>CAJGYO010000010.1:63604459-64185142 GCA_904845875.1 Miscanthus lutarioriparius
TTGATGACCTCCTTCTTGATGGCGGCGAGTTCTCCGGAGGCGACGATTGCTGCGGCATGATCGCAGCACTCGACCTCGCACTCATAGGCACGCTGGAAGGAGGTGCTGACGGTGATGACCCCACCGGGGCCCATTATCTTTAGCTTGAGGTAGGTATAGTTGGCAACAGCCATGAACTTCGCGTAGCATGGTCGTCCTAGGATGGCGTGGTAGGTTCCGGGGAACCCGACCACCTCGAAGGTGAGGGTTTCCATCCTATAATTGGACGGCTCCCCGAAGGTAATGTATAGATCGATCTGCCCTAGTGGCATGGCCTGCTTCCCGAGCATGATGTCGAGGAAAGGTGCTCTGGTTGGGCGTATGCGTGTTCGGTCGATGCCCATTTCGTCGAGCGTTTTAGCATATATGATGTTGAGGCCACTGCCTCCATCCATCAATATTTTGGTGAGCTGCTTCGTTCCAACAATCGGGTCAACCACAAGCGGATATCTCCCCGGATGCGGGATGCTCTCTGGGTGGTCGGTCCGATCGAAGGTTATGGCGGACTCAGACCATCGAAGGAAGGCAGGTGTGGCCGGTTCGGTCGTATAGACCTCACGGCGCGTGACCTTCTAACAGCGTTTGGAGTCATAGGCCACCGATCCTTCGAAGATCATGAGGCAACTATTCGGTGTTAGAAAGCCACCGTCCTTCCCCTCGGTGTCGTCCGTGGTGGGTCAGGGTCCTTCCCGTGCTCTCCTTTGTTGGAGCCTCTGGACAAGAACCACCTCATGAGGCTGCAGTCCTTGTACAGATGTTTGACCGGGAAGGCATGGTTCAGGCATGGCCCCTCGAGTAATTTTTCAAAATGGTTCGGAGTGCCCTCCGCAGGCTTTCGACCACCCTTACGGTCAGTGGCGGCCTCGAGCGAGCCCTCGCACCGTTGCTTTTTGTTCTTCCTTTTGGCAGAACGATTGGAGGCACCTTCGCTGGCGTCCTCATCCTTCCTTGCCTTGCCTTCGAGACAATCAAAGATTGCTCCAACCACTTCTTCTCTAGAGGCGTGGCTGGTGGCGATGTCTAGGAGTTCCTTGGTGGTTCATGGGCCCTTGCGTCCCAGCTTATGAACCAGAGACTCGTAGGTGGTCTTGGATTGTAAGGCTCCTATAAGGTCGGTGTCGGCGACGTTAGGAAGGTCGTTGCACTACCGGGAGAAGCACTGGATGTACCCACGAAGGGTTTCACCGTCCTTCTGTCGGCAGTTCCTAAGGTCCCATGGGTTCCTAGGGTGCTTGTATGTGCCCTAGAAGTTCCCCACAAAGATCTCCTTCAGATCCGCCCAACTCTAGATTTCGTTGGACGACAGGTGTTCCAACCACGCTCGTGCCGAATCGGCCAAGAACAGTGCAAGGTTGTGGATAATGAAGTCGTCATTATCTGCACCACCGGCTTAGCACGCAAGCCGATAGTCTTTGAGCCATAGTCCGGGGTTTGTTTCCCCAGAGTACTTCAGGATATTGGTTGGTGGTCGATACCTCAGTGGGAAAGCGGCGTTGAGGATGTGATGGCCAAAGGCCTGAGGCCCCAGCAAGTCGGGCTCGGGCTTCGGTCCTCGCCGCTGTCATAGCGTCCGCCACGTCGAGGGTGATAGCCGTGTCTGGCTCCCTCTCTCGAGTCTTCGTAGGCACGTCTGCAGGCGTCGAGGGTGTTGCGCGCATCATGGTTGTGGCCAAGACGCTGACACACCGGGACCATGGTGCGCTGCCTACTTCCTTGTGGTTCCTGGTGGACCGACGCGTCCCTGTCGGGGCATTCTGAGAGCGAGCGCTGGCTGGCGTTGAGCTCGTGTCGCCGAGACAACGAGCTCTCAGCCTGCTACGTCGCCGCACGCTCCAGCAATGTGTGAATCTTGCAGTGGGCCTGACGATCCTCGGGCATCGCGGCCTCTAGAAGGCCAACGAGCAAGGCCGCCGTGGCGGCGATGTTCTGGCTTGCCCGAGCGAAGAGTGGGAGGGCTTCATCATCTTTGAAGATCCTCTGGTTCACGTCGCGGGCCATGGCGTGTGTGCGCCCACCGTCTCTGCGGCGCTCGATCTCCTGGTCGAGCTCCGCTCATTCCTGCTCGAGCTGGAGTCGCGCTTCCTCGATCTCTCAATGTCGGGCTTTCAGCTATTCCACCGGCATGCGTGGCGGGGCCGCTGTCTCCCTCTCAGCCTCATCACCGAGGTCATTTGTTGGAGTAGCCTCTCCCTCATGGATGCTTTCGACATGCCCTTTGGTGGTACCCCTGCTAGAGTTAGAGCCAAAGGGCGACCCTGGCTCCTCTGCTAGGAGGTCGTGGAAAGATTCCGTGACGTGTTCGATCATCTCCATGAACTCGTTGTTCGTGGGGGATGGGATCATGCGCTGTGCCACAAGATTCTGCGACGTGTTCGATCATCCCCATGATGATGCCATGCTCTGACCTGATCAACAAGTGGTCACATCCCATCCCGCCCCGGCGGGCGGCGCGACGGACCGGGCTGTTGATCCGCAACCCCACGAGGACCGGACGGCGTAGTGACTGCATGACCATCACTATAGAGGACATGAGTCCTCTCTTGGACCGTAGTGGTTGTCATATGGTTCCATTAGGATCCGCGCCTAAGGGCCAATGGCGGCGCCCACAACACTATAAAACAAATGTCGGCGCCTACAACGCTGTTCGGGCTCTGACATGCCCAGAAGGGCCTTAAAGCGTCTGTCTTGTCATATCCTAATGGTGCTTTCCTACAGGCGTGCAGGGCATGGTCCTCGATATTGCGGTTGACTTGAGTGCCCTGCCTTATCTACGCGTGTAGTTATGAAGGAGCAACGCGCAGACGTCGGGCGAGGCGGAGCCAGCCCCCGGACATCGAGCGAGGCGGAGCCAGCCCCCGAACATCATGCGAGGCGGAGCCAGCCCTCGGACGTCTGGCGAGGCGGAGCCAGCCCTCGGACATCTAGCGAGGCAGAGCTAGCTCCCAGATGTCGGGCGAGGCAGAGTCTATCCCTAGACATTGAGTGAGGCGGAGACAGCCCCTGGACATCGAGCGAGGCGGAGTCTGTCCCCGGACGTCGGGCAAGGCGAAGTCTGCCCCCAGACATCGGGCGAGGCGGAGCCAGCCCCCGGACATCAGAAGAGGCGGAGTCTGCCCCCAGACGTCGGGCGTGGTGGAGTCTACCCCTAGATGTCGGATGAGGCAGAGTCTACCCCTAGACGTCGGGCGAGGTGGAGCCACCCCCCGGACGTCGGGTGAGGGGGAGTCTGCCCTCAGATTTTAGGCGAGGCGAAGTCTGCCCCCAGATGTTGGTCGATGCGGAGCCAGCCCCCGGACATCGAGCGAGGTGGAGTCTATCTCCGAACATCGGGTGAGGTGGAGCCAGCCCCCGGATGTCAGGCAAGGCGGAGTCTATCCCTAGACGTCGGTCGAGGCAGAGCCAACCCCCGGACATCGGGCGAGGCGGAGTCTACCCCTAGATGTCGGGCGAGGCGGAATCTGCCCCCAGACATTGGGCGAGGCGAAGTCTGCCCCCAGACGTCGGGCAAGGCGGAGCTAGCCCCCGGACATCGGGCAAGGCGGAGTCTGCCCCCAGACATTGGGCGAGACGGAGCCAGCCCCCGAATGTCGAGCGAGGCGGAGTCTGCCCCCAGACATCGAGCGAGGCAGAGTCTGGCCCTAGACATCGGGCGAGGCGGAGTCTGCCCCTAGACGTCGGGCGAGGCGGAGTCTGCCCCCACACATCGGGTGAGGAGAAGCCAGCCCCCGGACATCGGGCGAGGCGGAATCTGCCCCGAGACATCGGGCGAGGCGGAGCCAGCCCCCGAACATCAGGCGAGGCGGAGTCTGCCCTTAGACGTCGGGCAAGGCAGAGCCAACCTATTCAGAAGCATCAATGTTTGATGGTTATTAGCTCCTCCTCTTTGGGTACCCCAGTATTCGGTCCCCGACAACTTTATTTTTGCGCATCTAGGCTCGATATTATGCTTAGTGTGTGCATGTGTGCTAGATTTTAAGCTAACTCGAAAGAGTGTCACTTGGTGGCCGTTAAGAGAATCTTGAGATATTTAGTACACACTCCTAACCTTGGTTTGTGGTATCCTAAGGGCTCTAAGTTTGATCTACTTGGGTATTCAAATTCCGATTACGCCAATTGCAAACTAGATCGAAAAAGCACTTCGGGGACATGTTAATTCCTTGGACAATCCCTAGTGTCTTGGAGTTCTAAAAAGCAAAATTGTGTAGCCCTTTCCGCTGCCGAGGCCGAGTACGTTGCGGCCGGTGCATGTTGTGCTCAACTACTTTGGATGAGGCAAACCCATCAAGATTTCGGATGTCACTTCACAAAAATTGCACTCTTGTGTGACAATGAAAGTGCTATAAAGTTGGCCAACAATCCCATAAGCCACTCAAGAACTAAGCACATAGACATCCGACATCATTTCTTGAGAGACCACGAAACCAAAGGAGATATCAAAATTTGCCATATGAGCACCGAAAAGCAACTAGCCGATATCTTCACAAAGCCCCTCGATGAGTCAAGGTTTTGTGCTTTGCATAGTGAGCTAAATATACTTGATTCTCGTAACGTGGTTTGAATTTTAGCATGCCTCTATTTGATAAACTAGTATCTAGGCAAAAGAGTTAAAAAATTTCATATTGTGCATGAAAATGATTTATAAAAGGCAACTCATGTACCATGATTATGGTCTGTATTGATTATTTGTTTCTGGTCATGGTATATAAGTGATATGTGTCCATATCTTATACAGAGAGAGTCATATAGATTATAGCTAACTCCCACTGTTTTGGGGAGTGCGGCAGTGCCACACTTTGAATCTCAATTGAGATTCGGCCCAAATAGTTTTACTGCGGGACCCATTTATTCTTCCTCTTATCCTCAGGTCTGTAGTAACTTCTTTCCCTCTCTCTTCCCCCTGACGCTGACGCCCATGCCTCTCTCTCCTCTCACGCCCGCGTCGTCGCCGTCGCTTGGCCACGCGTTGCCGATCTCTGGTAGTGTCGCGGCAGCTGTCAGCCATCCATTAAAGTCGCTGATGGCTGCTACTGCCCCTAGCCCGAGCAGTTTCTTCCCTCTCCTCTCCATTCCTCGATTGAGAAGATGGAGCATGGAGATTATGACCGAAGGGGGAAAAGGAAGATGAATGAGCAAAGAGACAAGGATCCACCTCGCCGTGGTTGAGGGAGGTCAACAGCAGCAGGCAGTAGTGAAGCTCCAAGGGGATTTGGTGATAGGGGGAAGCGCGAGCAATACATTGAAGATGAGGAGACGCTGGAGATGATAGGTCATACCACTGATGCCATTCATGACACCCCACAACATCTCTCTGAGTTTGATGGCAGATACATGAGAGATTTTAAGGGTGAAATCATCATGAGACCTCCCGATGACTCCGGCCAGCATGCTATTGTCAACTATTCCAAGAGTTGGAAGATAGTGGAAGAGACAAGGGGGATCAATCCCTATGCAGTGTGCAAGGATTTGGGCATTGATTACAGATTTTGGAATGAGTTTCATTCCAACTTTTATGCCACTGCCATTTTTGCATCCAAGAAAACCAAGATCATCAAGATGCAGTATATTGATTGGGATGAGATGCAGGAGAAGGAGGAGCCTGAGTTTGATAAGGTTATCAAAATTTGTGACAGGTTCTAGCTTTCAGACATCATGTGTTTCCAGTATAACTGGAATGTGGAGGTCCCTGCACAGTTTCATGCCACATACTTCTATGACCAGACCTCTGATGAGATTCACTAGATGACTGATGGTCGGTACTACCTTGTCGACTTTGTCACTTTCAGCCGAATTGTTGGCTTTGGGGAGGAGCACAGAGGTTACACTTACATTCATGATGAGCTTCGAGCTAAGATCCATGACATTAGTTACATGTGGAGAGATAGAAGGATTGTAGATGGCAAGAGGAGTGGTATACATAGCTTCTATTACATCCTCAACAACCTCATCAGGAACACCATCAACCCAAAGGATGGAGCATCCTCAGATATTAATGGCTATGTGAGAAATGTGTTGGCTAGATTTGCTCTAGGTGGGGACATGTTTAATGTCCCTAGATTCATGTGGACTGAGTTTGATTTGCAGTGGAGGATGGGAGGTGGGGTCTACCCTATGCCCCTTACCTCATGTTCATGATTGAGAGGGTCACTGAATTTTATTTTTAGAAGGATGGCATGCGTACCATGTACAAAATTAAGAAGACCCAGCCAGCTACAGCTACTCCGGAAGCGGGGAGCTCTCATGCTCATGTAGATATCCCTGAGTCTTCCTGCTCTAGGTCTCGTAGAGGAGGCAAGATGAAGAAGTTTGGCAAGTGGTTGAAGGCAATCTTCGGCAAGTGCACCTATGCAGCTGACAGAGCGTATGAGACACAGCTTGAGCAGCATCAGCAGCGTGGACAGGACCTTCCACCACTTCCTCCTATTCCACCTCCTCCACAGTATGACCTTCCGAGTCTCTCCGACACAGATTTAGATGATGATGATGAGGAGGAGGAACAGGGACGAGCAACAGATTGGAATGAGACCATAGAGGGATACCGTCAGAGATAGGAGCCGAGGTGTTCCACTCATTCCACTAGCTACACCGCCACTACTCACCGTCAGGGCCGTGCACGTATTGACTCCGACGACGATGATTGTGATGGTGGTGCCGGGACTGCTGCAGGAGGTGCTAGGGCTATAGAAGGCGATGATATTGATTGGACGGACATCCAGGGACATGACGAGTAGGTGATGATCTTTCTTCTTTTCTTCTCTTTTTGGTGCTTTATGCCAAAGGAGGAGAAAATTAGAGGGGTCAACAACTTTTCGCAGCAACTGCGCTTCATGTCCTACTGTTAGTCTTCGCTAGGTGGAAAGTTTGAGAGTCGCTCAATACTCTAAATTATGAAATAATGCTACTATTTGACTTTTTGTGTGGGATATGGACATATATTAATCTATGTTGTCGCTTGTGATACAATTGTGCTAGAATGTATATCTTAATATGTATCACATGTTGTGTGGTGTCTGTTCTGATCTGTGCTGTTACAGCAAGTGCGGCAGTGCCGCACCCAGCTGCAACAGCAAACCATGTTGTGCATAAACTGTCATTTGCATCACGTTTTACATACCTAACACAGTATACAAGACCCCATAGGAGCATGGATATAGGGGTTAGCCCCATTACTTTCACTAAAATGTGAATCTTGGTTTCTTATGTCAATTTGAGAATTTAATTCTCTATTCACATACTTAGGGGTAGGCTCTACACCCATGGCTCGATAGTCTCAGTATTTATTTCATATCTTTTGTAAGCTCTAATTGGGTTATCATCAATCACCAAAAAGGGGGAGATTGAAAGTGCAATCAAGCCTTCATTGTGGGTTTTGGAGATAATGACCACGCAATTAGAGAACTAATGAGATTTGTCGATATTACAAGTAGGGAATTTATATTCGAGGATGCTACATGAAACGGAGGAGCCCCCAATTATAAATGTAGATGGCTACGAACTCAAAGGAGGTTTAAATTCTTTTATATATTGAATTTGAGTATAGGAAAAGCCATACTAGAAAGGGGCACAATGCTTAAGCTAATATGTGCTACCAAGTGCTTAGACAACCACAAGCATCCTTAGATTCATAGCCACGACAGTCTGGACTTTACTATTACCCTTGTTGTCTTGCGTGGTGCGAACTCCGTCTCGCCCGACCCCTTGGGTGCGGGATCCGGCTCACCCGACCCCTTGGTCGCTAGATCTACCTCGCCCGACCCTAGGGTTGTGGGATCCTCCTCACCCGACCCCTTAGGTGCGGGATCTAGCTCGCTCGACCCCTTGGTCGCCGGATCCACCTCGCCCGACCCCAGTGTCGTGTGATCCACCTCGCCTGATCCCTTTAGTGTGGGATCTGGCTCCCCCAACTCCTTGGTCGCGGGATCCACCTCACTCGACCCCGGGGTCGCAGGATCTAGCTCACCCGACCCCAAGGTCACGGGCTCCATCTCGCCCGACCTCGAGGCCATGAGCTTCCTCTTGCCCGACCCCTTGGGTGCGGTGTCCGTTGGGGGCTAGGGTATATATACCTTTCCCTTTGCTCGCCAATGACTAGCTTCGATTTAAAGTGACTGTTGGGGGTTGGGGGGGTATATATACCTTTCCCCTTCCTTTCCAATGGTAACTAACCTGCTCTCTTCCTCCTTACTTTAGCATGCCCAAAATAGAGCAAGAGCTCTCTCTCTCTCACTCCATTGTTGACCTCAAGCCCCCAAGCAAATTCATTGATTTCTCCATTGTTGACCTCAAGCCCCCATTGATTCAAAAACTCTAAAGAGTACTTGGTTCACGTTTTGGCTAGCGGTTGGGTTTGTTACTCTTAGAGATTGGCTCCTAGCCGGCTAGAGCATCGCTCGCGGAGCTTGCCAACTTGTGTGGCAGCCCCGGGAGATTTGTAACCATCTCTTGGAGCTGGTAAACTCACCCCTCATCTCAAGAGTTAAGTCTCTTGACTTGAGAACAAGGAAGGGCTGGAAAGCTCTAAGCCTTAGTGGCTAACCTCAATAACGTGGAGGTAGGCAAGCCTTGGTGGTGAGCCGAACCACGGGATAAATCATTGTGTCACTTGTGCTTGATTTACATTACTTGCATGACATATTGTTGATTGAGGTGATTTCTAGAGTTTGAGGCTGATCTACTTGTGTGTGGTGTTCCCACCACTTTTAACTATCGATCTGTGATCTACTATCCTACAGAAAGCTAAGAAATTTATCCAATCTAAATTTCATTAGGTAGATTTTGAACTGTGAACTAATCTCTCCTGCAGGTGTGGTAGTGCAGCGCTCACAGAGCGGCAGTGTCGCGGGTGAATTTGACTTCGGTTTAAGTTAAATTTTTATAGGCCTATTCACCCCCTCTCTAGGCGTTCTAGAGATCCTACAGCACGGACCCGTGTCGAACGTCCGCGCCTGCTGCCGTGCCCGTGCTAACGCTTGCTGCACGCACAGGGGGCCTACCCGCGCCACTCCCACATGCTTCCCTGCTTCCCGCGCCTCTCTACAGCAGCTACGCCGCTCCCCTCCATGCACGGCACCCAGCAGCTGCCAGCCACAAGAACAACACCTCCAATCTAGTTTTGAAACATCCAAATGAAACAATTGCAACATACGTACAAAACAGTCAAAACATTCGAAACATGTGCCTCAAGACATGCAAAAACATATGAAAACACTTGAAAAACAATTGCAAACATATACAACATCCAAATAAAACACTTCCAACATATGTGTAAAACATATGTAACATCTAGATAAACACACTTGCAACATAAGTCTAAAAAAATAGATGAAACATTGGAAACAGACACTTGCAACATACATGTACAATCATTGCAACATATACAACATCCCGATCTACTTTTGCAACATCCGCATGAAGCACTTGAAACATACCTACAAAACATCCGAAACACTAGAAACATGCGCTTGCAACATCGGGAGCCCAGGGCTGGGCGATTCCAGCCGTCGGGGTCAGAGACGGCGCCGTGCGAGCATCACAACCACCATCGCTAGTAGCACCAGGCTTTGCTCGACCGACGGGCAGCGCGTGCACGACGGCACAGGATGGGCAATCGCGACGGGCTGGAGCGAGCGACGCAGGATGTGCACGCGGCAACAACGAGGCGGAGTGGGCGCGCGGCGGCCGGATGGGAAGGCTACGGCTAGAGAAGGCCACCGCGTTGGAGAAGGCCAGTGGCAGGCGGGTGGCGCAGTGGATACCCCCGCAGCGGTCCCATGCATGCAGTAGTGGGGAGAGGGAATGTCGCTGTGTTTTTTTTTGGAGAAAACCATGTCGTACTGAAGGTGGAGCGGAGGAGGCCGGTTGGCTAATCATTGGGCAGGTCTAGAGACGAGTTGTTCGGACAGAACACACCTGGACGGACACCCATGTGCCATCATTATCGAAATGATTAGCACACAAAGTGCCTTACCATGCTACTCCTGTTTAAACATCGGCTAGAGTGATGGTCATTGGACCATGACCAAATACAAAGGCATTCAGGGCATTGGACCAGAAATAAGATGCAGAAATCAGGAGTGAATCATTCCTCTCCATCCCAGACAACGAGAGGATCAGGCATTGATTCAAATCATAAAGCTCCTAATCTTCACCCTTTTTCTCAGACACCCTACGGAACCAATTTCTCCATCCCTTAGGCATCTTTGGCCAATTTCTGAAGAGAGTTTTGGTATTCCAAGAGGACAAATCCACTGTAGATTGTTTGAAGGGGATTTGGTTGGTTTCTTGGCGGATGAAATCAGATGGATCGGGATCACCCATAGGCCCAAGAAAATAGATATTGGGGGCAACAGCTGATGAAATCAAGATTTCGTCCCTCATTTCCTAAGAAATCAGACGAAATAAGTTTGAGAAGAAAAGAAATACAAGGTAGCGGCCGATAATTGGAGAGTGGAAACTTGGAAACATACCTCAGGGATGTGGTCGATGGTCGCCATTATAGCTGAAAAATTGGTTTGAATCTAGCGAGGATCGCTTGGATGACGGCTTGTTGGAACAGATGGTTTGCTAGGGTTTGGGGCCTTAGCGATGACGGCATCGACTGTTAAAGTTGGCTCGAGAAAGAAGGAGAAAGCAAACAGGCCGAGTGGGTTGGAAAAGATACTGTTGGGATGTTATATAAAACTAGGGCTGGGAAGTCAGGAGTCAGGTGTATATCTCGGGATAGATCAGTTACGGCATGGTAAACCAATGAACTAGAATTTTGGGATAAAATTATTTTATCCCAAAATTGGGGGGCATGTGTTTACACCGAAATTTGGGAGAAGAGCGCGGGAACTCGCAGGCTTCCAAGATTGTGCCAATCAAGGAGTCGATTGCGTAAGGATTGATATCTACCGGTTCGGATGCGACACTAGGATCGGTTCTCTTTAAGAGACGTCAGCAGATAATGATGATGAGATATGATTAGTATCGAGAAGATACATATTGGACTCTACAAAAGGGGAAAGATTAGAGTCCAAGTTATCTTAAAATAGGAATGTTTTCTTCGTACCAAAGATTCTACTGAGTCGTACTCGAGTAGGATTCGGTTTTATGCTTCGGGTATAAATATCAAACACCGGCTATTGTAAAAAAGACACAATCAATCAAATACAAGTTACTTACTTTTTTTGGCTCTGGCCACCCCTGAGGAGTAGGAGTAGAGTAGATCTCGGTGAGTTCTTCAGCAACTATGGATGCATCTGGTCGACCTCCACTACTTGTCTATAAGTACCCTCATGGCTTATACCTCTATTCGTACGGCTGCATCGATCCGGTCAGCCTCCACTGTGGCTCTGGTATAAGTTAGTTATCGATTGTTGTCTAGTTCAAGTAAGGCTGCATCAATCCGGTCGACCTCCACTGCTCGAATTAGATTAAGGTCAAGTTATCGGCTCTATCTAAGGGTGGCATTCCTTCGGATAGATTCATTAAGTTACCGATATTGCTTATTGCTTCCATTGTTTATTTAATTACAGCAATATCACTTCGCCCGATTGGGATTAATCTAGATCGGCCTTATATCTGTTTTAACCCATCGTTTGTTAATCTAAACTGATCTAATCTACACTTTAAACGATGAGTTATGTTTTATCGGCTGTTTTATATCAATCTTGATCGTGCATAGCGTGCGGTTAAGGCGTGTCTGATCTTGGATAGATTTATTGGCTAGCGAAAACCGTTTCATGGCCCGTTATCACGGCCTGTGTGATTCTGCCTCACACCCCACTGTTAGCACCGTGAAGTGGGGATTGTTACTTGGTAGATCTGTTCTTGAGAGGGTATGACTTTAACTGTGCGCTATGCCTGAATCGGCTATTTTAGCCGATATCGAGTGCTTTCACGAACAGTTCACGTCACGAGACCGTTGAAGTAGAGATAGGTTGAAAGATGTGTTAGCTCCATGATCTTATTATTGTATTACGACCTGCATGATTCTGCCTCATGCCCCACTGATATTAGTAATAAGTTATGGTCGTCGAGTCTATTTTTGTTTCTACGGCCTGCATGATTCTGCCTCATGCCCCACTGGTCATAGCGATAGATGAGATCTAATATGTTCATTAGATTTATCTTTATTAAATGGTTAGATGACGATGAGTTGTTTCTTTTATACCAAAGGGGTTCGGTTACTTGCAGTCATTGGCTTAGCATAAATTAATCATTGTTGATATCTTTTTGCCATTGACTAATATTTGTATAAATAATGATATCCATCCTGAACGATAACCAATTCTCCTTACACAACCTCATGAGCTTTAACTGATTTATTCTTATGAATATGCTGGAATCGACTATTTAGTCGATCTCCTTTCGTATCGGCTCTCAGAGCCACACATTCGGGACTGTCTGGCAACACCGGCACGTTTCGCCCTAAATTACTGATAAACTTTCTCTCCTTGTCAATTACAGGGTCAAATTGACTGGCACGTCTCGGGAGGAGTGCACAGGATCGACCACCCTAGAGCTGAAGCTAGGCGGATCTCTAGCTCCATCGAGCGGACCCTTCCGGCTTGCTCGTGTGTCCTCGGCACGGGACGAAATTCTATGTCGACACACATTTCTGGCACGCTTGGTGCGACCCCATGATCGTCATGGCGGTTCACAACAACAACGACATCCTTATGGTACATTATGAAGATCTACCTGATGGAGATAAAGGTGTCATCAGCAAAGCTACAGAAGAGTTTCAGAACAAGTGTTTGTTGTCCTACACCAAAACAAGTGACAACACAATTATTTAGAAATTTCCACTACCAAGAGTTCTATTACACGGGCAGACAGATACAGCTGAAGCTGAAGACAGACGTTTCTTTACAGAAGTTGTAGACAAATCTGTTCGTGATGCCATATCAAGCCATAACGAAGCTTTCTTGGACATATTCCACAACACCATGAAAGAGGCGATTCATGGGTTTCCAGTTGGTCAAGGTGGGCCGTCTTATTACAACATTCTAGATCCATTGACCCAAGGGACTAATCAAGTCGGTACCAGCCATCAAGAAGCAGCACCAGCTAGTAATGGTGATGTCCAGACAATTCAGGGTTCATCTGAACAAGCTCAAAGTACTATTACGAATCAGATATAGTATAATCCTGGACTGTCAGTACAACATGTGCAACAGTCGGCGGGGCAAGGTCAGAACCAGGTGATCAATTTTGGCACATCAGGCCGCAGACCGTCATTGGCTCAAAAAATAGCACCATCAATTCAAAGGATCCATAGAGATATAGATCCTCATGTCTACAATCAGAGACTCAAAGCTGCAAGCCAGCAAAGGACCCAGCAGATAGAGATCCCATAAGGATATCACTATGGAACAGATTATAACACCCTTCACATGATTCTGAATCTAGGGTATCAAGGCACATGGGATTTCAATCCATAGATGAGTCAGCAGGTGCAGAGAAATCCAAATCCACAAGCTGACGAGTTGTTGCTAAAGGTGACTGAGATGATGAAGAATTAGTTCGGTCTGAAGCCAAAAGGGCTGACCTTCTTGTACAAACGCCCATATCCAAAATGGTATAATTTGGTCGCTCTTCCCACAAATTACAGACTCCCAGAGTTCACTGGCCAAGACAGTACAAGCACGATAGAACATATCAGTCGATATCTTACGAAGTTGGGTGAGGCATCAGTTGAGGATGCCCATCTAGTTTGTTTCTTCTCCTTGTCCCTGTCAGGGCCAGCCTTCACTTGGTTTTCATCACTGCCAGTCGATTCTATCACCAATTGGGCTGACCTAGAGGAGAAGTTTCATAAATATTTTTACACTGGGACTAGAGAAAAGAAGATTACCGATCTAACAACTATAAGGCATAAGACTAATGAATCGGGCACTGAGTTTCTTCAGAGGTTCAGAGAAACTAGGAACTTATGCTTCTTCTTAAACTTGGCTGATGATCAACTAGCTGCTTTAGCCTTTCAAGGAATGCTACCAACATGGAAAGAGAAACTATTGAGACAAGAATTTGATAACTTGGGTCAATTGGCTCAACGAGTGGCAACGCTCAAAAGCCAATTCCAGAGTATGCGCAGAGATGCCTGATTTCAGAAGAGTACCACACTGGCCGAAGCTTACAATCCATACTCAGTCGATGACGGCTATGAAGATGAAGAAGAAGAGGTTGCTGCGGCTGAATGGAATTGGGGCAAGAAAACAATAATGGTGCCAAATCCTTGGGGAAGAGGAGTTGAGGAGAGCTATGATTTTGATGTCACTAAATCAGACAAGCTCTTCGATTTCTTGCTTGAGAAGGGGCAGATCAAGTTGCCCGATGGTCATGTTATGTTGCCCCTAATCAGTTGAAAAATAAGAAGTTTTGCAAGTTCCATAACGCTACTTCTCATTCCACTAATGAATGTAGAATTTTTCGGCAGCATATACAGAGGGCTATTCAACAAGGAAGGCTCAAATTTGATACGCCTCAAAAAATGAAGGTTGGTGATAATCCTTTCCCAAGAGATCAAAACATGGTTGATGCTAGGCTGATTAAAGGAAAAACTAAGGTCCTAACATCAACCAAATCAAGAGAAGCTGGAACAGTCGATCCCAAGATGCAAATATCGGCCGATGAATACACGGAAATTAAGAGACGTCGCGATAAGCAAAAGAGCCGATATGAGCAGGGAGAAACGTCAAAAGATGGGGCGACAAAGCCCTAAGTTATATCTTGGATTCTGTTAAATAAGTGGCAGTGGCAGAAGGAAAAGGATTATCAGCGTTGGTTAAAGGATCAAGAATACCAGCATCAACTGGAAAAAGAGAGGTATGAAAGGAAACAAGCCGAATCACATTAGAATTGTCCTTTCTTCAGACATTGCTAGAATGAAGGTTTGAAGTTGCCTACCAGACATGACTATCCAGAATGTAGCAATCAATATTGGGAGTTTAGGCAATCTTAAACCAACCGCCGGTCTATCCATGCTCAAGATGCATATCATCATAATAACATGGATCGGTGCTTAAAAAATAAAAGTGTTCATGATCGGCTTGAAAAATGAGTTGTTGACCAAAGCTGGGCTGATTATGAAGAAGAAGGTAATGAGAGAGAATATGTTTGGCAGGAAGGCCAATGGTGTCCAGGAGGTTTAACAAGAAGCCAGAAGAGAAGGGTGCAACGCTTATGGAATAAAGAGTTGGAACAAGCTCAGGCACCTGGTAAACCTCAAGTATGGCGTACTAAGCAAACAACCGATAGAAAGCAACCATCGGCTAATATTCAAATGGCTTTTCTGTTGCCATCAGAATTCAGAGCTCCGGCAGATCAAGAAGTTTATTCGGATTTCGATGAATCGGAGTATGAGGAGATAGTTGCTAAGTTGACGGTTGTACAACAAGTAATTTTTGATAAGCCAGTCAAGCATCGGCACTTAAAAGCTTTATATATGAAAGGTTTTATTGATTAGAAGCCGATGAACAAGATGTTGGTAGACGGAGGTGCTTCTGTCAATCTTATGCCTTACACCACTTTTCGTAAACTTGGCAAAGGACTAGGAGATCTGATGGAGACTGACCTGATGCTTAAGGATTTTAAAGGTAATGCGTCTAAGACCCAGGGGGCAATAAACATCGAGCTAACAATCGAGAGTAAGACTCTGCTCACCACATTCTTCGTCATCGATGAAAAAGGGTCGTATAGCCTGCTCCTCGGTCATGATTGGATTCATGCGAACTATTGTGTATCATCGACCATGCATCAGTGTTTGATTCAATGGCATGGGGATGATGTCGAACTAGTTCGCGCTGATGAGTCTGTGAGCATCGCAACAGCCGATCCAGTCTTCTAGGAACTAGGAGACTTCGAATGCTTTTCTAGCAAGTTATGGGAAGGAGGCTTTATTAAAATCAGCAATGAAAGCCAACAGCCGATGCAAGCGATCGGCTCTGAGAGCTTGTTTTAGTGAGTTGTCATGACTTCATGTCGGCCATTAGATTAAGGAAGAATAAAGCACTGGTCCTAGAGATGGGCTTAGGCCGACGTATGTGAAAGCTAAGTCAAATCATGAGTAATAGATCTATTAAAGGAAGTTATGTTTTGCTTAATGGGATGCTTGACCTGGGTTATCAATCGTTTGACCCTTGAAAAGTTCTGCGGCAAAATATGTAAGGGGACGTTATCCTAGCATTTGATCAACATTTGATAGCCGATTCATTCAGTCATCGGCTCTAATAGTTGGTACCAGAAAGGTATCGCCTCTAGTTCAAAAAAATGAAAAATCTTCAAAGACATAAAAGCCGATACGATATGCATCGCCTCCAGAGCAAGAAATAAAAACAAAGACAGTCATACACAAGGGCATTGCACTAAGACACATTCATGAAAGAACAGGAGTCTTTATTCATCGGATTAACCTAAGTACAAACAAATCGAAGACCTTATTCACTACATCCTGAGCGGATGTGATGTCTACTATGGCCTCCGTTGCCATAACGAATTCTTTGAGTAGGTCCTCATGTTCCTTAGGGCCGTCGCCCATTGGGAAACCAGTCTCCATGGCATGGAGCTTGTACCCAGTTCAGACTTGCGCCGTGGTCAGCGCCACCGCCGCACCATGACGAACGTCGTGGAGGGCGATTTCCTGAACATGGGATGGAACATCATGGAGGCGAGCGTTGATGAGAGAGCCCCAGGCATTGACGGCATCCATAGCCGCATTTGCCGCCAGTTGGAGAGACTCCAACTGCACTGTCAGTGCTGACGATCGCGGAAGACAGAAGAAATGTCAACATAAAAGACAATGGAAATCGGAGTAAAAGCGTTCTCGGAGTTCAGCTTACCCGCCACCATGGCGTTGGATTCGGCCAGCCGTGGCCGAACGACATTGGCCTCCTCTTCGACGGCATGAAGGGCCGTTTGAGAGACCCCGAGACAGATCTCAAGCTGGCCATTTTTCCGAGTCGCCTCAGAATAGTGGTTCTGGGCCGCCCTCCACTCTCGGAGGAAGCGTCGGGCATCATCACCGTTGTACGAGTCGGAGGAATCCGACGATGAGGCGGGCGCAGAAGATGCGCATCGGAGGGCCCGCCGGCCCTAGGAAGGGGACGGAGACTGTCATTCACAATAAACCTATAGGCGAGTTAGAACAATTCATCGTCATAAACAGGAAATGTCAATCTCACCTCATGCGTCGGAGATGCTGGTTCAACGGCATGTTCTCCTCTAGGATCTCCTCCGCCGCACGCTTGCCTCGATTGTCCTCGCTGGCCATGAAGGATGATTGGATCTATGGAAGGGAGAAAGAAAACTGCTACAGGGTTTCGGCAGGCGGAGGAGAGTAAAGGAACAGTTGCGAATGGAGATGTGTTTGAGGTTGAAGCCCTCGGCTGGTATTTGAAGACATGAAGCGATGAGGCGGACGCCTCAGGACACACAAAAGGCAACCGCAATTAATAGAAGGCGAAGCGCCACTTCACTAATGCCGATGAGAATACGATGTTGGGCAACTGAGGGCAGAAAATCGAAGGGTTCTCTTAATAAAAGCCGTGTTTTCAGACTTAATTGGATTAAGATTGAGAGGATAGAATCGGCTGTTTTCAAATCAGCTCTTTGGCCGAAACAAAAAATACAAAGAGGCAATGAAAATATCGTTATCACTGATTCCATACAAGATACATGTCAACATACAGATTACAAGTCTAGAACATCCTGGATGGTTTTCAGTACTTCTAGCCGGGAAGTATCAGCCTCTGCAATCTGTTGCTTATCTTCTTTGGCTGTTCTAGGAATATTCTCAAGGCTACTTTGGATGGCTCTGCCCTCTCTGACTTTGGCCAGCAATTCCTGTTTCTTCTGTTTGATGGCATCAGGTATTTGGGCCAGAGTGGACTTGCGATGACCAATGACAGCCTTCACATTTTCCAGCTCCTTCTCAAGCTCTGCATGCTTGATTTCCAGTTGAGACAACTCTAGATCAGGCCTGAGGGAGGAGTTCTTCAAGTTATCAATCAGCTGTGTCAGCTCTTTATCCTCTTGCCTGTTGGAATTCCCCTTGGCCAGCAAGGTTTCATGATTGGACAAGTTCCTCTGGGTCTTCTTCGCCTTTAGGGCTTGATCTTAAAAAATAGACAAAGATGACAAGACTCTGGAGAGAACTGGGGATGGATTACCCTTAATGGCCAGGAAGACTCTCTGCGTTAAGTCAGTATCTTGGACCAAATCAGCTACATTCTTCTCAAACATTGGCAGTATATCTCTTAGCTGATTTCTGGTCTCTTCTGACAAAGCTTCCTTAGAGGAAGTGGCTGATGAGCTGACCTAATCCTCATCAATATATTCCCCAAGGTCGAAAGAATAGCTCAGAGCTAGAAGGTTGGGTGCCTACATATGCGAGGAAATCTTGATTAGAAGGATCGGATCAGTTTATGATAGAATGAACAAGTAAAATGAGATAAAATACCTTTTCTATGGTAGCTGCTACCTGAAGGGAAGGAATAACTGACGATACACTAGTGATATCTGGTTGAATAGGCTCGAAAATCTCAACATCGGCATCTGCAAACATCGGAAGATTTTTAGTTCATGTTTGCTGCAGAGAGATAAATTGAGCAAATAACTCCCTTACTATCAGTTGTTTGCCGGACTGGGAATCAACAGTCTGAGTGTTGACGGCAACAAGACCGCCTTCAACATCGACAGGATCGTTAAGTGGACTATCAGGCTCCCGATCTTGCACAGGTGTTTCCTCAGGAAGTATCTGGCGTAGCAAGAAGTCAGATGAAGGGTAAAAGACTGAATGAAAGAAGTTAAAGAAAATACCCCAATAAGCATCGAAGATAAAACTCACATTTTCTGCTGTTGTGGAAGTATCGGTTATTTCAACCAAAATCGGCTCCTTTCGTGGATCAGCCGATGGAGGTTCAGTTGATGCTAAGTCAAACGCTTGGGATAGCAGTTCCACACCCAGGGCAGGTTGGGACACAATGCTCGATAACTGTGAAGGAACAAAATCAGCAATGGGATATCATTTTGAGAAGAAGATGAATTGTTTACCTGAGCAGCTGATGGCCTCGTTCTGCGGAGTCTCTTCCCAGTAGTGATTTTCTGGGTTGTCCCTTGAGCTGCCTTGCGCTTTGAAGATTGATACGTCACGATAGTAGATGCAACATGAGTTTTCATCAATTTTTTCAGTGAAGGCGCAGCCGATCCCATTCTTGAAACCGGGCACGGTGGCTGGTAATCTACAGGACGCCCCTTCCTATCCAAGCTCGGAGGATCAAATTCAACATCCTAAAAAGGTCGATTTGGACGATTGGCAGAGGTATTCGTCAAGCATTTTTCTTGAAAAGAAATAGCAAATTACCTCTCCGTCAGAAGCAAATTCTCCATCCAGGGCTATACACAAAGGGTGGACCGATCCACAGAAAAGATGGGAACACCATTCTTGCCACCAGGAGTCGAAGAGAGTAGAAGAGAGGCTGACTCTAATCCAATCGTGCAAACAGAGGGAAGGAAGATCTGATCCTAGTTGAAAAACTCTTCCGGCTTCTAGTACTTCACTGATATCTTCCCGTGGCTTCAGTATGTTCTTGAAGAATAGCTGAGGAGGCAATTGGCCGAAACCAAACTGACGAGCAACAAAGGATGGGTTGTAAAATTCATATGTTGGGAGGTTGCCTGGAATGAAAGAGCCTGTAGACATTTTGCCACGGCCATGACAAAACTCGGCTGGAAGAACATAGGGCTTGAGGAAAGAATTGAAGATTGCAGCTGCCACATCGTCCGAACAACCTGACTCAAATCGAAACTTGAATGGGAAGGCTAGCTCATCATTCTCATCATCATATGGTAGCCAAGTCAGGATGTCTACACCAAACCCTCTGTAGAACTTCTTGAAGAGATGGCCAATATCAAAATCAATTGTTATGGCCGATGTAGCCTCGTCATAGCTCATGCACTGCCGAGTTCTTCCTTCTTCACCTCTATATTCCTCATCAAAGTTGGAAGAAGGGAAACTCAGACTTTTGAGATCAGGCCTCACAAACTTGTGCATATACAGGTTAAGCCACAGTTGTATTAACCACCAAGGGCCACTGACAGTATGCACTGGTTCATTCTTCAGTAATTGGGAAGTCACTTGGTACATTAGATGATAAGCAACTCCTAGCAGATACTTTCCGAGAGGGATATCCTTTCCTAATGCTAGGTGCTCCGTCATGAGTTTGTGATTGTAGGTTGGACCACAAGATGACCTGCAGAAAATGAATCTTTCCAGCCACATGTCAGAAAGGCCACGTATTCCCTTTCGCTGACAGCTGACCCATCTTCAACGTGGTTCAGAATGTAACTGGCCCATCTTGTACAGTCTGCTATTTTGGCTAATTTCTTGGAGCCAGCACTCAAGTACTCATAAGGCTACATTGATCCAGTAATTCTAAGGCCGGTCAACATGTAAACATCGGCCAGAGTGATGGTCATTGGACCATGACCGAATACAAAGGCATTCAGGGCATTGGACCAGAAATAAGATGCAGAAATCAAGAGTGAATCATTCCTCTCCATCCCAGACAACGAGAGGATCAGGCATTGATTCAAATCATAAAGCTCCCAATCTTCACCCTTTTTCTCAGACACCCTATGGAACCAATTTCTCAATCCCTTAGGCATCTTTGGCCAATTTCTGAAGAGAGTTTTGGTATTCCAAGAGGACAAATTCACTGCAGATTGTTTGAAGGAGATTTGGTTGGTTTCTTAGCAGATGAAATCAGATGGATCAGGATCACCCATAGGCCCAAGAAAATAGATATTGGGGGCAACAGCTGATGAAATCAAGATTTCGTCCCTCATTTCCTAAGAAATCAGACGAAATAAGTTTGAGAAGAAAAGAAATACAAGGTAGCGGCCGATAATTGGAGAGTGGAAACTTAGAAACATACCTCAGGGATGTGGTCGATGGTCGCCATTATAGCCGAAAAATTGGTTTGAATCTGGCGAGGATCGCTTGGATGATGGCTTGTTGGAACAGATGGTTTGCTAGGGTTTGGGGCCTTGGCGATGACGGCGTCGACTTTTAAAGTTGGCTCGAGAAAGAAGGAGAAAGCAAACAGGCCGAGTGGGTTGGAAAAGATACTGTTGGGATGTTATATAAAACTTGGGCTAGGAAGTCAGGAGTCAGGCGTATATCTCGGGATAGAACAGTTACGGCATGGTAAACCAATGAACTAGAATTTTGGGATAAAATTATTTTATCCCAAAATTGGGGGGCATGTGTTTACACCGAAATTTAGAAGAAGAGCGCGAGAACTCGCAGGCTTCCAAGATTGTGCCAATCAAGGAGTCGATTGCGTAAGGATTGATATCTGTCGGTTCGGATGCGACACTGGGATCGGTTCTCTTTAAGTGACGTCAGTAGATAATGATGATGAGATATGATTAGTATCGAGAAGATACATATCGGACTCTACAAAAGGAAAAAGATTAGAGTCCAAGTTATCTTAAAATAGGAATGTTTTCTTCGTACCAAAGATTGTACTGAGTCGTACTCGAGTAGGATTCGTTTTTAGACTCCGGGTATAAATATCAAACCCTAGCTATTGTAAAAAAGACACAATCAATCAAATACAAGTGACTTACTTTTTTGGCTTCGGCCACCCCTTAGGAGTAGGAGTAGAGTAGATCTCGGTGAGTTCTTCAGCAACTACGGATACATCCGGTCGACCTCCACTGCTTGTCTATAAGTAACCTCATGGCTTATACCTCTGTTCGTACGGCTGCATCGATCCAGTCAACCTTCACTGTGGCTCTGGTATAAGTTAGTTATCGATTGTTGTCTAGTTTAAGTAAGGCTGCATCGATCCGGTCGACTTCCACTGCTCGAATTAGATTAAGGTCAAGTTATCAGCTCTATCTAAGGGTGGCATTCCTTCGGATAGATTCATTAAGTTACCGATATTGCTTATTGCTTTCATTGTTTATTTAATTACAGCAATATCACTTCGCCCGATTGGGATTGATCTAGATCGGCCTTATATCTTTTTTAACCCATCGTTTGTTAATCTAAGCTGATCTAATCTACACTTTAAACGATGAGTTATATTTTATCGGTTGTTTTATATCAATCTTGATCGTGCATAGCGTGCGGTTAAGACGTGTTTGATCTTGGGTAGATTTATTGGCTAGCGAAAACCGTTTCATGGCCCGTTATCACGGCCTATGTGATTCTGCCTCACACCCCACTGTTAGCACCGTGAAGTGGGGATTGTTACTTGGTAGATCTGTTCTTGAGAGGGTATGACTTTAACTGTGCGTTATGCCTGAATTGGTTGTTTTAGCCGATATCGAGTGCTTTCACGAACAGTTCACGTCACGAGACTGTTGAAGTAGAGATAGGTTGAAAGATGTGTTAGCCCCATGATCTTATTATTGTATTACGGCCTGCATGATTCTGCCTCATGCCCCACTGATATTAGTAATAAGTTAGGGTCGTCGAGTCTATTGTTGTTTCTACGGCCTGCATGATTCTGTCTCATGCCCCACTGGTCATAGCGATAGATGAGATCTAATGTGTTCATTAGATTTATCTTTATTAAATGGTTAAATGACGATAAGTTGTTTCTTTTATACCAAAAGGGTTCGGTTACTTGCAGTCATTGGCTTAGCATAAATTAATTATTGTTGACATCTTTTTGTCATTGACTAATATTTGTATAAATAATAATATCCATCCTGAATGATAACCGATTCTCCTTACACAACCTCATGAGATTTAACTGATTTATTCTTATGAATATGCTAGAATCGACTATTTAGTCGATCTCCTTTTATATCGGCTCTTAGAGCCGCATATTCGGGACTATCTGGCAACACTGGCACGTTTCACCCTAAATTACTGATAAACTTTCTCTCCTTGTCAATTATAGGGTCAAATTGACTGGCACGTCTCGGGAGGAGTGCGCAGGATCGACTACCCCTGTGCTGAAGCTAGACGGATTTCCAGCTCCATCGAGCGGACCGTTCCGGCTTGCTCGTGTGTCCTCGGCATGGGACGAAATTCCGTGTCGACAGTTTCAAAATATAAAGTGCACATGCATTTCAAAATTCAAACTTCATAACGTTTAACTAATCGTTAGCTAGTCTAATCATATGAAAAATATGTGCCACAAAATAGTTGTGTTATATTTGTATTTTTGAAATACTCTCTATTGTTTTTGTTGCAAATATAGAGCGTAACTCCGTTGGTTCGCTTCATTTGTATGTGTGGCATTTTATTGGGTTTATTTTATAATTTAACAGTGCTATTCTTTTGATGGTATGCGATGTGTGTATCGACCTCAACAACACGCCTGCGGTGACTTTATTAATTTCAAAATCAGCAAGCTTAGTGTTTCAGATGTACTCATAGAAGTATGGTGCATTGGTGCATATGTGTAAATTCATAGCGATGAGTTGTGCACGCAATTAGATGAGTACATATGTCTGTACTATAATTCAAGGAACGGTGTCGTGCAACTCTAATGAACATGCTGAGTTGTTTGGTTTCTAGCCATAAGTATACCGCAACTAATGTTAGACAAATATGGCAAGTCATAAAAAATGTGATTAGAGGAAAAACACAATTCTGTAAACACTCTACTTTTGCAAGAGGTAATTCTACGATCTCGCCACCAAGATTTCTAATTATATATGATGCCTCCAATATGGCTCTCATAAAAGTGCCAATTGACAAGGGGAGTTGGTCAGTTTGGCACGTTCCTGAATCGTGATGTAGGATTGACCCAAGACTGAAAGCTCTCTCTCAAAAAATCATGCATCCTGCCACGTGGTGACATGGGCAATACAATCCTATAAAATGGATTCAGAGGTTATTCAACAATGTCGAAAAGTTTCATTGGATACGCGCTTAATTGGTTTAATAATTCAAGATGTTGGTGAATGCGAATTGCCGAACCAAGGGTTGATGGTACTCTATTCAATTTTCCCTTTATTTATATTCTGTATATATACGAAACAGTCACATGGCTAGCAAAATGTACATATGCTGCAACATGGTGAACAAATTTTCTCGCGAGAATTTTTTTGACTGATTGCAGCCAAAGTTTTATAGATCTCAAAACCAAAAATGTTAGTTCATATAACAAGAATATATGACATTGCTCTTAGCTTAAATCTCATCCCAAAAGAATATATTCTTAAACTAGAAATCCACTCATATGGTTTGTATCATCTTCAGATGTTGAAGCTCAGCTATCGTCTAGCTAAGACTTGAGTATTTCACAGGATGAACTGAAGAAGATTTAAAACAAGATGAAAGAGTTCATAGAAATGAGGGGGTTTTGCTGAATCTTTTTATATTACCCTAAATATCTTCATTTATTCCTTTTGAAATCTCTAAATGATAATCGTATAATTTTTTATGTTATCAGACAACTTTTCTTTTGATCATTTGATGATATCAGAATTGATCCAACCGCAGTTTCAAAAAAAAAGAGTAATACAACCGCTAATTCTTTGTTCTATTTTGCTTGTGGGCTCAACCTGTTAACGGTTTGAGGTCTGAAAATGCAACCCAATAACAATTGTTATCTTCTGCTTGGGTCTGCTATGTTTTTTTTTAGTCTTGACTCATGGTGGGTTGTAAACTAGGAACCATTTCTTGCTCATTAAATAAATTCCTCGATTCATGTATTGGTTTCCCTTCTTTTCTTGCTTTTGCCTAATGAAAATTTGAGAAGTCAACATATGTTTTGATGCATAAATAAGAAAATGTTGTGAATAAGTGAATTCACTTATTGTTCTTTTCTAGAAACTCCGCTATGGTGTATCTTTTTTAGTACTAATAAACATGTGCGTGTATTGCAACAGCACATATTATTTCTTATAATCACTTCCATCCATGCCAATGATAATGAGGTAATTAGTGTTGGATTTAATTAGGCCTGGCCCATGTAATGAACCACATTGGTTTCCTTGCTAAGCATGATCATCTATGCATCATGAAAATCTCTATTGCAAAAAACGTGGCAAATTTGTTCAGGGACATCAGAGGAATGTGGTATTTGCTGATACACACCGCTAACCTAGAAATTTGTTCAGTATCATTATGAAAGTATGTACCTTTGCTATAAGACTCCACACCGATTAATTTATTAATTTCTCATACCTATTGAGAGAGAAAGATGGAGAAAATGACCTTTTGTCTTTATCTTCAACATCCATCGGTTTAGAGTTCATTTCTCCCCCACCCCCCTCTCTCTCGGTCATTCCCTATACTTTTGTCTCTCTCATATCTCCACCTCAATGCCTCTGGCACTCTGCCACATTAGGATATAATCTACAAAGTGGCCACCGGCCCCCTTCCGTCACACAGGATCGGCACGACGCCGCGTGTTGGAAGAGGCATGGAAGGGCCATGTCACTATGTGCAGAGAGAAGCCTGAGGGAGGCCACGCTACCATGCGTGGAGAGGCACAAAGGAGGGATTGCACCGCCATGCGGGTAGAGGTGCAGGGGAGGGGTCGCTCTGTTGTGCACTGATCTATGATAGAGAGAAGGTTGATGTTGTCGGGAGCAAAATGAAGAACATATGGCAATAAAAAGGCCATTTCTCCCACTTCTCTCTCCATAGATATTAGAACATAATGAATTAATCGATATGTCTTGGATACGCGCATTCATAATGCTACTAGACAAATTTCTGAGTTGACGGTGTATATTACTAAAATGTCACGTTTCTCCGATGTCCTTGAGCAAAACTTGCCTTCAGGAAAAGTAACTTTATGATCAATAAGCTGGCCTCTAACTAGGCCTAGTTAATTAGGCCCTGTCTTGAAAAATAGGTCGCAAGGACCACATCCACATGTTGTCCCATTTTACACATATATATGCTAATCACTAGTGTGTTAGCTTTTCCTTGGATATCACTAACACTTCATAATCACTAAAAGATGGCTGAGTTTAAAACAGGATTTTTCCTATAACTGGATGTCATCATATAATAAAAAAAGAAGAGGAATTAACAGGATTTTTTCCAAACACAAGTAGAGCACTTAGCAACATATATACAAGAAGCAGGAAGTAGGGAAAATGTAGTGATCAAATTAAAACTAAAACGTTCTGACAAGGCAGGTACACATAGTATATATCAGAGTAGTGCAAACTACACTCGTGTCTAGCCACCTAGCTATAGGCCGGGCACAGATACATCACATCACATACATACAATAATCATGATTATACAAACAACCCTGAACGAGTAGTAGGCAAACACAAGGGTTAATTTACACCGGTGCATCTTCCTTCAATCCTTCTTCTTTATATAGTTTGCCAGCTGAATTGAAAGTTTGAAAACCCTTCTGGGACAACAGTGGCCACAGCACCGAAGGAGCTCATCATCACAGTCGTCGTCCATCAAGCAGCAGCAGGTCCTCCGCGACGACGAGGAACCGCGCGGCAGACGAGGGGCTTCTTCATCTCCATGGACAGGCGGAGGCACTCGGCGAGCTTGACGGGCTTATTGGCCGGCGGTGGCAGCCACCTGTACTCCTTCAGGAGGCGTCCCAGCCAGAGCTGCGCGGTGGCGAGGCCCATCATGCGCCCAGGGCACACCCTGCGGCCGGACCCGAACGGCGCCAGCGTGAGGTCGGACCCCAGCACGCGAACCTCTCCGACCGGAACACCCAGGGGTCTCCCCAGATGGCCTCGTCGTGCGAGATGGCCCACACGTTCACCATGGCCGTCGTCCCCGCCGGCACCACGTGCTTGCCCACCTGCGCGTCCTGCACCGCCAGGCGCGCCCAGGAGAGGAGCGGGCCCGGCGGGTGCATCCGGAGCGTCTCCTTGAGGATCCATTGGAGGAGGGGAAGGTTGGGGACGTCGGAGTCGGTGACGGGACGACGGAGGCCCACCGCTGCGTCCATCTCCTCGTGGGCCTTGGATTGGATGTCTGGGTGCAGCGACATGCGGGCCATGGCCCACTCCAGGAGTATCGCCACGACGTCCACGCCACGGAAGATCATCTCCTGCATATGCATTTGCAAGACGGACGTATTAAACTAGCTAGTTCTCATGCTCATAGTGAAACAAAAAATAATTAAATACCTATATAATGGTATTATTATATAGCACTGTTGCGTGCGTGTTGAGCGTCTGCGTCTGTACTTGTGTAATTCGCAAAAAAAAAAACATAGGAAAAGTTCATACAGACTACTACTCATCAAAAGTGTTTTTTTAAAGATCACTAGTGATTATGCAGTGTACATGATAGACATTAACAGCACTAATATCCAGCAGGTCATGTTTTAATCTTAACTTGAATGAGTTACTCTTCTCATGATGATAATGATGAGTTTTTTTTTCTTAAAAGCAACTGACAAGCCAGGCATATATTAATTGGAGAAGACATAAGTTTTTCCATTAAGCTACTAATGTAGTCGTTGAAAATGGATCGATTTGATTGACAATTGTGCGGCCACAAGGCCTTAAAGATCGAAAAGGAATTGACCCTACTGCAGTGCAACATCTTGTGAAAACAAAACTCAGCTAATAAAGTTATTCTTCAGGTTCGTTCGCCTCTGGTTTATATATCTACAATATATGTTCGATATAATGGGATGAATGTGCACATGGGACGTTATTGGTGATGAGATCATCAAAGCGTCATGTACCAAAATTTGCAGTCACTATATCACAACAAATCATATGATTTAACTACTACTCCCTTCATTCCATATTGTAAGATGTGTTGTTTTTTTCAGATATGCTATACACTTAGATATACACTATGTCTAGATATATGGTAAAAAAATATATCTAGAAAAAGGAAAACATTTTACAATTTGGGACAAAGCAAGTAGATCGGAATCTAGTTTTATATAAATAAAAACGCTTTCATCACCTTACATGCATAATGCCCATCATGGAGAAACAATTTGACTTTTAGAACAAAAGGCATAGTTAGGAAATTGTTTATTATCTCCAGAAAATTAGGGTTACGGAGTTGCACTTCCATATATAAACTAAAAATTATGCATACAAAATAATGTAAATAAGGATTTTATTTGCCTAGCATAAATCATTCATTTTCAAATAAAAAATAGAAGGGCCATGGTATTATTTCCTAATTAAGATGCATATATATTTTTGCATCCACTTATTGTCACCGCTTTTATTTGTATGTCCCTGATGATATGCACCTATCAAACAAGCATGTTACACCACTCAAAAGTATTCCACCAACAAATATAACAAGCGTGTATCACTTTTTGCCACAAAAGCGCAGGCGCATGAGATGAAAACATATAGAGCCCACTTACCCATAGCACAGCAATCACATCAGAGTCCTCCAACTTCTCCTCCTCTGGCAATGAAAACATGTAGCTGAGCAGGTCGTCCCTATCGTGGCAGTCCCCTGCCACCCTCCTCTCCTCAATGATCTTCCCAAAATACCCTCTAACCCTAGCAGCCAACCCCCCGCACAGGGGCCCCAGCCCCCAGAGGTCCACCATCAGGCCCCATGGTGTCTTGTAGTAGTGGTCTCCTAGGTTGAACGTGCCCACGAGCTCATACCCTTCCCTCACCATCTCACCTAGCTCCTCACTAACAGCGGCACCCTCGAGGCCCACACGCTGCCCGCCATGCTCTCTAGGGAGGCTCTCTGGAGCAAGGCTCTCATGGCCACCTCCCCGGACCTCTCCATCTGGTCGGCGACGCGCCTGACCATGTCATCGGCGACGCGGCAGCGGAGGCCCTCAAGTGCGGCCATGCGGTGCGGGGAGAGCATGCCGACGCCCCGTTGGAGAGGTCCCGTGCCGCGGCCTTGGGCGGGCGGTCCACGAAGGCGGCGCCAGACAGGATCTCCCGCGCCGTGTCCGGGTGGCTGCTGATCACCACATGGGTGGTGCCAAGGGTGAGCGACATGAGGCGGCGCGCGCCGTGCGCATCGGCCAGCGCGGCCAGGCGGCGATGCATGAGTGGGCCAGACATGGCTGGCAGCGCTGCCGGCCCTAAGTTTTGAAGGGCCCTAAGGCGAACTCATTATGATGGGCCCTCAAGACTATGTATATGTTTGTTTAGTATAGATATACACGTATATCTAATTTCACTTGCAAAACAAAAACAAATATAATGATATATTTTCAATTTTTATGGGAATATATTCTCAGTTTAAACTATTTAATAATGATCGATAACAACACTATTATAAACTGATCATATCCGTCATATCTATTGCCTGGATAGTCCTGAATGCCTAGCTGTTGCTGTCATGCTGCACGACGATTGAGAATTGAATCTTGGCGTCACATGCTAGTGCTGATCCCTGAATCTGATGGCCGATGCCCGATGGCCATGGCCAGCTGCTGGTCAGGATGCCAAGCTCCTGCTCGCTTGTTGCACGCCAGCACAGCTCGGCTGATGCCTGCATCGCGAGGGGCCATGGTGAATCGGCGATCGAGTAGTTGGCGCGGGCGGCGCATGCTGTCACTGCATGAGGCAACTGAATCACCAAAGCACACGAGGCCAGGCCAGGAGCAGTGACGTGAGGATGAGTCGATGGATCAAGGATGCGCGGACGTTTCGTCATCGTACTGCTTAGGCCTTCTTCTCGTCACTCCTTCGGGAGGCCTACAGCTAATGGTCTATGGGGGATTGCATACCTAGGTTTGGGCCCCTGTCTGGGCTGCCCCCCCCAGCGGTCGCACCCCTCGCCCCTCCCCTAGTGCCGGCCCTGCCTACCAGCGGCCACCCTCGTGGCCCCGGGATGATGGCGGCAGCTCCGACAATCCTACGCGTATGGCGGGTGGTGGTGACCATGAACGGCACTGTGACCGCCGCCACAGCCAGGGAGAGTGACAGGAGAGAGAAGAGCCATGAGGGTTGTGTGTTAGGGCTGATGGTGGTAGCGAAATGCACGAAGAAGACCAAGGCGATCATGGTGGTGATTACTTCAGTCTTCATGGCTATATGTACAGTTAACCTAAGTACATACGTAAACTCTTTTTTTTTCTTTTGGTGTGTGTGTGAACTATGTGTGTAGTGATTAGTGACTAGTGCATAGCAGGCGCTATTATGGTTGGTGATGCAATTGCTACTTAGATGGCTAGATGAGAACACAAGAAGAGATGTGTTGAGCTAGTTGGTTGCTTGGATTATTAGTTGGAAGAAGTGGGCACGAGGAGCATTGTTGGTGACAAAGGGGTCCATTTATAGTGATGGAGGAGGCTTGTGGTTGGCTGGGAGAAAGTTTGTGCATTTTTGCTAGCTTGTAGTGCTTTCTCCTTTATTTAATTATAGTGTTCATTTTGTAGTGGCTACCAATAGGCATGCATGCATGTACTGGCTGGTAGCCTCTAAAGCTGCTGCTATTGGGTGTCTAGTGTTGAATGGCAGGTAGAAGTCGTACAAAGACATGTCCTGCTTAGTCTTTGGACCGAACAAAAAATAGAAAAAAAGGGAAAGAACAAGTACCCCCGGCCCTCCCATTCAAAATACGCATCATTTAGGACATCAACCTGGTTTAGAAAAGTGAAATTTTGGCCTCAATTTCTATGAGAACATGAATATCAAAGAAAGGTAATTAAGTATTTTAAATATTTTTTATAGTAAACCCTATTAATATCTGGCTCTATTGTAAATCTATGTTTTTTTTTATATATTGATAGTCTAAGATTATAAAGTTTGATTAACAGAAATGCAAAAACAACATGTAATTTGAATAGTAGAGTATAAGAGACAGCTCATTAGATGTTATTTTTTAGATTCTATGGTAAATATTGTTGCAAATATATTGAAGACAATACATGGCCCTGCTTTGTCTTGAACAGATAAAATCATTATTAAATGATGACTTCAAAGTCAATCTTTGTAATTAGAATATAGTATCATTTTCCTTATGAATTACCCAAGACTAGGTCGATATATATTTTGAGATTGATGAAGTCATCAAAGATGATATGCTATCCCAATGGGCACGTCATCATACCACTGCAAGAATAATATATAGCTGAAGCAAGTATCCATGCTAATAAATTGGAGGTCAAAATCAGGTGGGAAGCACTACGTGAAAAACGATTTGTAGCAACGAGATAATTTTTTTGTAGGGGCGGCTGGTGATGGAGCCACCCCTACAGTGGCATGCTCGGGACCCACGAGACCAGCCGCCCCTACAAATGAAACAGTAGGGGCGGCTGGTGATACGAGCCGCCCCTACAAATGGGTCGGATTTGTAGGGGCGGCTCACTCACCAGCCGCCCCCGGTGTTGCTATTTGTAGGGGCGGCTGGTGATTGAGCCGCCCCTACAAATGCTCCGAGTATAAATACCTGCGATTTGTAGGGGCGGCTCAATCACCAGTCGCCCCTACAAATGACCCACATATAAAAAAACTATAGCACCTTCTTCCTCCTCGGATCACTTAGTTCAACCCGTGAAAGAAAGGTGGGGAGGCCTTGGGCACCTCCCAAAAATTGCTCTACTAAGGGGGAAGGTTTTGGTCTCAAATCCTTTGGTGGAGAGGTTGTAGAAGGTAAAAAAATATTATTCCACACTTTTTTTGAAGTTTTAATGGTTGGTTAGTGAGTAATTAGAGTTTTGCTTTTCTCTCTCTTCTATGGTGCTTGAGCTACTTATGAAGTAAATTAGACCCAAGTTTTGAATGTATTAGGGTAAATTAGGTAGGGGAACAAGATCACACCCTTATTTGGTTCATGTTTCTTGATTTTAGTGAACAATTAATTAGTTTTATGGATGTTTCATGTGCATGTAGATCTAGATCTAGGGTTTGGTTTTTTTATTAATTTTGTTTTTGTAAATTTATGTTTGATGAAATTGGACTAGGGTTTGCATGAAAGATATTGGGTAAAATATAATTATTGCTAATTGTTGTCTTTGAAATTATTTATTGGAATCAACAAATATGTATTTTAATTATTTATGGATAAATGGGTCATTAATTAATTTTCCTCTACCATGGTGTGTTTGTATGCTTCATGTAATTATATTTGATTTATATTCATATATATCTGAAGTACATATAATTATTCTCAAGTAATTATTAATTTGATTCATTTATATATATATATATATGAATAAGTAGTCCTTTAATGTTTGTTTTGTTGTTGTTGTTGTAAAAGATGGAGTATAGAAACTCTCGGATGTATGGTTCGTTAAGGTTCAAGGCAGGTTTCCATGAAGAGGTGGATAAATTTATTGAAGCCGCAAAGAAGAATGCAACGACATTGACAGAGAATAAGGATACAATTATTTGTCCTTGTAAAGATTGCAAGAACCGTATGACATGGATAGATATGACTATCATCAGATCACATTTGATTATGCGAGGATTTGTTGAGGACTACACAGTGTGGATTCATCATGGTGAAATGGTTATTGTTAACGACGAGGATGAGTAGGAATACGATGACAAAACCCTAGAATCCCTGTCTCAATATTCAGCAGAGCTTGATGCACAAATGGATCCCGAGTTTGGCAATGAACAAGGTGGTGATGCTAGTGGTTGGGATGGTAACGACGAAGGTGGTGCCAATAATGATGGTGGAGCACGTGTCGGGGATGAAGATGATTTGGAGGACATGATTTGAGCCCTTGGACCAGAGATTTTACTAAAGAGCCCGAAAGGTCTAGAAAATTTAGAAAGGGTGACAAAAGCATCGAAGGAGACTGTGTATGGTGTTGAAAAGGGCTGTCTGACACATTGGACATTGCTACATTTTGTGCTTGAGCTACTCATCCTGAAGGCTAAGTACGGCTGGTCAGACTATAGTTTCAATGAGCTATTGCGTCTCCTGTCATGGGTGCTACCACAACCAAACTTAGTTCCCGCCAACACATACCAAGCGAAGAAGGTCATAAGTCCATTGACAATGGGGGTTGAAAAAATCCATGCATACCCCAACCACTGTATACTTTTTCGTGGCAAAACGTTCAAGTCACTGGATAAATGTCCCCTGTGTGGGGCCAGCCGGTACAAGAACAATGACCTTTACGGTGGGGACGAAGGCTCCACGGGGAAAAAGAGGAATAAGAAGGATACAAAAAAGATGGTACAAGAATCTCAGCCCTAAAGGACACTCCATTAGGCAATGATGCAAAGCAGAGAAGAATTCCCGCCTTGGTAATGTGGTACCTGCCAGTGACCGACTGCTTGAGACGTATCTTCCTAAACCCTAAAGAAGCCGCACTCATGACATGGTGGGATGATTAGCACAAGGTGGATGGTGATAAGATTGCATACCTGGCTGATTGTAGTCAGTGGCAAAGGTTCGATGTGAAGCACAAAGAATTCAGCGATGACCCAAGGAATATACGGTTTGGCTTGAGCACCGATGGAATGAATCCCTTCAATGAGAGGATGAGTGAACATAGCACTTGGCCAGTGATCTTGACCATGTACAACATCCCAACGTGGTTGTGTTAGAAAAGAAAGTACCTTCTCCTCACTATTCTTATTTCTGGCCCTAAACAACCAGGCATTGATATAGACGTGTTCCTCGAGCCTTTGATGCAAGAAATGGAGAGGCTATGGAGGCATGGGGAGCCGATGTATGATGTGTTCCGAAATGAGGACTTCATATATAGAGCAATAATATTTGTTACTACCAATGATTACCTCGCACTATTTGCTTTGTCTGGACAGTTCAAAGGGAAGACATGATGCTTGGTTTGCTTGGATGGTACTACATGGGTGTACCTGGATGCATCCAAGAAGATAGTTTACCTAAGGAACCGACGCTTCTTAAAGACAAGTCACAAGTACCGTAGCAAATTGTTCTTTAGATTTTATGACAACACCCCAGAGATTGAACCCCCTCCAGAGAGACGTCATAACGGAGAACACGTGTACAGAATGGTGAAAAACATACGCGTCGTCTATGGAAAGAAGAATCTAGATGGGACGAACAGAGATAGAAGCACACCTCCTGTCGAAGGCGTACCTTTCAAGAAACAATCGATCTTCTTTCAATATCTGCCTTATTGGCCAGACTTGGAGGTCCCCCATGCCATTGATGCTATGCACGTGCAGAAGAATGTCTTTGAGAGTCTCATTGCTACCTTGATGGACATAGGCAAGCCAAAGGATGGTCTGAAATCATAGAAAGACATGGTGCAGCTAAACGTGATGCCACAGCTTCACCCGGTACCTGAGGCTAATGAAAAATATACTCTACCTACGGCATGCTTCAACCTAACACCAGAAGAGAAGAGAGCTATATGCACTTTCCTAAGGGGGGTCAAAGTTTTGACTGAGTTTTCAGCGAATGTGAAGAAGCTAGTGTCGATGAAGGACTTGTCAATAACACACTGCAAGGCTCACGATTGTCATATGATGTTGACAGTGTTTCTACCCATTGCAATCAGGGCTATAAAGCCAGTGTTCTTGAAAATGGCCATCACCCGCATGTGCTACTTCTTTTCGAAGATCTCACAGAAGATGATTAGCAAGCAAGAGCTGAGTGACCAACATGAATTTGTGGCGGAGACACAAAACCAACTAGAGATGTGTTTACCTCCTGCCTTTTTTGATATAATGCCACATCTCATGATTCACATGGTTCATCAGATACAGTCGCTGGGCCCTTGCTACTTGCATGAAATGTGGTCCTACGAGCGGTTAATGTCAGTTCTAAGTCGATACGTGCATAATCGAGCATATCCAGAGGGCTCTATGATAGAGGGTTACAGTACTGAAGAAGTCATCGAGTGTTGTCAAGAGTACCTAAAAGTACAGAAAGAGATTGGTAAACCCAATTCTCGTCACAAGGGTAGGCTGGCTGGGAAGGGCACCAGTGGTAGAAAAGTGTTCATCGACCATGATTACAAAGAGGTGAGTCGGGTGCATTACAGTGTCTTGCAGAGTACACAACTGATGCAAACCGTACATTGATGAACACTTGGCTATCATTATGGCTGAGAGAAATGGTCGTTCAGATAATTGGGTCATGAAACAACACAAGCAACAACTAACTACATGGTTGAAGGACCAAAACATACCGCCCGGAGAGACCATAGACTCTATTACCATCAGTAGGTTGGCGGAGGGGCCATCGAGACAAGTGACATCTTTAAAAGCTTATGATATCAATGGGTATATGTACTATACCCACGTAAAGGATAGTAAATATGTGAACCTACGTACTATACCCACGCAAAGGATAGTAAATATGTGAACCAAAACAGCGAATAGAAGCTCTCGTTGGAGTGAGGCGAAAGATCCAATACTTTGGCATTATTGAAGAGATATGGGAACTTGACTATGGAAGGGATATAACGGTGGCCCTATTTCGATGCCGTTCGATCAAACAACACCAACTGAGTGAGATCGGATTGAGAGTCCTAGACCTCGAGAATCTAGGCTACCAAGATGACCCTTGGGTGCTCGCTTCACATGTCGCACAAGTTTTCTATATGCCTGACCCACAAAGTAACCTCCCCTCGAAGAAGAAGACAAAGCACGTGGTTGCCTCCGAGAAGCATCACATTATCCGAGTTGATGGCGTGGATGATGTTGAAGCTTACAATAACTACGATGAGATGCCGCTATTCACAGACTTTCCTAAGAAGATCAGTGTTGTAGAAAAGAACCTGCCCAAAGACATATTACCATGGGAACGAAAAGGTGTCAAGGAAAAAGTCATTACAGCGGCTAGCTAGTTGTTGAACGTAGAGTGTTTTTGTAAGTGTGTGTTTGAAAGACTTCATTTATGCATGTGTGTGAGACTATATGTTTATGTATATGTGTGAGACTATAGATTTATGTATGTGTGTGAGACTACATTTATGCATGTGTGTGAGACTACCCTTTGTAACATCTAGATGAACCTATTGCAACATCCACTCTATTACTATTAAAACAACTGTAACACGTAGACACTTGAAATAGGCACTTATTACTACTACAACATGTTCGGACTACTATTGAAACACTTAAAACCAGCACTTCACACTTTATGAAATGAAGAAATGACCAAAATATAAGTTGAAGATCTTGATGAGTTATACAATTTTGGTATTCATCATCTTTACAGCAGAAATCATTTAATGGTTGAAAATCAGGTTTGAAGTTGTCATTTTCTGAAATTCAAAATTTAAATTGTCCAAAATTAGTGATAAAGATAGATGACTAGACTAAAATGATAGATCATGATTTTAGAAAATTTTAGAAAAAAGACCATCACATTTAGAGTTAGTATGAGGAAGAAAAACTAGTTACAGGTCTCAGCCACAGATTAAAAAGAGAAATCACACTTGTCCATCATTGATCATCATGAACAGTTGTGATTTTTCTTTTTAACCTCTGCGCAAAATTTGTAACTAGTCTTTCTCCCACATACTAACTCCAAATGTGATGATTTTTTTTCCTAAAATTTTCTAAAATCATTCCCTATCAAGTTACTATGTTAATTTTGTCATTCTTTTTCATTTGACAAAGTTTGAGCAATTCAAATTTTCAAATTAAAAAAAATGACAAGTTCTAACGAGATTTTCAACCATTAAATGATTTCAGCTAAAAAAGTGATGAATACCAAAGTTGTATAACTCATCAAGATCTACAACTTTTATTTTAGTTATTTCTTCATCTAACAAAGTGATAGTAAATATTGTTCACAAATCAACATGTCTCTCGTATAGTTCATGAAACTATGAGTCATATGTGAATTTGTGAACAATATTTACTAATACTTTGTCACATAAAGAAGTGACCAAAATAAAAATTGTAGATAGTGATGAGTTCAACAACTTTTATGTTCGCGACTTTTATAGTTGAAATCATTTAAGGTTTTAAAATCTTGTTTGAAGTTGCCATTTATTGAAATTCAAAATTTTAACTGTTCAAATTTGGTCAAATGAAAAGATGACCAAAATAAAAGTTGTAGATAGTGATGTGTTCAACAACTTCTATGTTCATGACTTTCTTATTTGAAACTATTTAAGGTTTCAAAATCTTATTTGAAGTTGATATTTATTGATATTCAAAATTTGAACTGTTCAAATTTGGTCAAACGAAAAGATGACCAAAATATAAGTTGTACATCTTGATGAGTTATACAACTTTGGTATTCATCACCTTTACTGCTGAAATCATTTAATGGTTGAAAATCAAGTTTGAAGTTGTCATTTTTTGAAATTAAAAATTTGAATTGTCCAAAATTAGTGACAAAGATAGATGATCAAACTAAAATGAAAGAGCATGATTTTAGAAAAATTTATGAAAAAAATATCACATTTGGAGTTAGTATGAGGGAGAAAAACTAGTTACAAATTTCAGCCACAGATTAAAAAGAGAAATCACACTTGTTCAATATGAATAGTTGTGATTTTTCTTTTTAATCTCTGGGTAAAATTTGTAACTAGTCTTTCTCCTTCATACTAACTCCAAATGTGATGATTTTTTTCCTAAAATTTTCTAAAATCATGCCCTATCAAGTTACTGTGTTGATTTGGTCATTCTTTTTATTTCACAAAGGTTGAGCAATTCAAATTTACAAATTTTAAAAAATGACAAGTTCTAACGAGATTTTTAATCATTAAATGATTTCAGCTGAAAAGGTGATGAATACCAAAGTTGTATAACTCATCAAGATCTATAACTTTTATTTTGGTCATTTCTTCATCTGACAAAGTGATAGTAAATATTGTTCACAAATCAACATGTCTCTCATATAGTTCATGAAACTATGAGTCATATGTGAATTTGTGAATAATATTTACTAATACTTTGTTACATGAAGAAGTGATCAAAAATAAAAGTTGCAGATAGTGATGAGTTCAACAACTTTTATGTTCACGACTTTCATAGTTGAAATCATTTAAGGTTTTAAAATCTTGTTTGAAGTTGCTATTTATTAAAATTCAACTGTTCAAATTTGGTCAAATGAAAATATGATCAAAATAAAAGTTGTATATAGTGATGTGTTCAACAACTTTATGTTCATGACTTTCTTATTTGAAACCATTTAAGGTTTTAAAATCTTATTTGATGTTGATATTTATTGAAATTCAAAATTTAAACTGTTCACATTTGGTCAAATGAAAAGATGACCAAAATATAAGTTGTACATTTTGATGAGTTCTACAACTTTGATGTTTATAAAATTTTTATTTGAGGCCATTTAGTGTCCTAAAATTCTATTAGTTGTTTTGAAATTCAAATTTTAATTTTCTAAAATATTTTTTTTGTAAAGAAGAAAATATAAAATTATATATATATAATAAAATTGTTTATATATATACATATATATATATAATAATAAACAAACTAATATATAAATTTACATTGTTCTTTATATATGAATGAATTACAGAATTAGTGATTAAAATAAATTGAAAAATATTTGTAGGGGCGGCTAACTCATGAACCGCCCCTAAAAATCGATTTGTAGGGGGCTAACTCAGAGCCACCCCTACAAATGGCCTCCAATATATAAGCTTTAGAGCCATGGTGGTTGACTCAGTAGCGATTCTTCCTTTCAGACGTCGTCAGCTCTGTAACTCGCCGCCGCCACTGCACACGCTTCCTCTCACCTCCACTGCCCGTGCGTGCCCGCCCCTTCTCTCTCTCACCGCTCCGTTACATGGGGACCCGCTGCGAACCCTAGCCGTGGCGACGCCGTCCTCCGCGAACCCTAACTTGCTGGGACCTCACCTTGACCGCTTCCTTCATGGCGGTGTGCTCCACGCTGACTTCAAGTCACGGCGTCCCGTGCCACGCGTCCTCGTCAAGATCCGTGGCGGGACTGCACCACCGCACAAGGCAGCTCACCTATCTCGCCATCGACGTCGGCTCAGGGAGACAAGGCGCGCGTCCTCTCGTCCCCTATCTCACCATCGACGTCGGCCTTTGGAGGCGAGGTGCGGGCCCCAGCTTCCCCGCCCTCCCCTATGCCAGTGCCTAGTTCCTCGTCGTGTCCTTCACCGGCGACGAGCACCCACAGTATGTGCGCCTTCTTCTTCCCTTGTTGCATGCGGCGAGCACCCGTACCCTAACGCACCTTCTATGTACTGCTACTGCTTGTTAATTTAACTTGTGATGGTCATCGAGATGCAACTGCCTTGCTACTAAATTCTTGAAATTGTGCATCCTCTCTTTCTGGATGCTCGTGATGCTAGTGAATGCTCGTGAATGCATGTGCTTTTTTTGTGTAAATAAATGACCTAGGTGACTGATAAAGTTTGAACACCTATATTTTTGCTTAGTAGGTTATAACACTACTTTTACTTTGGGAATGCCATGGCATTGGTTATTACATTCACCAGGTGGCCACTGATGTACATAGCTTAAGTAATTTTGTCGTGAACCATCTTTGCTTTCAGAAGGCCTTTGAAGCAATAATGTTAGCAGAAGTCTTCATATTTATACATGTTATAGGATTTCACATTTCTATAGGCAAAACTGGATTATTTTCATCTAGCGAGATATGAAACAACGACATTTTTTATGTTTTAGTTTCTTGAGATGATAAATTCAAAACAGGACATTCATTGGGATGACAAGAAACATCTTAATTAGTTCAGGTCGTTTGATTGAGATTCTATAGCTTTTTGCCTATATTGTAGAGTAATTTCAGTGCTCATTCAGATCCAACTTGCTTTTGGTTTTGTGTTTGGTCCAGTTATCAAATTTCCCCTTTTTCTATAAGTGTTTTCCCATTAAAAGGGCACCATTGTCTATTTGCAGAACTAGTTTAGTGTTAGAAGCAACATGGGTATTAGCCTATTAGGTGCATCTATATCTATTATATGAGTCGAATAGTTCTGCATCATACTATACATTATGTTAGATTTAACTATTGATTCCGTTTATAAGCATTTCATTTTCTAATCATGGTTTTCTGTTGAAGTGATTTACTTTTGAGAACCAATTATTCTCTTTATTATCAAGATATGCTTGTTGGTTGCCTGCAACATTTATAGTTCTGACATGTCTATATCACTAGACATTTCATGATTGGGTTTTACCCTTATTTCAAATGAAACCATCTTCTAGTAGATAAATAAAGAGTGTTGTTGTTTAGTTCTTCAAATGAAGCACCTAGTGGAGATGTAATGACATCACCTTTTCTCCCCTTATTATATTACTTTATGTGATTCCATAGTTTTTTTGCTTGCTCAATTGTCTCTGTTGACTTTTGAGGCTTAAATACTTTCTGTGATTCCATAGTTTTATGTGAGATGGGCAGTGTTTTTTAGGCTCATGCTTTAAAGACCGAAAGAAAGCCATTATATAATTAAAGCTTCTAACTCATATCAATGCCTACTGTGATTCTTTTTGCATTCCAGTGAATATTCTCTCCTACTAATCTGAAATTGCTGGACGGTAGCTTCCAGGAATGTTTAAGGTTCATAGGCATGTGTCCACACTGGATTTGCTTTCTACTGTGCTATTTAACAATATAATAACAAAATTATAGGTTTAGAAAGGTGACAAAGGTCCATTTCTTTGCCTGAATCGAATGCTCCATGGGCTCCATACTGAATTATATTTCTTTTTTGATTACAGCTCACTGGAGTGGTCCATCTAGGACATCCTTCCAAAATTTAGAACTTTCATGTCATTTTCTGCTATTTAGAGGACTCGCTGCCCTCCTTATTTAATGTAAACGATATTGCCCTGACAAAGATTGAAAGATAAGTTATTTGCTCGGAACTCTACCATGTGATACGTCGTTAAGTAGCACTAGCTCCAAGTCAGAATATTCTTGTCAATCAAACTTTTTTAACTTTGATCATAAATGTACAAGAATTATTAGGTTGATTATTTAAGGTATAGATGTTACTAGATTTACCGTGAGAAGTACTTTAAAAAAAATAATTCGTTCCTTTGAAATGCCATGTTTTCATTGGTCGAAATTTCAACGTACATAACAACAGTAAATACAGAGGATTTTGCACGTCTCAGTCAACCAGTAATAAACATTCCAAACTGACTTCATCCAACCTTGGGCCTACTTGTTAGTATTAATCCCAGTAAAGGTAATCCTGGTTGTTCTTTACATACCAGCTGATAAACTCATAATTTTCTATCCTCTTGATGTCTCTTGTCATGGTATTCATTTCGTATATTGCATCTAGCCCATTTCACCTAGAACTAAGTCAATTATTTTATACAAGCTAACTGTGGTTTCAAATCAGTAAGGAACTGATAAAGGAGTTTCTCTGTTAACTGGAAACTTGGTGAATGTGCTTACAACTTTACCGGCTAGAACTATGCTTGATGCTAACCCCAGAAATGTGATGCTTACAACTTTGCCTTGCTCTTATACCGTTTCTCTCCTGCATAATTCGTGGAGTTCCCAAGCTATTTGACCTGCAGGGCAGAAAGCAAAGCTAGTTTTTGGGAATGTTCATCTTTCTTAACTAATATAATTAAATTGTTGTTCCATAACTCTTGACTAATATGTTCATGCATTGCATAGCTCCAATGATAGTTAGTACGTACAGTCTAGAATACCACCATTGTTTTTCAAGAATTGCACTAATATATTTCACTCATTGCTGGCACCCTGTTTTGATATAAAAATTGTGCTGACCAAGTTACTGGCTTACTGTTAGTACTACTGCTAGTACTATTGTTGTCTTACTACTACTCCAACTACTTTGACTACTTACTATTGTTGTCCTACTGTTAATGCTACTGTTGTCCTACTACTAGTACTACTGGTTGCTGTTTTTCCTATGTGTTAAATCCCTGGTACTATGTATCCCTATGTATTAACTTGCTCTATGTTTGCTAAGCAGCTGTTGCTTTTTTTGTCAAATCTCCCAGGACTCGCCCAGGACTTGTTGTCCTGTCTTTTGCCATCAGCTGCTGCTCTATGTTTGCTAAGCAGCTGTTGCTTTTTTTTTGCCAAATCTCCCCTCTCCTCTCCTCTTCTTTGTTTTGCCGATGATGAAATTGTCCAAGTCCATACATTATATGAAATATGAGCTGATGATCAAGAACTTGTGAGAAACTTGGCATTATTAGCAGCCGCCCCTACATTACCTTCTCCTCTCTTCTCTGTTATGATGCCTTGATACTCCAAGTTCAAGATCAGATGATGATTGACATGTTTCTGAGGCCTCTACTACTGCTACTACTCGTTATTTTTGATATATTACTGTTTTATAGGACTACTTTGGTTTATAGACCTTTTTGATTTCTTATATCTTCTCGTGTACCTAAAGCACACTTTCTTGCATCTATTAGAACAAAGCGTGAAATAATATCGTGGACACCAGACAGTGCAGCCCGATGCCCCGAGCATGATGAGCAGCCAACCTATAAGGAGCAAGCACTAGAGTACTAGCTTACTCAGGAGCAGTTCGATAACGAGTTAGAACAGGATCTAGAAGTGATGCTTACTCAGGAGCAGTGTGACGAGGAGGAAGGGGGAGCAGAAGGAAGAGCAGGAGAGGCTGCTGAAGGCGAAGAAGAAGAGGATGATGATGATAAAGACTCAGAAGAGGGATATGTAAGTCCCGAGGATCCTTTCCCACGTGAAGCCAGAAGGAGGCTAATGGAGGAAGATTTAGACAAGGATTTTGACCCGAACAAGAAGGTAGGGATAAAGCCTTAGCTTATAAATTTTGCTAAAGCTTTGGTTGTGTTACCTCTACTAACACTTTGACCTATCGTATATACAGGTCCCTCCTGAAACTCGGAAAAGACGACGTCGATGTCCACGACATCTCGTTGGACAAGATGGAGTAGAGGAAAGGAGAGCAGAGGCAATAGCCACAGAGACAAACATTGAGGCCTCTGCTCCACAATCTCAAGACACAACCACGACCACCAAGCCAAAGAGGAAACGAGGGGATAGAAAAGCAAATCAATATCCAAATAAGGCATGCTATGTGATAACGGAGGTCAGGCCAGCAGGGGAGATCCTTGAGCCGAAGGAATTCAGAGAACGATTTCATAATATGATCGGGGCCCTAGTAAGAGATAAATTGAACACAGCAATCCCTAACTGGAAAGAGGTACCAGAGAAGAAAAATGATGAACTATGAGATAAGCAGTTGAAGCTCAATTTTAGATTTTTGGAGGGTAAGCATGAACTAGTAAAAAATTGCTTTCAAGATCATGGGAGAGTTATTTCGACGTTGGAGCTTGGAGCTCAACAAGAAGTATATTCAAAAGGGGTTAACTCCCTTCAACGAGTTCGACAACATAACTCCTAGTCAATGGGAGGAGCTCGTGGCTCAGAAGACTTTACCGGAAGCATTGGAGCTCAGTGCCCATAACACCGAGCTGGCGAAGAGGAACAAACACCACCATCATCTAGGCCCCGGTGGCTACTATGCCAAGGAAGAGCAGTTTAGGAAGATGGACGAAGAGGCCGCAGCTGCTGGGAATATCGATGTGAAGAATTTGAAGGTACTCTCAAAGAATTGGATATATGCGAGGAGAACAGAATCATCCGACAGTAATCTTAAGTTTGATAAGCCAGAGACCTAAGAGGCAGTATCAAGGATACTGAAATATGCTGAAGACAAGGAGAAGGGCTCATTCAATCCTTCCAGAGAGAGACGAGCTTAGCCTTGGCTTGGGAAACAAGGAGCACACAAGCCGCACCAGGGGGCTAGGGAAAAGGACGACCTGGAAGCACGGATTCGAAGAGGATAGGCACATGTACAAGAAACATGACATAGACCGGAAGACTAATCTTGAGCTCCAAGTGAAGGCTCTAGTTGCGAAGACGCTGGAGGAGCAAGGACTGTCTACGGAGCTACGAACATTAATGACGTCGTCGGGAGAATAGGCATTAGTTGGTAGCTCTCTGAAAGTTCCTAGCAGCCAAGGTTCCACTGCAGCCACAACCCCCGTCGATCGCATATGGGAACCAACTAATTGCACCTTGGTGTTTCTCAGCGACCGACAGAACATTGTGATGGAGGTGACAACGGGTGTGGCACATCCTCCCGGTGGCTTACACCACAATAATAAGATACAACCGGACTACACTAGGGTCGAGGTGCATACCGTGAAGCCCGAGTTCATGCAGTGGAGGATAGACTACGCAACTCCTGAGGGGCTGGTGTTACTCAGAGATGTAATGGGGCAGTTCATCCTCTGGCACAAATGGGACATTATATTGACCGCTTCTTCGCCGCCTCCCCCTCTCCCAAATTTGGAGCGAGTTGTTGAGGATGGGGAGATATTTTCACCGTCTCGTGACCACCACATTCCTAACATGCCACATTCTTCTCCGCCTCCTAGCGAGCATGTGCCTGATAAGCCACAACCTTCTCCAGCTCGTACCGAGAAAGTGCATAATGAGATGCCACAGTCTTCTCAACAAGCACAGTCGATACATGAACAACGAGTGCCTCCTGAAGAAGGTGATGCACAAGAAGATAAGGATGTGCCTAAATGGGAACTTCGAAAGAAGCATCCAATCACCATAAGACCAATTTATGTTATGATGAAAGACGTCTCGTTGGTGCACAAGTGGTATTCCCATGACCAGTTCAAGCCTGAGAACGAAGTTAAAAAATTTCCATCACGGGCTTCTGAGGAGGCCGTCACTAGCAAACACCACCAAACAGCAAAGCAATATCCAAATGTTGATGTCATCAAATGGTCAAAGGATTGCCCGAAAACATATGAAAGAGGCAAGCCATTCCTACCAAACCGGGACATCTAGCGCCTACCACTTGGAATGAGAAGGTTCCATGATTGGTACTTGCGTGTTCTCCTAACGAGCATAGACCTCGTACAAGCATGCTTCCCCACCGGCACATTTGGAAGCCCAGCCAGGAAAATTATCTTTGACTTCAATGACCTGTAGACATGCTTGCACCTCGGAGCAATGGAGATGAATCTAATTCGCACGTGGTGCTTGTAAGTCCTTGTCCTCCCGATATGATATGAATGTAATCTTTGAATTTTGTTGTAACTAACCCACGCTGTGATTTATAGAATGCAAGTGCACATTGTAAAACAAATGCCAAGTGTGAAAGCCGGGTATATAGACCCTCAAGCTATAGCACAAACAAATTTTAATTACCCTAAACAGTGTAAACTGGATGACAAAGAGCTAGCTGCTGGAAAGACCCTTCGGGAGAAAAAGGACATCCATATGAAGAAACTAAGGGAAGAGTCCCTTAAGCTTTCGGCATACATTGCCCTGGCTTTTAAAAATCTCCAACAACACTCTACTATATGGATACCATACAACTTCGAGTAAGTTCAACTCTATACTTAAAGCTTTGTTCGATATATTTTATTATATGCAAAATAGCTTATCTAGTTCTATGATTAAATCCATACAGCAACCACTAGATTTGTATAGGCATCGATGTCGAGAGAAGCATGGCATGGGTCTTTGATTTGATAGATAGGGACCCGGTGACATACAAAGACTTCATATCGATTCTCAAGACGTATACATATCGACAATCCTCATTAGCTTATATGTTTGTATACATACTTGTAACATTCACTTTTGGATACTAACAAGTTGTATTTGCTAAAATAATTTGAACAGGGCATTTAGGTTCTATGTCACTAAACATTACGGAAGGTATGATCCAGTAAGGAAGGAAAGACTGGTTATAAAAATACTATGTGCGGTAAGTGTAACTTACTTCTTCAGTACTCTATTATATGACTGTCAAAAGCATTACTTAACAGTTCCATATGCAAAACACACAGTGCCCCAAGCAGAAGCCTGGGAGTGTACATTGTGGATACTATGTATGTTCTATGATAGTAACACCGATGCCTATAGGAGACACCCCTTAAGGGTAAATTTGAACCTCTTCACCCATAGTATAAAAACTTCGCACATGGTATGAAATACTAAACCAAAACTTGTTCTCTTATAGTGGAAAGAAGAGAAAGAAATGAAAAGAGACCCATACAAGGATGACCAACTCTTAGAGCTCGTCGGCGACCTTTGCAACTTCATATTGGACTAGATTGTACACGTCAAAGGCACCTACCATGACCGAGATTCTGACTTAGGTAGAAATCCTCAGTACCAACACCTTCGTGAGACTGAAAGGCTAGCTCTAGGCCGTTGATAACAATGTGTATGAAATTTGACATTAGTCTTGTAATTGTAGTTTATATTGGTCTTGTATATATTCTTGTGAATTGGACTTATAATTGTAGTTTATATAATACTCTTGTACTCTTAGACTTATACTTTGGAGCAAGGTGCGTGTAATAAATTAGTCATGCTCCCCCTTTTTGCTTGCGCTTTCCTTTCCTCTCACGTCGCCGCATGCATGGTCTCGATCGATGGCGGGGAGAGCTCGGGCGAAGGAGATGACCGCGCGCGTGATAGATTGATTGATTAGCCGATCTCGAATTATATATGCATATGTATATATATATATTTCTGTAAATTTAAATTTAATTTTTTTTGTGGAAAAATATACTGTAGGGGAGGTTCTAGACTGAACCGCCCCTACAAACAGGTATTATAGGGCCGGTTGGTACTACAGCCGCCCCTACAAATCAATTTATAGGGGCGGTCTGGGAATCGTCCCTACAAATGCATGATTTGTAGAGGCGCTTGGGTAGGGGCGGCTGGACAAACTGCCCCTACAAAGCCTCCAGAGCCGCCCCTACAAAAGGTTTATGTAGTAGTGCAGATTTCATTATATATAATAATAGATCTGACCAAGCAAGCTACTTAGTTCTTGGTGTTCCCTTATTCCTTGCTGAAGATTCACATCTGATCTCAGTGTTCTTTTTGTGTGGGAAACTTAGAATGCATATGTGTAGATTTGGTTGTATATTTTATAAACCTTTCTAATTAGTGCTGAAGTGGAAGTAGTGCTTGGGTCTCCAAATCAAGTTCTCAAATATCCATAGCATTTATTTGAGCCCTGTTGAAAGGTCCTAAATGGCTAGGGGAGGGGCGAATAGCCTATAAAAATTCTCTACAATTTCACTAGAGTAAATGGTTAGTAACCTAAATGGCGAAATACAATTTTGCTCTAGCTCTACAAGGGTTGCAAGCCACCTATACCACAATTCTAGTTCTTTACAATCTCTAGGCACACATAAAGGCTATGTCACTACTCTTACTCTAGTTGAGCTAGCTAACAACTAACTAGAAACTAAACATACTACTCAACTAAACTAGCAAGAGAGCTACACTACTCAAACTAACTCTACAACAAGTAAGTAAGAAAGTAATGCAAAGGAGAGGTAGGGTGATTATACCACACGTGGCAAGAGAATATCAATCACAATATGAATACCAAGAGATGACACCAAGATTTATCCCGAGGTTCACTTGCTTGCCGGCAAGCTACGTCCTCGTTGTGTCGACCGTTCACTTGGTGGTTCGCGAGCTAATTGGCACCACGCCAAGCCCACACTAGAGCGCCCCAAGAACCTAACCAAAGCGAGGGCAACTCAATGACACGTCTAATTCAATAGAGTACCTTTTTGCTCTCTACCGGGGAAAAGTCAAGAACCCCTCACAAATCACCGGGAGATGGCCACAAACAATCATCAACTCGTGTCGATGCTCCTCCGCTGCTCCAAGCCGCCTAGGTGGTGGCAACCACCAAGAGTAACAAGAAGCGCAGCCACAACGATCCTCAAGTGCCACTAGATGCAATCACTCAAGCAAATACACTAGGAATAACTCCCAATCTTAGTTTGATGATGAATCAATGATGGAAATGAGTGAGAGGTGTTTGCTTTAGCTCACAAGGATGTATCACTGATGAAAATGTGCAAGAGAGTGAGCTAGAGATAGCCCCCTTCTATTTATAGAGCCCCATTGGTTCAAATAGCCATTGGGGCTGCACAGATACGACCAGGCTCTGTGACCAGACTCTGAGCAGGGCCTGGTCGGCCTCAGTCGTCCACGTGTCCTCCCTTTGAACTCTAGCTATCCATCTCCAACGGTCACTTAAGTCAGCGCGTAGTCAATACCTTCGGACCAAACTCTGTAGCCAGGGTCCGATCGCTTCGTGAACGTCGAGTCTGATCATTTCCAAAGAGCTCCCCAAGCGTTAAAACGTGACCAGACCCAGTCTGATCTTGATGAACGGACTCTACCAAGGTTTGGTCCTTACAACATGCATAGCACCGCGCGCAAGTCAGCATGACTGGACTCTCCACCGTTGAGTCCGGTCCCAACGAGTCGAGCAGGTGCCTCGGACCGAGTCCGATCATTAGTGACCGGTCTCTGCACCTGGGTCCGATCCTCTCTACGTCAGCTGTGCGCCACCAGCAGCACAACCGGACCCTCAGCGTTGGGTTCGGTCCTTCCTAGATGTTGGGTCTGGTCCTAACTCAGCCCCTCGGCCTTAGTTCAAACACCTGACCGGACTTGCCTAGTCAGGGCCCGGTCCCTACACAGTCAGGGTCCGGTCCCTGAGTTTCACCTCCTTTTCTTTTTCTATCTCCTCAAATACTTCACCCTTGCTTTCAAGTTGCTAACCACAATGTGTATAACCCATGTGCATGTGTGTTAGCATTTTCTAAAGTATTTTTCAAGGGTTAACTTGTTTAGCACACTAGGTCCTAATGCATATGCAAGAATCATTTCACCTATTGGCACTCGATAACCGCTTAGCCAAATATTTTTCCTCTTAATAGTACGGCTATCGATCCTAAATACGCTCACACTCTCTATGATGTCTTGAGTGCCAAAACAAAAACCTATTTGATACCTTTGCCTTAATCCAAACACTTGGTTTTGTTTTTCTCTTTCTTTTTTTCTAAGTTGGAGCACTTGATCTTCACTTTTAGGGCCTGTTTGGGACTGCTCTGCTCCATCTTTTGTAGCTCTGCTCCTAAACTTTTCTGCCAAACAGGTTCAACTCCACAAACTCTGCTCCCAAAAAAAAGATGGAGTTTTGGTCTAACTCCGTATTTTTTCCGGAGCTCCTCAGAGGGTACTCCACGAACCAGCGTTTCGTATGTCCTCGTGGAGTTGAAGGTAATTACCCGCAATTGCCACTCGTTACGCAGATACCGTTTCGTTCTGTTTCTGTTTCCTTCCGTCGCCCCCCACCCGACGCCCTCATCCTCTACTCCCGTCGCCGGACCCCTGGTTCCAGTCCTCCGCCGCCATCACCACCTCGCTCTCCCGCGTCCTCCCCAACTCCACCTTCCTCGTCCCCGACGACTCGCTCCTTCCCACCGGCGAGGACTTCAACTCCTCCGCCCTGTCCCCGCCCCGGCGAGATGACGGCAACGACGCGCCATGGTCGTGTCGCCTCCCGCGCAAGTGCAACAACAGGACTGGGACCCAGCGCGTCCCTCGCCAATCAAAGGCGTTCAACGCCGAGGCCTTCTTCCGCAAGTCCATCGTGTTTCTCAGCCACTGAGGCGCGGTGCTCGCCCCAAGCCCGCCAGTCTTGACGTCGCTGGAGGTTCCGAACCGCCGGGAGAAGTCGTGGCGCCGCTACAAGGACTACCGCCGGTTCAGCATCACCTCGGGCGATGGCTGCGCTCTTGACATCGTCAGCGTCAGCAAGTTCCGGTCGGGGACGAATGCAGTTCGCCGACCGTATCCTAACCTGTTCATTTGGAGCTTCCTGTGTGGGCTCGGTGAAGCCAAGTTCCTCAACCGGACGTTCGTGATGGATCTGAATATCTGTTTGTCTGGGGCACACACGGTGGATGGGAAGGATGTGGATGGAAAAGATTTCCGGTACCATTTTGATTTTTGAGCACTTGAAGGAGAGTGTGCCGGTGGTGGAGGAAGGGGACTTTTTGAAGGATTGGAAGCGGTGGGATAAGAAGAAGGGTCCGGGGCCGGATCACGAAGGCGGAAGGTTCCATCGTACAAGGTAACACCGATGCAACCAAGAGGGACAAGAGCAACATCATTTGGAGGCGCTTCAATGGTCGAGCCCGAGAATTACTGGTACCGAGTTTGTGAAGGGCGAGCTGCCAAAGTCATCCAAAGGCCCTGGTATGCTATTTGGAAGTCAAAGAGGCTGATGAACATTGTGACTGAGATTGCAGGTAGGATGGATTGGCATTATGATGGTTTGCATGTTGTCCGAGGGTGGAAGGCGCAGAACAGGCAAATGTATCCAAACCTGGATTCTGACACATCGCCTGATGCACTCGTTGATAAGGTGACCAAGCTTGTTAAGACATGGAGAAATCTCTACATTGCAACTATTCTCTAGTCTATGGACAACTATTTCTATTAGAATGATGGACTTTGTTATCTTATCTATCATTAGTCATGTATGGATAATTATTTGTATCCGAAATATGAACTTTGTCAATTATCCATCAAGCGCTTTGAAATTTACGTGACAAAAGTATGGAATTATTTGGCCAAAATATTTGTTTTTTACTTTTCTCTAATAAATTAAATGAGATTATAATATTTACACCATATTTGAATTGGTAAAAAAAATTCAATTACACATGCTCCAAACATCGATCAGGGGCACAGTAGACCTTTCCTATAGAAACCTCATGTTTCCAGAGCTGGAGCTAAACTGCGTGCCAAACAGGTCCACTTGCTCCAGAAACTCCACAGTAGAGCTGCTCTATGATGGAGTTGGTGGAGCAGAGCTGAAAAAGGTGGAGCAGAGTAGTCCCAAACAAGCCCTTAGTCACCACCATCACCATGACCATCATCTAGCTCCACCACTTGGTGTGTACCACCCTATCTCATATACAGCACTTAATGACAAGAGTTAGTGCACTAGGTTTTCTCAAATAACTAAAACCAAACTGGGCTTTCATATGTGAACCATCACAAAATAAGTTGAGGTTACTAAGTTTACACGTACATGAAATTTGAGATGATTTTATAGACCACCCGGCCCTACTATCTCCTGTTCATGCAAGTTTTTTGAACCGGCAATATTGTAATGACACTTGACACAAATACCTGCCGAATACGAACCCGGCAGGAGCATGAGTACAAACTCACACAGGGACCGTAAAAAATCCATGTTTCTTGTCCTGAATAAGTGAAATTTTACGATGCTCAGGAAAAACTAGAGCTATCCATCTGGATAGATCAGATGGCTATAAAATAAGAAGAACTGAACTTAAGTTGTGGGTCAGAACCTAAAATATGTGGGCCCGGGACCAAAAATATATGGGTCAAAAATTATTTACAAAATAAATTTAAATGGTAGAATAGTAATTTCTGCCCCTTATCTTTCTGTGCGAGCTCTATCTCCTTTACGCGGCTCTGTGATCGGTCATCGCCGGCGCCGGAGGCGGCCACCACCACCAGCAGCACGACGCCACGCCGGACAGGTCGTCGCTCGAGCTTGCAGGCCGCGCTCTAGCGGTCTGTCTCATGAAAGAAGGTCCTGCTGGTGTTGGCCGACGTGTGGAGCGACGTGGCCTGGAAGGGGACCCGTCACCCGTCTGGAAGGAGGTGCTCCAGAACGCAGTCAGAGTTGGTGCTCGTGGTGGCAGCAGAGTGCTCGTCATGACAAGCAAAGTGATGGTTGCCCGACAGATGAAGGTCGTGCACATCCACCGCGTGGAGAAGCTGCAGCTTGAAGATGTGGGTGCATGGCGCTTACTCAAGAACTAGGTTAGGGTCTGGAACTCTGGATTCTGGAATACTTCTTTAATTTTCTGTGTCTTCAACGGTTAATTTTCAAGATAATAATGCTGCTTCAAACTATGGTGACGACGATTCCCAAACAGGCAGTCGGCGCTGACCGTGAAGGTGGCAGACGGCGCTAGGCCCTTCTTGGCTTCTCGTAGATCCGTGGTTCAGTTTGTGCGCATTGGAAAAATAAAGGAGATGTCGGTCAACATGAATATCCACTAAAATGACTAAGCTACCCTTACTTACCTTTAATTTATTTTTTTTCAGATCATACGACTGAAAAAAATCTATGTAGAGCAACCGGTGGTTCCTTCCAAGCACCTTAACAAACCTCCCTGAATAAATATGAAAAAAACTATGTATGTATCTAAACCTAAACCACCTTGCGCCTAGGCTCCATTCCAGGCCTCCTTGTCGTCCCACTAAGTATTGATCATCACTTATAGCAATGCAAAACTTTCTTGGTTTAACTTTTGTTGTCGAAAACTTCGATCAATTATATGAACATCTAAATGACTTTTGTAAAACCACAGTTGATGTACATATGCACCACATATAACTCATTTAACATTAAGACACTGCTTAATCTTTTTTAACCTCTATGTTGTGTGGAGTTGTGGTAATTGTTAAGAGCCAATCACGGAAGGATGATCAAATCCCACGCATCCAACACTCATGCAGATTAGTGACTATGATTAATCTTAATCGCTATCTAATCGGACAATTGTTGTAAACTCTAATTCACCCGTTCGGCAACCCTATCTCCGAATGGACGCCAACTATTCTTGGCGTCAGTTCAACATGTATATAAACACAAGATCAATCAATGAAAGAGACACTTCATTCAAATCTCTTGTTCTCGTTGTTTAAAAACTTGAACAGTAATTGCACATTTGGCTGTCCACTTTGCAGGTGTAAATACAGGGCCTGACAAGAACGATAGAGGGGGGATTCACAAAAATAAAAGGAGGGGAGTTTTGATGACAAACACCCCAAATATTAAAAACAAGAACGATAGAGGAGGGGGAATTCCAACAAAAAAAAAAGGAGGGGAGTTTTGATGAGAAACGTCCCAAATGTTAAAACGAATCGTGGCCGTCCATCGTGATGACTAGACTCTTACGTCTTACCTGCAAATGGCTAAACATCCGAAAGGTTGGATGAAACTTCACGCATTCCTGTTGCAACTTGCGACACTACTGATAAGATGTACACAACAACTTGCTTGGATAGAGTTGACCTTGATCGAGGATAATGCCATCGTCTCAAACAAAAAACTTGTTATATGTCCGGTTAGCAATTGTTTCAGACTTTCAGTAATTTTAATGGAAATAGCATGGTAAATCTTCATCACACCAGTATGCAAGTGGTATAAATATATCATGCATGTATCTATGTGAATGTAGTGACAGCCAGACAGGAGAGGCATCTGTTATAGGATCTTAAAAGTAAAACAGTGGATCTCCACCTTTGTAGTGTAGTATGTGACTAACATGAGCATTTGTACAGATCAATGGGAAAAATATCTACATCAGGTGAATGAGATTGTCAAATTCAAACCCATTTTACTACAAAAAATACATCCTTGCAGCTCACGAGATGAAATCCAGCCAATCAAGGTTGCCAAGGTCCTCGGTTTCACTCTGATCAAAGGAGAAAAGAACAGTCCCGTCGATAGTTTTTGTAACAGGAATTGGCCACACACACACACACACAAAAAAGCCTGCTGTGCTATGTTGACTTCTTCAGAGAATGTACTATGTAACAACATAAAAAGCCAAAAATAAAGATAATACGACAAAGGTATAAAAGGCATTAGTTTCACTAGATATACTCACAATCATTACCTGTTCATGTCCAGTTGAGAAGTCGGTTTTGGATGGTTCGTTTCCCACACCAGCAGGCTTTTCATTTATATCCACCTAATTAAAACATGAGAAATCTACAAGACAATTTATCAAAAGCAAGTCCGAGCAGCAGCAACAATGCACACAGCCCTAGAAATATAGATGCGTACAATTATCATCATGACCACAGGCATGCAAACACACAAAAAGACAGATCTAAAAGGTAGCATTTGTAGGTGAATTGAGCACTGAAAATGACACAGCATTCAGCACCATCATTTTCTTGAGTTTGAGGGGCGGCTGCAGCAGACACCATCCATCATCTGAACCTACCCATCAGATTACCTCTAATCTCGATCTCGGATTTGCCGGGTCGGCCATTGCGGTTACTCTTAAGGCGCATAAAACACAGGAGGCATAGTGTACCCAGCTCCATTACAGCAAATTAATTGACATCAAATGGTTTGTTACAAACTTGACCAGCAGAGTACAGCTCAATTTGTTTTCTTGCATACCCACTCGCACACCCTCTAGGAGATAATAGTACAGACTCAACACAGAAAAATATTTAGTTGACCAATTTACTCCAAAGGACAGGGCTAATTTTTAGAAAAGAGAGGGGCTAATTGTCCAAGGTACAGCTCAATCCTCAAAACTGAATAGTGAGAGCAAACATAGCTTGGATCTGTCTATATGGTACCAGGACCACAGCCCACAAAGGAACCAGCATCTTGTACCTGTCGTCTTGAAGGAATGGAAATTGATGCTAATGTTACTTTTATGAAAAATAATAAGACTAATTTCACTCTAAATAGGCTCTGATTTTTTTTTCGCGAACGGGTGTCCACCCGTATTTAAATAGGCTATGAATTTAATTTGTGCCCTTGATTTCATCAGGGATTACATTATGGTCTATGAAGTGACATAGTGCAGGCTGTTTTCTGAATTTCCCAGAGTCCACTTGGAGCACAAGCAGCCAGCTTGACATGCATGATTCGTCTTCCGAAATGAAAGTTGACAATCTTGACAATGTATCCTTCATCAAATCTCGCTCATGGATTATAGGCCGGAAACCGAAAAGGAGCGCAGCTGCAGCCACCCAGGTGACAGCCTCAACATCAACACTAGTACAGCTTTAGACAAAGTCTTGAAAAACAAGGCTTGGGTGCTGTACCTCACGTCATAGCAGTCTCTGCGACGTGGAAATTCTCATGAGCGATTGTCAGTGCGTCAAGTCCCTTTCTGGCAGTCGTGCTGCAAGTCCTTGTAATGTCTAGCTGCTGTCCACACAAGCACAAATCCAAATTGAAATTCGATGGAGCTCATTACCTGAAATGACTAAATCAAAGATGTGTTAATGGCACGCTGATATGGGAAAATAATGTAGGTGGAAATGTGAGGAGACTGACTTTTTTCTATGGTCAGAAATAAACAACAACAACAAATAATAATAATATTCACTCTGCACACGATTTAGAAAAACAACTGGTCAGACCAGACTATTTAGACCAAATTATAAACTAACAGGAACTAGTTTAATCAGAAAACTAACAGGAACCATTTTAACCTCGCTTGACTATACTGAAGATTAATATATCTTATGAGCAACGGAGATACCACAAAAGTGTAAGCTCCTCTTGGCCCAGTAAGTTTGTGTACATTCTTTTGCGAGAAAATATTCTAAACTGATCTTCATATTGTTTTACAATATAAACACCATACCACACCTGTCTAGAGAACACACACGAGGTCACACAAGAACTGACACTTTTGATGTCCAAGCCAAGATTTCCAAATCAGTTCCCATGGCAGCACCTACAAAGGACACATAAGCTGATCGTGCCGTGTACCTCGATCAGGTTCCCCAGGCCACCTGTGCTCAACCTGTACCTCGATCAGGTTGTAGGACCACGACCACCTTTGATAGTGTGAGTCAATATGGCACAAGAATAGTAGATTGATTCAATGTCTACGAGGGGCATAACATATATAGGCAAGGATCGGTGTAGGGTTTATAGAACACACCCAATCAACGGAGATCCTTGTCTAATCTGGGAGGTCAACTACTATAATACCAAAGGCAGCCCAGCCACCAGGCGTGGCCGCCTAGGCCCATGGCCAGCCCTATAGGCGCTAGTCTAACACGCCCCCGCAGTCGGATCGCCAGCCACTCTGTACGTTTAGACCGGACTTGAACTCCGTGAACACTGAAGAGGGAAGCCCCTTGATGAAGATGTCTGCATACTGTGAAGAGGTAGGAACATGCAGGACACAGATATCGCCAATGACAACGCGCTCCCGGACGAAGTAAAGATCGATCTCAATGTGCTTAGTTCGCTGATGCTAAACCGGGGTGAAGGTCATGTAGACTGCACTAATGTTATCGCAGTACACCAGTGTGGCGCACCAGAGAGGAGCATGGAGCTCTGACGGAGCCAAGTGGCCTCAGCAACCCCATTGGCCACCGCGCGATACTCGGCTTCAGCGCTGGATCTTGACACCGTGTTCTGGCGCTTGGAGGACCAAGAGATGAGGTTGTCGCCAAGAAACACAGCATAGCTCGAGGTGGACTTATGGGTGTCCGGACAACCAGCTGAAAGTACTAGTTTGATTTTGGATAATTGATGAAACCCTAGGACTAACCTTTGATCTAAGTGTGTGAATTAGACAAGGTGGTCCAATCCAAGTGAAGGAGCATGATGAGGTCCATGGAGATGAAGATGGACATGAAATGATGATGACCAAGCTCTAACTTGGAAAAGAAGAAAGAGAAAAACAAAAACCAAGTGTTATCAAGGCAAAGGTATCAAATAGGTTTTTGTTTTAGTGGTCAAGACACTGTAGAGAGTGTGATCACATGTACGATCGATAGCCGTACTATAAAGAGCGGAAATCTTTGGCTAAACGGTTATCAAGTGCCACTAGGTGACATGATTCTTGCATTTGCATTTAGGGACTTAGTGTGCTAACATTTGACCCTTGAAAAATGCTAACACACGAGCACACAAGTTCTACACACTGTGGTTAGCAACTTGGAAGCAAGGGTGAAGCGGTTGAGGAGATAGAAAAGAAAAGGAGTTTCTTTGGGACCGACCACGATTGCGTGGGCAACCGGACCTGCCTCGAGTGAGTCCGATCGGTGATTAAGCTGCGGTCACGGATGCACAAAGATGACCGGACCCAGCGTTGGAGTGGAACCGAACCCGCGTGAGAGTCCGATTCTGCACGATCACATTGGCGGCGTGGACACGTGGCGATCGAGGAGAACCGAACCCAGCGGTGAGTCCGGTCATGAGGACCGGACCCGGTCCGAGGCACTTAGGTGCTCTCCGGTCGCCTCTAGATGCGACCAGATCCATCTCGACTAGTTTGGACCAGACCCGGCGGTGTGAGTCCGGTCATCTTGACTCGATGGCGTGCGATGCATGGCGTGTGAGGACCAGACCCACGGTGGGAGTCCGGTTATCTAAACGGACCGAGTCCGGGCCATGTTTTTAGCGCCGGGGACTCTCTCGAGTTGACCGGACTGGGAACGCATAGCGACCGGACCCAAGAGCTAGAGTCCGGTCATGGCTTTGACTTCGCGCTAACCATTTTGATCGTTGAGATCTAGTGACTGAGATTCAAAGCGAGGACATGTGGCGGCCATCTGTTGACCGGACCTAGGTGACCGAACCCTGACCAGAGTTTGGTCGGTGAGTCCGATCGGCCCTCTGAGAGCCCAATGGCTCTTTGAGCCAAGGGGGCTCTATAAATAGAACTTGGGCGCCTTGGGATCCCACTCATCTCCATTATTGATTCATCATCATAGTGAGATCGGGAGTGATTCCAAGTGCATTTGCTTGAGTGATTGCATCTAGTGGCACTTGGGGATCATTGTGGCTGTGGATTTCTTGTTTCTCTTAGTGGTTGCTGCCACCTAGATGGCTTGGAGCAGTAGAGGAGCATCAGCATGAGTTGGTGATTGTTCGTGGCCGTCTCCCGGTGATTGTGAGGGGTCTTGTGCCTTCCCCGGCGGAGCGCCGAAAGGTAACTCTAGTGGATTGCTCATGTCATTGAGTTACCTCACTTGTAGGTAGGTTCTTGCGGTGTCCGTTTGTTGGACTAGGTTTGTGAAACACCTACTAGCCGCCGAACCACCAAGTGTTGATCGACACAACGGAGACTAGCGTGCCGACAAGCACGTGAACCTCAGGAGAAAAAAATTGTGTCATCTTGTGATTGGATTTCTCTTGGTGATTGATTGGCTTTCATATTGTGATTGGTTCATTCCTCGACATGGCAGTATAATCACCCTACTCACTTCTTTATATTATTTGCAAACTAGTTGTGTAGCAAGCTCTTTAGTGTAGCTAGTTTTGAGAGCTTGCTTGCTAGTTTAGTTTCATCTAGTGGAGCTCTTTAGTGTAGCCTTGTTGAGAGCTCTTAGTAAGTAATAACTTAGCCTCTTGTGTGCCTAGTGATCATAGCAACTAGAATTGTTGGGTAGGTGGCTTGCAACCCTTGTAGAGCTAGAGCAAAATTGCATTTCGCCATTTAGCGTACTAACAACTTTCTCTAGTCATCTTGTAGAGTTTTTAATAGGCTATTCTCCCCCCTCTAGCCATATTAGGACCTTTCACCAGCCTAATCAACGTCAGTGTAGACAACAAGATCAGTCAAAGTAGATGGTCGTAGTAGGAGACCAAGGTGGAGAGTGCCTCGAACATAGTGAAGGATTTGCTTAAGAGTTGCAAGGTGAGGCTCACGGAGGTCGTGCATATGGAGGCAGACTTGCTGCACAGCATAAGCAATATCTGGCCTGGTAAACGTCAAGTACTATAAGGCTCCAGTGAGTCTGCGAAAATTTGAGGTGTCAGACATAGGGGCACCATCGGCTACAGCAACCTTCTGGTTGGTGTCAACCGGAGTGGAGCACGGCTTACACTCTACCATCCCTGTGCGATCAAGAATATCAAGCATGTATTGTCACTGAGAAAGGAGGAGTCCATCACCACATCGCTGAACATGCATACCAAGAAAGTGATGCAATTCACCAAGGTCTTTCATGGCGAACTCCTGCTGAAGAGCTGAGATGATCCGCCAAAGGAGATCGGGTGAGGAAGCTGTGAGGACCATATCATCAACATAGAGCAATAGGTAGGCAGTATCTGATTGGTGTTGGTAAACGAAGAGCGAGGTGTCCGACTTGGCTTCAACAAACCCAAGGGATACCAAGTATGTAGCCATCTGACTGTACCAGGCACGAGGGGCCTGCTTGAGGCTATATAGGGACTTGTTCAAGCGACAGACAAAGTCTAGATGACTAGAATCCTCAAACCCAGACGGCTGCTGACAATACACTGTCTCTGTTAGGTTGCCATGTAGAAAGGCATTCTTCACATCAAGCTGATGAATAGGCCAACAGCGAGAGAGAGCCAGGGAGAGCACCGTGCGAACAGTAGCAGGCTTCACCACGGGACTGAAGGTCTCATCAAAGTCTACGCCTAGCCGCTGGGTGAAACCGTGGAGAACCTAGCGCGCCTTGTACCATTCCAGAGAGCCATCGACTGAAACTTGTGCTTGAAGATCCACTTGTCAGTGACGATGTTGGCCTGAGGGGGGCGAGGCACAAGATCCCAAGTGTGATTCTGTAGAAGGGCACTGTGTTCCTCTTCCATAGCCACTCACCAATTGGGGTCGAATAGAGAGCTACGGAAGTGCTTCGACACCTGTGACAGGGGTACAACATGGTACACAGCAGGCATCCAAAACCCACTCTTCAAACACGTGGCCATGGTGTGCTAATTGGTCACTAGAGGGACCGCAACAGCACCCTTGGGCAGTGGAGGAGTGGGAGTTGGTGGAGGTGGCATAGCCGGTGTAGGAGGCTATGGCCGACATGTGTAGTGCTAGGGGAAGAGACCCTCCAGCCAGAGAGGCGAGAACCTAGGTGGGGCCCGTGGGGCGGTGACACCGGCGATGGGAAACCTGCAGGAGACATCGATGCCACTTGAAGTGTAGGCGGGACGTATAGCCGGCGAGTACAGGCATCCCTAGCACTAGCCGCGGTGGCGCGTAGGCGGGTTGGGCGCAGGAGAACCGTCGGTGGCCGCGCGTGGCGCGGGCGGAGGGCTTGCCAAGATCCCCGGTGAGTGCAACGCATGAGGGATGTAGAGCGTGGGCGTGGTCACCGGGGGAATAGCAGGCGTTGCTGGTGGCGTGGGCGCCCCAGGCATAGCCGCTGAACGACCGGTAGGGGCACTGCTTGTGGCCGCAATAGGGGGCGCCGCAGGCACAACCACTGAGGGGCCGCCAGGAGCACTGCTAGAGGCAATAGTAGTGGGCACCATAGGCATAGCCACCGAGGGCCGGTAGGGGCACTGGTGGTAGCTCCGTGAGAGGTACCTATAAACAAAAACTTTTGTGGCGGTCCAATAGGATCAGGCACAACGTCAGTAGCATTAAGAAACTCGAAGTCCATGGGAATACGAGGATGAAAGGGACCATGACGCCTAAGAGGGGGGGGGGGTGAATTAGGCAACTTAAAACTCTAACTCTAAACTATGGCCTCTTTTTCTAACCTTAGCAAAACCTATGCAAAAACATAAACTATCTAAATGTGAAACTACGGTTTTGCTAGTGTGTTGCTATCTCTACCGCAAAAGGAGTTATGCAAACAATGTAAATGTGGAAGCCAAAGAGTAAGGTAGAGATATGCAAACTCTCATTGACGACTCCGGTATTTTTATTGAGGTATCGAGAAGCGCGCAAGTTTCCCCCTAGTCCTCGTTGGAGCCCCTCGCAAGGAATCCCTCGCAAGGGACAAGCTCCCAGTCGGGTAACTCCGTGGATAGCCCTGGGCCTTCCCCACGCACAAGTGGGTCTCCGGTGTGCCTTCCAGCAAGCCTCTCCTGGACAGCTGCCCGCTGTCTTCACTATCAAGCTTCCAGCGAACCGCCGCGGGCCTTGTTCCCTTCGGTACACGGTGGCGGCCACACCATAAACGCGGTTGGTGTGGTCTCACAAGATTAAAAGCCCCTCCGATGTACAATAATGGTGCACGCAAGCACCGAGTGGTAAGAGGTATGCAAACCTCACTAAACACTAGGTCTAAACCTAGAGCAAGCGCATAAGCGGTGGTCTAATCAACCTAAGTACTTCGCAAAAGCACCTACGCTAATCACCTAATGAATCACTAAGCACTATGCAAGTGGAGATCACTAAAATGGTGTATCAACACCCTTGGTATATTTCCTCAGCTCCACTATACTCAAATGGTCGGTTGGAGGGTCTATTTATAAGCCCCACTGAGAAAGTAGCCGTTGGGGATGAATCCCAGCTTTCTGCTACTGACCGGACGCTGATCACGTCCTAACTCGACACGTCCAGTCGTCCCGACCGTTGGAGCGCACGCGTTGATCGGACTTGGCTTAGAGTCCGGTCATCATCGACCGGACATGTCCGGTCGCGCTAGCGCCGCTCTGGAACCTCTCTAGACTCGATCGGACGCTGCACTTCGTGCGTCCGGTTATCCAGTCTGCTGCGTCCGGTCATGCTGAAAACACTACCGTGATGATGAACAGTATCACCGGTGCGTCTGGTCACTGCTTCGTTCAGCGTCCGGTCACTGCTGCTCAGCGTCCGATCACACCTGTCGACGCCTAGTGTTGCTGAGCAACTGATCGGACACGTCCGGTCCTTATTAGGGTCGTGTCCGGTCACCTATGCCGAGCTCATTTCTTCACGATCTTGCGTCCGGCTTGGTTCCTATCTTCATGCTTGGACTTTGCTTGATATCTTGGGTCTTCTCTTGTTCTTCTAGGATCTTGCTTATGGTGTTGATCGTGGGATCAACATGTCGCCTTCGTCCAAGTCACGTCTTGCACCCTATTGAACTACAAAACAATCACTTGCAAATTCATTAGTCCAATTTGGTTGTGTTGGTCATCAAACACCAAAATCCAAAGTAAATGGGCCTAGGGTCCATTTTTCTTACCATCTCCCCCCTTTTTGGTGATTGATGACAACACGACCAAAACAAGCAAATAATGAAAATTTTGGAATTTAAAAACTATTTACTTGCTAGTATGCAATGCAAAGGGTAAGGTTTTAAGATGCTAAAAGATACCACATGTAGACATGTTTGGAAACTTATCTTGCCCTTGCAAATGTCCCCATATGACATTATGGATTTAAGGCTCCCCCTAGCTCCATAATCCACTATCCTCCCTTTCTTGGACCATTACCACTTGTAAATTATTATGATCGGGCTTGCTTTAGGACCTACAAATTCTCCCTCTTTGAAATCAAACACCGAAAAGGAAGACATTAGTAGCACAAGGGAGGGTCAAACTTTGTGATCCTTTGTATGTAAAGTAGAGTAGGTCATAAAATTTGACTCTCACATTACATAAACTAAGCTCCCCCTAAATATATGCATACATATGATGGAGAATGTAGTTTATGCATAATTGGCAAATTAATGCTCAAGGGAGTTTAATTTATATAATGCATGGAGAAAGCATATAAATACTAAAGTGAAATCAACATGATGATATCGGTTTAGAAATACCATATGTGGAAACCAATTTGATTTATACCACTTTCAATAGGTGGTGGATATTTGAAGTATGTGCTTAACTCCGGGGACTCCATTTTCCTTGCAATGAGACTACTACACACATGATAAGCTTGAAAATGTGTTAGTCACAAAGCATCCAACTTGTAGAGTAACCTCCCCCTAAATTTATGCACACAAGTATGAAATACTTGTAGGAGACATGCACATTGATTTTAGAATAAAAAATAGCACTTGAAAGATGACATTACATGAATGTGAGAATCATTTTCGAATGTGATATTCGGGAGAAATTATCTACAATTTGGACTTTGGCACATATTAGATGAACAATTGTAAAACAAGCTATGTGTCGTGCCCCTAAACAATTTAAACCATATAGATTTGCTCCAATGGTTAAGAGTGGAACCAAGCAAGCCTACCATAAGATATACCTAGTGTATGCAAGACAAAAGTTTAAACATGCAAATGCAAACCTAGGCATGAAAAAGGAACTAGATGCTAATTGAAATTGCAAGAAATTAAATCTAGTTACCTAACATGGGAAGGGGAATTTAGGTCCATCGTATTCACTAACCCACTTGGCAATTACCTTGTCCATAATGATGCACCCATGAAATGCACTCATACTTTACCAAGTCTCCAAATTCCCCGAAGTCCAAACGGACTCCTCACTTCCCTTTCGGGATCCAAACCTTCTTGGTGCTCTTCATGTTGGAAATGATCTCCTTTGGCACCCAAATACGTTTGGTCCCATTGTTGGCTTGCTTGTTCACCTTGATGGCCACCACCTTGTCATTTTTCTTCTTCTTCAAGAGATAAGGTGTGGAGGCCTTTTTGTCCACCTTGTTGGTGTAGGTGTTGGAGAGCTTGCTTGTTTGCTTTTTGTTTTTCTCTTTCTTCTTTTCTCCTCCCCCATTCTTCACCTTGCACTCATAGGACTTGTGGCCTTCCTTGTGGCATACGTAGCAAACCACGGTTTATCCTTCATCAAGCTTCTTCACTCCCTTGACGGTGTTATCTTGATGAAGTTGGGCTTGCTCCATCTTGCCTTTCACTTGAGTCAAGTCCTTGGTGAGGCGAGCCACTTCTTGCTTGAGTTGCTCATTCTCCATTGCAACCTCTTGTGTGTATGTATCTACAACAACTTTCTCAACACAAGCTTGGTTGCACAAGGGTGAGTCTAAACATAAATCATTGCAAGAAGTAGAGGCATCCTTTTTAGGCATGTCAAAAATTGAACCTTTCTTTTTAGGTGCCTCGGTGGGGTTTGTACCGACGGCTTCAAGATTAGCAACTTTATTAGTTAGCTCATCACAATGTTTGCACATGATTTCCATTTTAGCAAGCAAACTTTTATAATCATATTGTGAGCTAGCTAACTTTTCCTTTAATTTTTCATTTTTCTTTACAAGTTGCTCATCATTGATTGTGCAATTATTTGTGTTTGCACTAATCTCAAGTTGCTCAATTTTAGTAGATAGCTCCATATTAAGATTGGCGAAAGTTTCATATTGTTCAAGCAAAGTTGATGAGGACATCAACACCGACGACGCATCCGCGCCGACACCAGTACCTATCGCTGGTCCTCTTACTCGTGCTCGTGCTCGTAAAATTAATCATCAAGTGAGTTGCCTCTTGAGCTCCTGTCCATCTTGTTTAGATCTTAGAAATGCGTGCACTCTTGTTTTGATTAGGAACCAAGGAGAAGACCGAAAGGGAGAAGGATTCGCGATGGCTGGATTCGGACTACAGAAAGGCACCAACTTGTGACCATCACCACGGTTGCATACGGAGTCGGATTCGGGCGCTTTAGGACTTGTTGGAAAGCTTATCAAGTCTACTTTCATATGGAACCAGTTCCACGTCCATATCTGTTCGGCAGCATCGGAAATTATTTAATTACCGTCGAGAGGTCTTTATGTCCAGGGTGTTGCGTCACCTTATTTTAGTCCGATGGGCTGTGTATCGTCTTAGGGTCCATTAGGGACGTGTCTTAGGGTTGGAGTACGACCTAAACACCTTGTTGGTCGTCCACCCCATGTTATATACCCTTTGGCCTCCGCCAAGACACTCGGGTTTTGTTTAGATCAAGTTTAGCCTTTGCTACTTGCTTGTAGGCGCGCGTGCTGATCCAGCCGCCCGTCTCCTTGTCTTCGGAACCCCACTCATAATAAGATTCAGTTTGAGGTTTTCAATTTCATCTTGCAAATTCAGTGCTTGTTTCCTTGTTCTTGCTAGTTCTTCGATTGCTTGCAGGATGGGAGCCCTAGTGGCTGGTTGTCGCGCTCCACAAGATCATGACGGCCTTTGGAGGTGGTGTATCGGTTGCTAAGGCGCAGTCTTGGAAGGTTGTAGTTGGACCGTGAACGTCATCTCCATCCACCAAATCGAGTTATCTCACGCCTCTCATCGAAAGATCGTCCACAAACCCTAGCGGGTTCTTATCAAAAGTAGCATAAGCTTGTTGTGAGCTATCTAGTTTTCCTTTTAATTTTTCAAGCTTCTTTTGTTGACTAGTGCAAACTTTAGCAAAGTTAAGATTTTGTTGCACAATTTCATTATAAGAAGGTAGCTCATCATCACTATCATTATCATTTTCACTATCACTAGGGATAGGCTTTTTGTTACCTCATGCCATAAGGCACACACGTGAGGTGCTTGATGATGAGTGCTTGTGCCCGCGCCTCTTGTGGTGGCATTCTTCTTCACTTGAAGAATCGTCTTATGACCTTATTGATGTGAGGGCTGTCCTTGCACGCCTTCTTATTTATCTTGGGTGTGGGCTTGTTTGGACAAACTTCCACAAAGTGCCCCAACTCACCGCATCCATAGCATCATTTCTTTCTTTGCTCATTTCTTTGATTGGTGAAGATGAAATCTTGAATTTGGATGGGCACACCCTTGACATTGAGCATTTGGATCATCTTCTCCACCTTGTTGATAAGTTTGATAGATTCTTCATCAAGGTCAGAGGTGGAGGAGGAACATTGATCATCATCACTTGAATCATCATCATCATCTTCTTCTTCATCTTCACTTGAGGAGCTTGAGCTTGAGCTTGTCTCAACTTGCTTTCCCTTCATCTTCTTTTTCTCACTACATGTTAGAGCTTTGCCTTTACTTGATAAAGAGGCTTCTTGTTGATCCATCTTGCATGACATTTCAAATGTCACTATCTTGCCAATGACTATGACCGGGGTCATGGTGCTCAAGTCCTCCATGTTGTGAAGGATGGTGATGATGCTTGCATATTTTTTTGTGATAGCACAGAGATGATCTTCCTCATGATGTCCACATCATCTAGCTTCGTTAATCTTATTGAATGGAGCTCATTGATAATTAGATTCAAACATGAATACATATCACGAACAAGCTTATCATCATTCATTTTAAAGGAATCATAATTTTGTTTAGCTAGACAATATTTTTGCTCACGGACATTAGTTGTGCCATCATGGAGCTCTTAAACTTTCAACCAAATTTCATGTGTCGTATTTAAAGTGAACACTTGGTTAAACACATCCATGCTAAAAGATTCAAACAAGCAATTTTTAGCTCTAGCATTCAAATGAATTTCTTTTTCTTCACTCTTTGTGGGTTTATCGGGATTTTTAATGGGTTTCATCCCGTCACGAGTGACTCTCCAAACACTCAAATCTACCGCCTCAAGGTGACAACCATTCTAGCTTTATAGTAGAGGAAGTTAGTGCCGTCAAAGTGCGGAGGCCTAGAGGTATCCATTCCAACCAGTCTAAATAGCGTCGGCTCAACGGTGATGAAGCTAAAGGTCCAAATTGAGCCAACCAGCTCTGATACCAATTGAAAGGGACCGTGACACCTAAGAGAGGGGGGTGAATTAGGCAACTTAAAACTCTAACTCTAAACTATGGCATCTTTTTCTAACTTTAGCAAAACTTATGCAAAAAGATAAACTATCTAAATGTACAACTATAATTTTGCTAGTGTGTTGCTATCTCTACCGCAAAAGGAGTTATGTAAACAATGTAAATGCGGAAGCTAAAGAGTAAGGTAGAGATATGCAAACTCCCATCGATGACTTTGGTATTTTTACTGAGGTATCGAGAAGCGCGCAAGCTTCCCCCTAGTCCTCGTTGGAGACCCTAGCAAGGAATCCCTCACAAGGGCCAAGCTCCTGGTCGGATAACTCCGTGGTTAGCCCCGGGCCTTTCCCACGCGCAAGTGGGTCTTCGGTGTGCCTTCCGGCAAGCCTCTCCCGGACCGCTCCCCGCCGTCTTTACTATCAAGCTTCCAGCGGAACCACCGTGGGCCTTGTTCCCTTCGGTACATGGTGGCGGCCACACCACAAACATGGTTGGTGTGATCTCGCAAGACTAAAAGCCCCTTCGATGTACAACAATGGTGCGCGCAAGCACCGAGTGGTAAGAGGTATGCAAACCTCACTAAACACTAGGCCTAAACATAGAGCAAGCGCATAAGCGGTGGTCTAGTCAATCTAAGCACTTCGCAAAGCACCTACGCTAATCACCTAATGAATCACTAAGCACTATGCAAGTGGAGATCACTAAAATGGTGTATCAACACCCTTGATATGTTTCCTCATCTCCACTATACTCAAATGGATAGTTGGGGGTCTATTTATAAGCCCCACTAAGAAAGTAGCCGTTGGGGGTGAATCCTAGCTTTCTGCTACTGACCAGACGCTGATCACGTCCTGACCGGACACGTCCGGTCATCCTGACCATTGGAGCACACGCGCTGATAAGACTCGGCTCAGAATCCGATCATCATCGACCGGACACGTTCGGTCACGCTGGCGCCGCTCTAGAACCTCTGTAGACTCGATTGGATGTTGCACTTCGTGCGTCCGGTTGTCTAGTCTGCTACGTCCGGTCATGCTGAAAACACTGCTGTGACGATGAACAGTGTCACTGGTGTGTCCGGTCACTGCTTCGCTCTACGTCCGGTCACTGCTGCTCAACGTCCGGTCACATCTGCCGACACCTGGTGTTGTTGAGCAACTGATCGAACATGTCCGGTCCTTATTAGGGCCGCGTCCGGTCACCTCTGTCGAGCTCGTTTCTTCGCGATCTTGCGTCCGGCTTGGTTGCCATCTTCATGTTTGGACTTTGCTTGATATCTTGGGTCTTCTCTTGTTCTTCTAGGGTCTTGCTTATGGTGTTGATCGTGGGATCATCATGTCTCCTTCGTCCAAGTCACGTCTTGCACACTATTGAACTACAAAACAATCACTTGCAAATTCATTAGTTCAATTTGGTTGTGTTGGTCATCAAGCACCAAAATCTAAAGTAAATGGGCCTAGGGTCTATTTTCCTTATAGAGGACCATCACGCTCGGCAAAAGGAAAGACATTTTCATCGAAGATGACATGCCTGGAGATGATGACTCTATTGGAAGAGAGATCAAGGCAGCGGTATCCTTTGTGATGAGCAGAGTAGCCAAGGAAGACGCACAGGGCGGACCTAGGAGCGAGTTTATGTGGAGTGGTGGTGGACAGGTTTGGGTAACATTTGCAACCGAAGACTCGTAGGTGATCATATGTTGGAGGCTTGCCGAAGAGGGCAAGGTGAGGCATGGAAAGTTGGAGAGTCTTGGTGGGCAAGATGTTAATCAAGGAGGTCACCGTGGAGAGGGCCTCGACCCCCAGTAAGAGGGAGACATGGACGCCTGAAAGAGCAGGGAATGAACGACATTGTTTATGGAATGAATAATGTGTTCAACTTTACCGTTTTGAGGCGAGGTGTAGGGGCAAGACATGCGAAGGTGGATGCCTTGGGTGAGAAAGAAGTTATGGGTGCTAGAATTGTCTAACTCTTTCCCGTTATCACACTGGACAGCCTTGACTTAGGCGCCAAATTGAGTGGAGGAGTAGGCGATGAAGTGAGCAAGCGTACTGAAAGTGTCAGATTTAAGACAGAGGAAAAGTCCACAAATAGTGAGTGCAAGCCAAATAATATTTGTATCCAAAAATGCTGACAATTGGGGAGGTCCACAAATCACAATGAATAAGATCAAATTAGCTAGGCGCACGAGAGGTGGATACATGAAAGGGCAGATGAACATGATGCCCTAACTGATAGGCATGACATAAGTCTAAACAATCCTCAATCTGACAAGAGACACTAGACGCAAGCATCGACAACGCCTCATGACCAGGGTGGCCGAGACGTTGATGCCACGGTGGAGAGGCAGCCCAGGCAACAAGGGAGTGCGTTGCAGGAAGGCGCAGAGGGTATAGTGGTCCAGAGCTTTTGCACCTGACGATCTCGGTCCAGGACAGAAGAGCCTTCATAGAACAACCAAGGTCAAACTCAACAGAGCAATTATTGTCAGTAGTAAATTGGCGAACAGAGATGAGATTCTTAATAAGTTGTGGCGACACAAGGACATTATTAAGACGTAAAGCGTGTGGCAGCTCTGCCTGTCCAGTGGCAGTGACAGGAAGAATAGAGCCATTACCAACGACAATATATGAAGGAGTAGGATACTACGGGAAAAGAACATGTGAAAGAGAGGTGGACTAAGAGGTCATATGTGAAGTAGCACCTGAGTCGAAGTACCACTCGTTGGCCTGAGGAGGAGTCAGTGACGTCGTGCTGAAGACGGAGGCGAGGGCCAAAGGATCCCATGAAGGGAGGCCGGTCATAGGGTTGTAGGAGCCTGGTGCGACCCACTGACCGGTGTCGTCGATGGTAGCAGGTGCAGCAGTAGGTTGTTGCTGGGCGATGAGTGCCTACTGTTGCTGCTGCTGAGCGACGAAGGCCTACTGCTGCTGAGCGAGGAGGGCCTGCTGCTGGCGGATGCAGCGGGATGGGCGCCAATGGAGGACGAGGGCCACCCGGCCACATCTGGATCGATCCCATCCAGGGATTGTAGGGGGTGGGCCAACTCCTGGCGCCGACCTGCTGCTGTGATGTGGTAGCTTGCTGCTGCGGCATGCCAGCAAGGGGCGCTGACCCTAACCGTCAGCAGTGCCAACACCACTACCGCCCTTGCCGCCACCGCCGCGCTTGCTACGGCGATTATTGGAGGGCTTGGAGCCCCCACCAGCACCCGTAGAGCCCGTGCCGGATGACGCAGGAGCAGGGCTGGGAGAGCTTGATGTGGTAGAGACGGCGAGCGCAGTGGCAGGGGCGTCCTTCTAGTTCTACAGGGTGAGCTCCTCAAGGATGAGGTCGTCACCGGCCTCCAGGAAGGAGGGGAATGGCCGGGCGCGATGGAGGAGGGCCCCGACATGGCTGAAGCGCTCGTTGAGGCCGCGTATGATGTTGAGAACGAGGGTGGAATCAGTGATGACCTCACCAAGGGCCGTGAGATCGTCGGCCATCTTCTTCAGGCGGCGGCAGTAGTCGGTGATGGAGAGGTCGCCTTACGAAGTTTCGAACCCGCGTCTCAAGGTGGATGGTGCGTGCCTCCCTGTTGCCGAGGAACTGTGACTCGGCGGCGAGCTAGGCATGTCGAGCAGTGGAACCCTAGGCGGAGATGATCTCGGCGAGATCATCGGTGAGAGTGGCGATGATCAAGGACTTGACAACGCAGTCCATCCGAGCCCCGGTCGGGGAGACGAGGACCGGAGGGGCCTGTGCAGACGTGGGTCTGAAAAGCTTGCCGAGGATGAGCATGAACCGATCGCGCCAATGGTTGAAGTTATCGGTCGGCGTCGAGGGCGATGGTGGCGTGATTCCGGATGTTGTTGATGGCGACCACCGGGCATGGAGCTGCAGGAGGGCAACAGCCTCGTGAAGAAGCATGGCGGCGTGGAGGTCGGTGGTCGGTGCACGACGCGGCTCGGGAGGATCCCGAGCGGCGGCGGCCGGCTGCCTCCTCCTCAGCCTGGGCGCATGCCAAGGCGGCATCGCTGCGCGCGTCTGGCGCTTCGCGTTCGGCGGCGCCAAGGCCGCGGCCTCGTTGGCCTTCTCCTAGGCAAGGCGCAGGGAGGCAGGGAGACCTCGTCAACCTGGACACCGGTGAGGCTAGCAGCGGCAGAGAAGGCATCGGCATCCCCAGAGTTGGGGGTAGATGGAGGTGTTGCAAGCATGGCAGCGCTGCACGGCGAGGGGGCCGGCGCGTGGGTGGGCGTAGCACGGCGAGGAGCCGGCGCGCGAGTAGGGAGGGCAGCGAATGAGAAGACCTAACCTAGGCGACTAATACCATGTGAGTCAATATGGCACACGAATAGTAGATTGATTCAATGTGTACAAGGGGTACAACATATATAGGCAAGGATCGGTGTAGGGTTTATAGAACACACCCAATCAACGGAGATTCTTGCCTAATCTGAGAGATCAACTACTATAATACAAAAGGCAGCCCAACCACCAAGCGTAGGTGCCTAGGCCCATGGCCAGCCCTACAGGCGCTAGTCTAACAGATAGGAGTTCTGCAATGTAAGGTATTCCAGTACTGAAGCCACGAATGTTCTGAACTCTGCCGCATCCTATTCCTTCCGTGGCCTCCTGGACTGTACATTTGTTGGCCCATTGCTTTGAAACCTCCTGGACTGAACAGATGGTGTGTAGGATTAGCCACCTGGCTGTCCAGAACAGAATGTTACTTCTATTATGTAAGATGGTAACCAATGCAATTATGCAACTGAGAACAATGCCTCGACATTAGGATGCACTGCCACCATGAACAATACGATCCACGATTGGCTTCACTAATGTATTTGTCAACTTCTTAAATGGGCAGTGGCAAGCTGAGAAATTTACAAGGAAATTTTCTTTATTTCACACGGCATATGCAGCTGGATCGGATCATCAGTAAGAGATCATCTGGAGTAGTGGAGTATGTCGAATCAGAGTGACGCTACTCTTCTGGATGTTTGTTTTTAGCCCAGACGCCGTTACAAATAGATGTAAGATATCCTAGATCAGCTTCAAATCTGATGCCACCACCCGCCCACAGAAATAACCACGTAGTCAGTGTATAAGAGACTGTGAGGGGTAAGTTCGACAAAGGCTGCAACAGACCGTTGTTTTGGATGGGCAGTTGAGTAGGTCCATGACAAGTGATAAAAATAAAGGAAAATTGGTCGTGGGACACTGGAGAAACACGTAATTGGTCGGTGAATATCGCTATCGTTAAAATTTGTTGGCAGACATTACAAATTCGTGGTTCTTTGCTGGAAGACACCGCACCAATTATTTTATTCATTTTTCAGTTTAGAGGAGAGAGAAGGTGGGGGAAATGTCTAAACTGCCCTTGTCTTCTTCAACCTCTAGTTGTTGGTCGATTTGGTCGTTCACTGGCCGGTCGGCGAGATCCAGACATCGTCCTTCTCCGATCAAGCAGGTTAGCAGGGGGCTGGTTGCCGCCGGCGATCTAGCTAGTGCCCAGTTCCAGCAGGGGCGGTCGAGTGGGCTACGGCCAGAGCGGGCGCGACGGCTCGGCTCCTAGCTAGAAAGCACGACAGCGGCGGCGGCAAACCTCCCATGGAAGCGTGTGGCAACGACCTTCCCAGCAGGTCACGCGCCCGTCCTAGCAAGGCCGCGAGCCGCCGCCGAGGCCGCGCGCCCGTCCCAGCAAGGCCGCGAGCCCCCGGTGAGGCTGCGCCGGCCCCCGGTCATGGCCATCGTCTGCCATGGCCGCGCCCCCGGTAAGGTCACGCCCGCCCCCATCGAGGCCGCACTCGCCCCCGACCAGGCCGCGCTCACCCCACGCTCGGGATGTGGGCGGGCTCAGGATCCAGAGGACAGCGGGATGCGGCCTCCCCCACCACCTCGGGGGCACCCGGGGCGCGCGTCGACGTGGGAGCGTGGCCTCCATCACCATGGCGGCGGCGTGGCCTCCCCCACCACCGCGGGGGGCGCAGGAGCGCAGAAGTTGGGTCTCTCACAGGCCGCCACGTCCCTGAGCTCACGCAGCGTGGCGAGGAGCTGCGACTGCGGCGCCGATGACTCGGTGGTGGCTTCGGCGGCGGCGTGGACCCGTGAGACCAGCGCGGCGACGGCGGCGTGGTCAGCGCTTGGGTGTGTGGACGCGATCGACGCCGTCGGCGGCGTTGAGCACGCACCGGGACTGGATGAGACGGCGCAGTGGGAGGCTCGCTCGGGCCAAACCTGCTCGCGACGCCGCACAGGAAAAAAAGAAAGATAGAGAGGAAGAAGAAAGAGACAAGGGTAAGAATGACATTTCCCCATCTTCCTCTCTCCTCAGTAGGTGGAAATGAATAAAATATAAGGCGCGGTATCCAGCATCACAGCAAATGGCTCAATTTTGGGTGTTCACCAGCCAACGACCTCCACTTTCAGTGTCCGGTAGACAATTGCCTCTAAAAATAAAGAGCATTGAAGCCTAGTGCATCATGTTGTGCCTTATTGTTTCCCGTTTTCCAGCTTTAGGAGTTTTGACATGAGTCTGTTACCAGGTGTTCTTACTAGTTACCACATAGCTAGGTGCGAGTAAACAGCATGCAGCTACAAATTAAAATACAGAATGATGCATACCATGGTTACTGTGGCGAGCTTCAATATTTCAAGTGCCTGCGAAAACGGGTCAGACTAAAAATTAACCCTTCCTGAAGAGTCTAGAGCTTCAACCATATAGGAACTAGATAACCAACAACAGACTACCAAGAAGGTTTCCTACTTCATTATCCATCAGTTGAAACCTGATTAATAGTTAAACGATGCATCCTAGACATGACCTACCAACATAGATAGAATTAGGTTTCTAGAAACAGTTGGCGACTATCTAAAATGTAAGATCAGTTCTCGCTTGTCTTGATTAAACATTATGGGGATCAATTGATGGATTTCAGAACCTATATCCTCTGAAGAAGCAGAAATCCTGAGTGGTTTAATGATGGCATCCCAATAATGGTCTGATGGATTTCAGCCAACACCTAGTGATCTATGCAACTACGCACAATAATTTTGCATGAGCCCTTTTTGTTAGTTATTAGGTGCAATAATTCAAACTTAATGTATTGTTAACTTTGAATCACATAGCTGAGTTGCTAACCTGCTACAATCATCACTGTGCACCATGCGGTTTTTGGCCAGGACCATTAGTCCATTACGAGTTGCATCATGACTTCCTTAGGTGTTGTTTACAAGTTAGCTTAATGGTAAAAAAACAGTCATTATCTGTGAGTAATTTGTCACCAATATGGATTATTTTCTTGCAAGAAAGTTTGGTTTCTCTTTCTTTCCTCTTTGAAGAAAATCAATTGTGCATCATTGTTTGAACAGATAGCAACATAGAAACATGTGGTATGATCTCTATGATTACAGTTAAAAAGATCTAGTTAAACATGGATATGATTGGTAGTTCAGTTATGTTAAAAATATCAAGATGCAAGCTTCTTTGTTCTGCTTCTGCAATTCACCTCCCCTAAAATATAAACATTTCAAATCTCCTGAGGTTTCGTGGCCAAGCATTTTTCATCTAGCACCAGAATTCATCTGGTCGTACATTGACTATTTGTGTTTCATGCTGATGAAACTTCTTCGGGGCTGATTTGACCTATGAGTTCCTTGTGTGACACTAATAGTGCAAGGCATGAGCATCTAATGGGTGCTAAAGACTAGAGACTAGAGAGCCATAAAGCATCAAATGGATCCTCTAACTTAGTGATTGAAACTTTATTACAATCAAGTTCAGATATTACAAAGGAAGTATTTCCTGTAGAAACTGCAGCTAGTAGATAAAAAATAAGCAGGTCCTAAGCAAGTGGATATTTAGAAAAACAGTAACCTCCCTTAGAAAAAATCTTGGAAGTTCACATAAAAGAATCTGTAGGCAAAGCATATAGGTGCCCCTATAACTTCTTTTTGGTGGTGCATAATGCCTTACAGTAAAGTTGAGGACTCGAGGTTAATTGCTCATGCAGCTCCAGAAATCATTAGAGATAATGGGGAACATCAAAAAGTATATGCACACGCTTGCTTGACGAATCATTTGAAGGTAAAAAGGAACATTGGTCAATAATCATCGTACAACGCAGCAAATCAGTACAAGCCTCAATGACTCTTCCGTCGTTCCTCTCTGCTCTGATGGGAAAAAGTTCATTCTCTTTTGCACAAATGTAAATTAATCACAAGTATGGTCTATGGACCTAATAAAAAAGAAAGCTTCTTAGACTTGAAGTGGGTCATGGACTCATAATGTGTGCTAGCTCTTTATTCACACGCACCTACTCAACTAATGGTTTCCAATTCTCTTTATCTTAAAGGTCCTGATCAGATTCACTTCCACTAATAGAAAGGTCCAGCAACTGTGGTTTGCTCTTCCACCACTACATCATGTTGTAAGAATAAACATCAGAAGAATCCAGTGAAAGAACAAGCAAAATTATACCAAAAATCAATCTACCATGGAATACAATGTTTTTATGATCTACCTATAAATTGCACTACAAAAATTCCAAATCACTGCATAAACAAGAATATCAGTCTGACAGTGAGCAGCTATCAGTATTTACCTTTATTTACACCGAAAGATCAATCCTCAGGAGCCTTCACCAAGTGACTCATGACTCATGAGGGCCCTGTCGCTGCACTCCCACGTGTGAACCTGAAAATGAAAGAACCAGCTCCACCATAGTCAGGACCATCAACAAAGGAGATGCTAGGTGTAAATGGACATCCTTTTCCTCTCAAAGAGCTAGTTAGCCCTGCTGTCTTTTCAGTAGGTTGTAGCTGTGGTGGTTGAGCTGAGCATAGCAAGAGTGCTAACATGCAAGCTAGCAATTGGGGAAGGAGAATTATATACGAGTGGTGGGGCAATTGTGCTGTGATCAGTGCCCAGATAGGTATGATCTTGTGGTGACTCATCCACTCAGAGACAAGATAAATGTGAAGTTATGCGGTATGAGAAACAGTGATGCGACAGCAACCACAAGATCCACAACCAAAATAAGGATTCGATGTTCTAGCGATGGCAGAAAAGACATCTGCTTGGTAATGCACATACATACAGACCATGCTCATCTGTAACTGGCTTGGTTCTGCTGAGGCACTGTTGCAAAGAACAAGGACAGCACATACTTTGCAAAGAGCTGGATTAAGTATGAAGGGGAAAAAAATCAAGGTGAATAACGTTTAAGAGTGCTTGTAAATTGGGTTCAATAGCTTTCTTTGCCCGCTACCCTAGGTTGCACCCACAAGTGAATCAATGGTGATTTATCGTCCAAGACGAGATTCCCTAGTCGGGCGTATGTCTTGCTTGCAATGGAAATCTTTTTTCTCACCGTTGTTATCCTATCCTAGTCCCGACAAAAAGATAAAAATGTCTTCGATGCAATAAGAATACACAAATTGCTCTGGCTCAAAACAAATAACCTTACACCAACCAGCTTTCAGAAAGAAATGAGCAGCAAATATGAGTTTTTCATAATAACCAACTGATGAAACCTACCAACAGATTTCCCAAAACCCTACCTCAAAAAGTCCAATGTGACATAGTTGTAACCGGATGGATTAAGTGTAAGTACTCTCAAAGTTTTTCACACAAACCTACCTCTGTGTACCGCAAGAGTTTGCGAATCCTGTTTCACGGTATCTTGTATGAAGGTCGCTGAATGAAACTGTATCCTGATGTACGTCTACCACAGCTAAAACAAGCCATAATATTTTGAGTGCAGACACACCATAGAGTTGAATGCATATGGAAAGATGTGCCTGAAACAATTGTTACATCGGTTCTTGGTGACATAGCTCATGCTGATCAAGTATTTCCAACAACAATGTTGACTAACCATTACTATACTGAAAAGGCAAATTATCTACCATGCAGGAGAATCGCACATCACTAGAAAGCAACGCGCGGCGTTGCCACGCGGCTTACATGGAGTGCTGCCATTATTGTGAATCTGGTTTCAATGATGTCTAATACAATACAATGTGGCTCAATGTCACCTATCACTACTTGTTGGTGCTCATGATAAGTATTTGAGAATTTAAGGTGTTACGAGTCAGTGACATCATAAATCGTATAATAGCAAGCATAGCATGATGGCATGGTCTATCTACTTCAACGAAAAAGGTTACGCTTCAACTCCAAATTGCACAAATAGGAATATGGTATTCTTATATATTGTATTGTATATATGCCTATGACCAAGTCGCATGTATAAAATCAGTTTTACTTTAGCTAAAATCTCGAAACACTATTAAGCAGCATGGTAGTGACTCTCCACTACAACCTGCTGATATTATAGTTGCAGACTACTGATCACGATTCACAAGCCATCATTGCCTGAGCTCGAGCTCTGCTTCCACTTGCAGTATGAAGCAAAAAAGTGAAGGAACTGCTGAGAGTAGTAAAAGCTAAAAGAAATATCTAAGCTTTACAGCATAAAGAACTTTGGACCATGCGTCATTACTTGGAACATTGGGGTAATACCTGATCCTTCAGCTATCATTCCAATGGCTCTCACTTCTCCAGGTTGGTACTTAAATGACCCTACGTTAGGGAAGCATTACTTCAATATTGAAAGGCCACAGTGCATACCATGAGTATATGTACATTTTATTAGTAAAATACTCCCTCAGATTGAAAATAGATATTATATTATCGTTCTCAACTTCTTTCGGATACATGTCATCCTAGAACTTACGGGTATTTTTTTTGTTGTTTTATCCATTTCTTGCCTTAGCTAAAACAAATGCTATCACTCCCACAAAACAAACAAACATCTCTTTCCAAAGTCGCAAAAAAGGAAGGTCCTCAAAAGATTATAGAGAAAATAGTATTATAAGGTGGACCATGTATGAATATCTTTGGTCCTTTTGCGACAAATAATTGCCGATTTTCATCTAATGTAATTGCTTTGAGACGTTCTTCCTTGGGGTATATCTTCTGATCGACCATATCGAACACAGTATGAGTTAGCTCTTGAATTTGTACAGATCATAAGCAAAAGGTTTAGGCACCATGGTCTGGTCAAGATCTGAAGCGATCATAATGTGGGCTGAAGCATCGAGCCTATCCGTCAAGTGCTCCTGTGAAGATTTGTGGGAAAAGTTGGGTGCTTCTACTGTTCAGTTCCCACAAAGGAGATGGCAAACAACAACAATTTGTTCCTTGTGTGTTCTTTACCTACCCTTTGGTCAACCAGTGATGAGGTCTTGTTCAATATTATAGATGAAGAAGAGAAGGTAAATATGATTTGTGCGTCAAGAAATTTAGGCCACTAACAATCGTCCTAAGGACTCGAGAAGCAGAGAGGCAAGAGATCATCACATTATTGAATCATGTAAAATTTAGGCAAGAGCTTCAGTTAATTTATGGATCCCATGAAGTTCACAAGACATGACATTAAACATCTCATATATACTCTTGAAGAAAAATAAATTCAATCCGGGTATTATGGATGGATGTGTGTCGACTCTAAGACATTCTTGAGTTTCAGGCTGTGAGTTGAAGCAGATAGGAAAATTTTAAAATTTATACTACAGTGAAGCAAAAGCAAGTGCAGGACACAAAAGGATTCTTATACAATTGGGTGAATTTACTTTCATATTTAGCGAAAGTGTATCGTGGCAGCAATCTGAGCACCAATTGAGAATATATCATGTAAAGGGATTGAGGCAGACCTTCCCATTTCCCAGTTGTCGGACCTTACACCCTAGCACTTTGTCGTGGATTCATCTTCTCACGTTGTGTATTTCCCATCAGAATCGCCCCGATGGAGGAACCCCTGACCATCTGATGCTCCTAAAACACGGCAAAGAAAACAAATAAAGCTTGTTGCTCTTTTTTAGAGTTAGAACTTACTTCCTAGACATTACTAGACAATATTTACCACCGACCAATGAGCTTGTAAGAACAGCTCCAAATTGACACCACTAGCTAATATGGCTAACAGAGGCTCTGACGCTCTATTCGAATCTGAATTACTTTATTGATTGCTTTTTAGCTCATGGCTGTTTTGTGTTGGTACGAGGTAGCTATTTTCAATTCTAGTGGCGTGGTACTTGATTGCTCACTACAAGCGAGTCACCACCAGGATGGATTGACATACAAAGCAATAAGCTGTCTCGAATTGATTTCAACTGGCAATGAGGGAAAATGCAGGGGATTAATAACCATCTGCAGTTTCATCCACAAGCAAAACTGAACGTGGTAGCAAAGTAACCCCAATTAACTGCACATATCCCACAACACCAGATTTTTATCGAACGAATTAGTCCAGATTGTCAGATTGGGTACACAAATTTACAGTTTACAGATGGACACAGGACGGATTCCACTAACCCAACACAGAGATGCACACGGTACAGCGGACGGAGGTAGCAGAGGCACGGACCAGAGCACCACGGGCATCCGTCCATTGGTCAGGCGACGTAGACATAGTCGTCGTCGTTGCGGTGTAGAGGACACCGCGGAGGTAGCCGAGGCTGGTGAGCAGCACGCTGATCCAGAACTCCATCTGCCCGGAATGGCAACGGGCTGTAAGAGCAGAGCAAGGAGGGAAGGGATCAGGAAGAGGAGGGAGGGGGGGTGGAGCGGGACTCACGGAGCAGCAACCGTGGCGGAGGAGGAGGACCGAGCACCCTGCCCGGCGTCCGGCATCGATCTGATGGCCTGAGCCCGTCTCTTCGCCCACCGGCGTCCGGCACTCTGCCCGGCGTTGCGTGCGCAGGCATTGGGGGCCGGCGGCCGCCCCGCGCCCCGTCGCCTTGCCGATGGGTCGTATCCGCGTCGCCTCGCCTGCTTCGCCTCGCCTTTCTTATAGCAGTGCTTATATAAATAAACTACATTAAACTCTCTGTATCTGTGCTTTGTGTTTCAGTTCAAATAGATCAGGGTATAATCAGCTTTCTGTGTATCACAAACCAATCATGGGCGACCATAAGATGAAAAAAACACATATTAACATTTAAGTTCATTATTTTTTATTTCAAGCTATTTGTAAATTAACTATATCAAACATTAAACTTACTTCACCGAGGGAAGCAATACGTGATTTGGGCAGCAGAATTTACTAGAAAGTATCAATTAACAGTTATTCAATTATCACCTGAAATGCAACCAAATTTTAGAAAAAGACAGAACATATACAGCTTTAACATTTTTATCAAATCTAAAATAAAAAGGTACGTATCTAATATTTTGATCCTTTCGGTATGTGGATGTTGGTGTAACTGGGATTCTTTACCCTTTTATCCTTCTTTAATATAATGATAAGCAACTCTCCTGCGCGTTGAAAAAAAAAATCAGATCTAAAATAGTCAGAGCAGATGTAATACCTCAATGGAATCTCATAAAAAACATCATATTAGATTAGGCATAGTATAAGTTTGCTGCGCATGGGAGATCTTTTCAGTAGCAGTACAAGTATAGATGAGAACAGAAAGGTGATAATACCTATAAAGAATGCAGAACTATTGAAGCAACAGTTAAACATCACGGGAAAAAAGCTACTAGGGACTAATAACTAAATATTAACCTTCCTGCAGAAATTCGATACAAAATGATGTGACCTTGGCACATTATCCCCAATGAAACATAGACATAGGCCTTGTTTAGATTGCAAGTTTTTTCACTCTCTCTCCATTAAATCAAATCTTTGGACACATGCATGTAGTATTAAATGTAGATAAAAAAAATAACTAATTACACAGTTTGATTGTAAATTACGAGACGAATCTTTTGAGCCTAGTTAGACCATGATTGACAATAATTGTCAAATACAAACGAAAGTGCTACAGTGCTAAATACTGATTCCTAACCCCAATGTAAACGAGGCCCTACGTATTCAATTATAATCATAGCATGGCAGCTTTTCAACTGCTAAACTGGAAGATATACAGGAACCATCAAATCCAGCTCCAGAATATGATCAAGATTATATTCTTAATCGAGCAACAAACTCCATAGGCAGAGATATAGGGATCTTTTCACACATCGAGGGAGGGAGGATCAATGAAACTTTATGTGCAAGACAGAATGAAATTGTATGTGCAAGACAGTGTTCGATCAATGAAATTGTATGTGCAAGACAGTTAACACTACCATGTTCACTCTGAAATGCAAGTTGCCAAATACATACATTTGTTGTTATTTCATTAATGAACAACAAAACTTGATATAGCATCATGGAAGAATGAATCACAATCATTTGGTTGGTGTACATTAGTTGACCACCACAAATTAAAACCAATATCAGAAACTCTTGTTAAATATGGAAATTATAGCTAATGTACTTGGTTAGTCTACATGTTAGTCTACATTAGTTGTAGGAAACAGTACATAACACTCAGGAAGGTTAAATACTAAAAAGATTTGGTCACAACATTTGCTGATCATCACAAGTTCTCAATTGTGATCAGAATTAAAATTATATGGCTGAATGAACTGACAATGTTCCTTGCATAATGCACCTAATGACATTTATATGACTGAACCACAGCTCAACAAACGAGTAACTTGTCATAATTCATAAATGTAGAGTTTAAAGGCCCATTGGCCCAACTTGGACCTGTCTGGAATGGTGGCCCATTGGCCCAACAGAGTAACCTCACTTTACAGAATGGACAGTTTTGATCCTCGAAATTGACCTAGCTGTAGAAGTTCATCTGAATATAATCAACATAATAATCAGCTCTTATTCTATTCAAGATCAGCCATCACATGAAAATTTAGATAAACACGAAGTTATTAACAAATGAAAAATACCAAATGTTCTGCTACATTAAATGGCAAATGAGTTAACCCCATGAAGTTAACAGATGGTGGGGCCTCAGAAAATTCTGAGGAATACTAAAGTGACAAAACCATGACAGACTAATCTACATAAGAAATGGTTCAAGGCTTCAAGCAGGTTTTACATGATAGGTTCAGTAGTGTGACAGTTAATTTTCAGAATTTAACACAAGGCAAAATTACTAGTAATTGCCACAGCCTTCATTGAGCAAACCATGCTCAAATATCCGCATCTCAATCGATTTGACAAAGTTGCGCAGTTATGTGTAAAGAAATAGTCTAAATGCCAGTACCAATTCTTACAGACAATGATATGGTCCAAGAAATTCTACCACTAGATGGTTGCACCACACCTATCATCCCCATATCGGTGTTTTGCTCTTCAAAAATGCAATGAACTAGCAATTCATTTCCATATATTATTAACAGCACAGCATCCCTACCACATATATCTCACAATTATTAAAACTTGATTGGTATAATAGCCCGATAAAATCAACAAATCATTGTTAGCATAGAAATAGAATCATAATCTACTCCCTCCATTCCAAATTATAAGTCGCTTTGACTTTTTTTGGTATATCCATTTTGCTATGTGTCTAGATATAATGTATGTCTGGATACATAGAAAAATCTATGTATCAAAAAAAGTCAAAGCGACTTCTAATTTGGAACAGAGGAAGTACAAATTACAGCAAAGAAGATGAATATGATTTCGCTACAATGCATTTAGAGTTGACCATTTAGCTGCAGCAGAGTCATATAGTAGTTTAAGTCATTAAAAAAAACCTGCAACTGACAATAACTTCACGGGTCAAACATGACATGAACTCAATTGGGAATATCTAGATCTAGATCGCTCTTTATCGCTGATCCTGCCCTAGCAAACATGTTAAACTCACTAACAGCACATGTATCTGACTTGAGTACTTGACACAAGTCTGCCACAAATAAACAAGTAAATAATCATGCATATAAGAATATTATATTTATAGCCAATTATACCGAACACAAAATAAAACTAATTTGATTATCCATACTAACCAACCAAAATGAATAAAATAAAGGTTCGGTGTGCAAATTTAAGGAGTAGACATTATAATTTATAACTTCACAAATTAGATGTCATAGAAATTACACAGCCACTTCAAGTACCAGCTTAGTTGTATGAAAATATTAAATGGAAGCATCTTTATTTTCTGGCAAAGAGTGGGTACTATTATGCACATTTCAGAAAATTATTTCTGATTAGCATAGCTGGCACAGTAAACTACGAGCATCAAATTATAACTTTTTCACTAAAGCCACTTAAACAAACAGGCCAGGATCCTTGGCTTATAGGTAGAGATCCCCAGGCATCTAGGTTTATCAACATAAGATTCTTTTTTTAAGGGACATATATGACACATGAGTTACCTTCAATACTGGGGCACTACGACCTGACAACTGTAGTAGTTATTATTTCTACACATGGCATACCATTCTTCAAAGACACCATTGATTTGAGAGGTTATGATGCAAAACTCACTACCCTTAGTAGCAATTTCAATACATTTCAGATAAATGATGCAAAACTCACTACTCTTGGTAGCAACTTCAACACATTTCAGATAACTCTTTAAAGACACAACATTGGGATTTGAGAGGCATCATAGCAATTGCATACCAAAGTTAAGAGTATCAAACTGGGTGTACCTAGATCACAGTAAAACTGAAGCTACACAATGTTCTTCAGTTGCCAACCATACAGTACAGCATTATTCAAAGTACACAACTTGGATCTAGAAGCATAAAGACAACAATAGTAAAATGAAAGAGAACCCACAAAGAGAAATCACCCAGAGCAGCAAACAGCACTGCTAATACCAACCAATTCCTCAAATGGCTGCACCATTGCTTCTCCTCGCCAGCTTGTTCCATTCTGTGTGGAATGAACCTGGACGGTCAATGCGCTCATAGGTGTGCGCACCAAACAGATCCCTCTGTGCTTGGATCAGGTTTGCAGGCAATCGACTTGATCTGTAGGTATCAAAGTACGAAAGGCTAGCAGTCATTCCTGGTGTGCTAATGCCAGCCTCCACCGCCCGTGCCACAACCCACCTCCACGCATTCTGCCGCTGCACCATCTCCCTTGCAAACTCTCTGTCAACAATCAAATTGGCAAGCTCAGGATTTCTGTCATACGCCCTCTTGATCCTATCAAGAAACCTCGCACGGATAATGCATCCGCCCTTCCAAATCCTGGCAAGCTCTGCAAGGTTAAGGTTCCAACCCTTCTCCACACTCTTGGCTCGCAGCAGATTCATGCCCTGTGCATAGCTGCAAATCTTCGAGGCGTAAAGCGCTTGCCTGACCCTATCCACCAGCACCTTCTTATCAACATTAATCGTCTCCAACAGCCCTGCTGGCATCCCCTCTTCCTCGAGCACCCCAGCAGCCGCAACCCGTTCATCCTTCAACCCTGACAAGTACCTCCCATCCAGTGATGCGGCAATTGTGGGCGCTGCCACTGCAAGCTCTGCGGCCTGCTGCACCGTCCATTTCCCAGTCCCCTTCATCCCAGTCTTGTCTAGAATCTTGTCAACCAGGGCCCCGCCGCTCCCATCCAATGGGTCAGCCACGGTGAATATATCCGCGGTGATCTCAACCAAGAAGCTCTCGAGCTCGCCCTTGTTCCATTCCGCAAACACATCGGCAATCTCCGAGTTGGACAGGCCCCCAACTCTGCGGAGCACATCGTATGCCTCAGCGATGAGCTGCATATCGCCATACTCGATCCCGTTGTGCACCATCTTAACGAAGTTGCCGGCACCACCGGGCCCAACGAAGGTGACGCACGCCCCGTCTTCCGTCTGCGCCGCTGCCTTCTCGAGGATGTCCCTGATGTTGTTGTAGGCATCGACGTGGCCGCCGGGCATGAGCGAGGGCCCGTTCCGCGCGCCCTCCTCGCCGCCGGACACGCCCATCCCGAGATACAGGATCCCGCGCGCCGCGGCCTCCTCGATGCGGCGCTCCGTGTTTTGGTACCACTCGTTGCCGCCGTCGACGATGGCGTCGCCGGGCTCGAGGTAGGGGGAGAGGGCCTGGATCGTGGCGTCGACGGCGGGGCCCGCCTGGACGAGGAGCACGACGGTGCGCGGGCGGGCGAGCGAGAGCACGAACCCGCGCGGGTCGCGGTGGCCCAGCACCGGCAGCGCGCCCTCGTCCCGCGCGCGGGAGAGCGTAGAGTCCACCTTGGCGGCGGTGCGGTTGTAGACGGAGATCGGGAACCCCTTCTCGGCGATGTTGAGAGCCAGGTTCTGGCCCATGGTGGCGAGGCCCGCGAGCCCGATGCGCGGTGGAGGAGCGTGGGCCGCGGCGGCCGCAGGGGACGCCGGCGCCGGGGAGGCCATCAGTGGGTAGGGTTTGGGCGCTGGCGGCGGTGAGGTGATGGAGGAGGAGCGGAGATGGGAGGTGGCCGAGGAGAGAGATTGGGGAACGGAGGTGAAGGTGGAGAGGGGTGTAGGGGATAGAAATATTGCCCGGGGTTTTGGATGGGGTCCCTGGCGTTCGGGGTTATTGTAGAAATTGTCCTCTTTACGAGTGGGGTTTTATGAGTAGATCAGATTTTGCTTCCTCTCCTTTTCTTACACGTGGGTTGAGCAATAAGCAGGAGAGTTGAAACATCTATGACTTCCAACTATTCCACAACAGAAATTAAAAAAATTATGGTTAACATGTGCATGATTAAAGGGCGTGAAGAACAAGGTTTTGGGTGCAATCAAAGGTTTTTGAGATGTCATATTTTTTTGTAATAAAATTAATGGTTGTGTCTCTTCTATTCATCTACTAAAAACACATCAATATCAACATACTTCACTTTGCCTAAGATCACGGGACAAACACTTACAGTGATATAACATTATAGGTGTTAGATAAAAAGATCATTTTTTGCTAGAGATAATAGATTCGGACGCAATGCAATAGCAAGGTGCCCACACCTTAACAATTTTGTTAAGGGTCGTAGAATCTGAGCAAGATGCACCATGCCCCACATATCGGTTTCTTTATACCAATGTTTTTAGTGTTCGATAGATCATAAGTGTTATGAATACAATCCTACCGAGCCAAAATTGATTATCATGCAACTGTGCATAGTATCTGATCCTACTTAAAAGTTCCATTTGATCCTATAAACGTCAATATGATATATTAATAATAGTAACGAAAATCTTTCTAATCCTGAGTCCTATATTGAGTTTTATCTGTTTATTCTGTCATATGGTTTCACTCTTTAGGATTGGTATATACATTACCTTTTAAATGATTTAGTGGATTGAAAATATTCACTTGTTATAACATATGTATTACCACTGTAGGTGTGAACAAATTCATCCGAGTTTACATGATTTTAACTTACAAAATCATTGTTGTAGGATTTGATTACAATATGTCACAAATCTTTTAAAATATACAGGCTTTATAAAATCTGGTAGGACTCCAATCATTTATGAACCAAAAAACGTCCTACCTGCAAGCAAACAAACAAACTAGTAGCCTACGCATGTAGGCGCACAAGCCACGGATAAAAAATATATATAATGAGAAGCAAAATTTCGAAGGGACTTGAGGTGCTTCCTGCAAAGGGCCACCTCCACCTCACTCTCTTCCGTTATTTCACCGCAGCCGCCTGCTGTGGTGGCTGCCTCACGGGCGGACTCATCGAGGCGGCCAAAGGGTAGGGGCGGGCTCTCCACGGAGCAATTTTTTTTTTACAACAAAAATCCTCGGAGCAATTGTTTTACGCCTGAGGGCCCCTCAGCCAGTCAGCCAAGCCAGCCCGTCCTCCTGTCTAGAAGAACCTTTTGTATACATATTATTGTTATTATATATATTCTTGTGTAATTATATGTAAATCCTACTACGGCTCTTGGACCAACCGTCGAGCACAGCACAGAACACAGATCCTGCCTCCTGGGCTCCTCCAGCTCCAGGCTTGGCCGGTCGATAAGTCCAAGGGCCAGCTGCCGCTCGGCGCGCATCGGAGGCGCCCAACCCAACAAAGCCCGACTCCAACTCCAACAAGGTTCGGCGGGGGCAGCCCTTGGCAACCAACGGCCGTGCGTGCTCCATCCCCATCATCCGTCCCCCCAAGCCATCCATGGTACTGACTTGGCCAGTTGGCCGGGCAAAAGTCATATTCGCTGCACATGTGGAGAAGACAAGGAACCCCAACTTTGATTTGCTGATTGCTGAGCTCCGAATCTCCACAGGAAGCCAAGTGCTAGGAGCGATGGAAAGGCTCATGGCTACCGCCAAGAGGAACCTGGAATCCAAGCCTGATCAAACTTGACTCATCAAGAAAAAGAAAACCAGTGAAACAGCGAGGTCAGCTCTACAAACTTGCTGGGCCGCATCATCCTACTCTTTCAGCATCTTCGAGCTCAACTGACTGCACAGTTGCAGGATTACTTAAGATTAGGAGTAATGCTAACGAGCTGCACCCGCACGGCTCCAAATCGTACACCGTCGCTGCAAGTGCAAGCGCTCGAACTCACGTCTTCGTCGTGCACAGCTCTAGACTTTCTGCCCCCACCCCCCAAAGAAAGACAAAGTACAAGAAAAACCAGTGAGAATGAACCTTAATGAAAGCATCCAGGCTCCTAATTGGTTTCGGTGATTAATAACAATACGAGATTACTACGACTAACGTGTGTTTTGCAGAGGCAATTAAATTAGATCATGGTAATGGCAATTGATTAAGCAATCATGGTTGTCATGCCCCTACGATGGAAATCGTTTCGGTTATCAAAGGATGGACGACAAGGTTAAGAATAGACTAGTTACAAGTGTCGTTTGGTGTTGAAAAGACACTTAGAGTAGTTTAGGACTTTGTTTTTTCTTTGGCCGTACTATTAAGTGGGGTATGAACTAGTAGCTTGACCTAGGTGAGTCTAGTGGGTTAGGTGTGGTGCACACTTGTCAAATATAGTACTAGGTAGCTCAGGAGTAGCCCTAAGATCAATTGGAGCAAACTTCATTCACATATGATTTCGAGTTGGAAATGAATGAAGAGTCAAATGACTGATCGGACGTTGGTCTGGTTATGACCGGACGCTGAAGGGTGAGTCCGGTCAGTTCATTTGATCAACTGGAGCCGTCTAGTTGTGACCAGACACTGAGTGAAAAGTGACCGGACGCTGGGTTCCTGCGTCCGGTCTACTCCAGAGAGGTTCCAGAGAGGGAGTTTCCTGATCGGACGCATCCGGTCAGTGCTGACTGGACGCTAGTCAGGATTCGGTAACTGACCGGACGCTGAACAGCGAAGTGACCGGACTCTGGGTGCCAGCGTCCACTCAACATCATTAAGGTTCCAAAGAGCAGTTTTTATGACCGAACGCGTCCGGTCAGTGCTGATCGGGCGCAGGTCAGAGTCCGGTCACAACTTAACGGCTCTGTGGCGGGGATAACTGACCGGAGCGTCCGGTCACCCCGCAGAGTGCTGACTCAGCCTCCTAACGGTTCGTTTTGAATGATGGGGTATAAATACTTTCTCTATTCATCCAATGGAGGTCTCTTGCTCATTTGTTCAGCTGAGAAACACCTTTGAGAGTGCAAAAGAGAGCAAGCGCTTAGTGAAGTGATTGCGATTTAAGAATCTAAGATTAAGGCCTCATTAGTGCAAGGAGAGTAGCAAGTGTGCATCCACCTTTCTCAATAGGCTTGTTGTGGTCAAGTGAGAGTCTGTGCTTGTTACTCTTGGTGATCGCCATCACCTAGATGGCTCGGTGGTGATTGGGAGTTTAATGATCAACCGGCGGAGCTTGTGGATGATCCAACTTAAGTTGTGAGCGGTTGTGGCCGATTCACCACGACGGAGTGTCAAAGAATCAGCTCGTAGAGAGCACTTGATCCTTGCGTGGATCAAGGGGAAGCTACACCCTTGCACGGGTGCTCCAACGAGGACTAGTGTGGAGTGGCGACTCTCCGATACCTCGGCAAAACATCGTCGCGTTCCTTCTCCTCTCTTTACTTTAAGCATTTATATTTGAGCAATTCATTTCTTGTTTTTACATTCTTAAAATTATCATGCTAGAGTAGGATTAGAACATAGGGTGTAAAACTTTTGTGCGGTACAACAATAGGAACATATTCTAGGCACAAGGGGTGAAGTGGGCTAAGCGTAGGGTTTAATTATTGCAAAGAATTTTAGAATTAGCCCAATTTACCCCCTCTTGGGCATCTTAATCCTTTCAATTGATATCAGAGCATCGTGCTCATGAATTTAGGCTTAACCGTCTAGAGAAAGATGTTCCACGAGGATGAACATCCTCCTATCTTTGAAGGAGATGATTTTTTTTATTGGAAAATCCACATAGAGGCTTACTTAGAAATTCTAGATGTTGGAATTCTGAGAGCCGTCTCTCAAGGTTTCCCAAAACCTAAGGATCCCACACACCTTCAAGGCGATGAAGTCAATTATGAGAAATAGAATGTAAAGGCTAGAAACACCATCTTTAGAGGCCTTTGCAAATATGTGTTTAACCGTGTGCGGAACCACGAGGACACCCATGCACTATGGTCAGACATTTATGCGCTCCATGAGGGAACAAAGAGTGAGCGTGAGGAACGCTATCATCTAGTTATGAAAAAACTTAATTCATTTGAGATGCTTCTGAAAGAAAATGCTAATGAAATGTACTCACGTTTAAATGTCCTTGTAGAGAAAGTCAATGGGCTTGGACTCACACAAATGCAACCATCCGATGTTGTAAGAAAGATCTTGAGTGTCCTCCCCATTGATAAATATGGGCACATTATGACCGTGCTTCATCAAGGTGATCTTTCCACCGCTACACCAACTTAAATATTAGGAAAGATCAATGCATATGATATGTATATGCACATCACACCACAAGATGGCTCTTCTTTCACCAAGAAGAAAGACTTGGCATTCAAGGCTAGTCAAGAGAAGGGCAAAGCAAGAGTTGAATATGAGAGCTCAAGTGATGATGAAATTGATGATGCAAGTCTTGCTCTCATGGTGAGAAGAACCGCCAAGATGCTTAAGAAGCTCAATAAGAACGGTGTATATGTTGAAGAAATCTTGATGAAGAAATCTTCATTTGTCAAGTATATGTTGATGATATCATCTTTGGATCATCAAATGAAGATTATTGCAAAGAGTTTGGTGAATTGATGTCGAAGGAGTTCGAGATGTCAATGATTGGAGAGCTTACATTCTTTCTTGGTTTTCAAGTCAAGCAAATGAGAGAAAGGATTTTCATCTCTCAAGAGAAATATACAAATGATCTTTTCAAGAGGTTTAAAATGGATGAATGTAAGCCAATCAAGACACCAATGCCATCTAATGGACATCTCGACCTAGATGAGGGAGGTAAAATGGTTGATCAAACTCTCTACCACTCTATGATTGGTAGCTTGTTATATTTAACCGCATCTAGGCCCAACATTATGTTTAGTGTGTGTATATGTGCTAGATTTTAAGCTTGTCCTAAGGAAGCTCACATGGTAGCCGTTAAAAGAATTCTTAGGTACCTTAAGCACACACCAAGCATTGGTCTTTGGTATCCCAAAGGAGCTAGATTTTAATTAGTTGACTATTTCGATTCGGATTATGCCGATTGCAAAGTTGATAGGAAAAGCACATCCGGAGGGTGCCATTTGCTTGGTAGATCACTTGTGTCTTGGTCCTCCAAGAAGCAAAATAGTGTGGCTTTATCCATCGCCGAAGTGGAATACATTGCCACGGGTGCTTGTTGTGCACAAATACTTTACATGAAGCAAAATTTGCTAGACTATGGTGTAGTTCTAGAAAAGGTACCTCTTTTGTGTGACAATGAGAGTACGGTAAAGCTTGCTAATAATCCGGTTCAACACTCTTGTACCAAGCACATAGATATCCGCCATCACTTTCTTAGAGATCATGTTGCTAAAAATGATATATCACTAGAAGGTGTAAGGACCGAGGATCAATTGGTAGATATCTTCACTAAACCGCTAGATGATGCAACATTTTGTCGGTTGAGGAATGAGCCCAATGTGCTTAATTTTAGTAACTTCACTAGAAAATGAGCTTGTGTTGTCCCTTGTATTGCATTATAATATACAACATGTTTAATTTTTGGTAATGCATTTAGGGCTTGTCTAACATGGTTAAGATACCCGTCGAAAAGCGTGTGAAGAAGCTTAACCTTGGATCAAACTTGACAAGCAACTAGAATTACTTTCAAGTATTGCATTGCATATGCATGTGTGTTGTTTTGTCGTTTCCTTTCGATTACCCTTTTATTGCCTATTTTCTTAAAAAGAATTATAGCCTAAGGCAAAATACTTTGAAAATTTTGAGGGTTTGAGAGAGGTCACTCACATCAGTCCCAATTGGTGTTTATTTGGGTCTTATTGAAGTTGGGACTTGATTGGGAACAGGCAGCACGAAGGAACATTAAAGATTTATTGAAAAAGGGTGACCGGACGCTGCATCGGACTCTAGATTCCAGCGTCCGATCAGTTCACAGGAGGTGAACAAAAGCGCAAAGGAATGACCGGATGCTGAAACAGTGATCTTCCTGCGTCCGGTCAGATGGTGGTCCTATGTCCGGTCAAGCGAAGAAGATGTACATAGGATCGACCAGACTCTGGCTGCGTTCGGTCAAGGGTAACCTGATGCGTCCGGTCGCGACTTGAGGGGATTTGGACCTCTCTATAGTCGACCGGACTCTGGGTGGCAGCGTTCGGTCGTTGCCAGCGGAGGCTCCGGTCAGTAGAAAATGTTTGGATCCAGGACTCTTTTCCTTTTCCTTTTCTTATCCATCACATGGGGGCCACCATATAACCGCGCCGCTGTTTGACCCAATCCCGCATCAACCGTGACACCGCACCCGCGCCATCACGCCCCCACGCAGAGCCCTAGCCACGCCTCGACCACTCACGCTCGCCTCGCGCCGCCATGTCCGCACTACAGCAGCGCCACCATGCTCGACCGTGCCTCCCTGCTCCGACGTGCTAGAGCCACTGCCTGTGCCTCCCTCACCGCAACAGCGCGCTAGTGCCACCACCTGAGGCTCTAGTGCCACGCCTGCATCACCACACCCCGTCCAACGCCGTCCATTGCCTTGTCAGCCAAGCCCACGAGTACGGATCGAGGCCAAGCCTCACGAGTGTCTGTTGGTAGTTGATTCTTGTCTGTGGCAGCAGTTCCTTTTAGCTCTAGCAATGGCACGAGTCAAGAATGCTGGAGGTGGTCCCGGTGATGAGGATCCGAGGCCTCCGCCTCACCTGTCTACTGAGGTGAAAGGCAAGGCGAAGAAGACTATGACAAAGAAGCACAAGTTTGTAGATGCTAATACTAAGAGAGCAGCAGCAGTGGCAGCCGCCGCAGAGCGTGTAGAGAGAAGAGGGGCTCAGAGTGGTGTCCGTATTGCAAATCAGCTCTCACCAGCTTAGAGGGCCGCCGTCGAGAGGGTTGAGAGTCTTCATGGTAGTCCCGCTAGGACTGTCATGCTTGGAGGATGGCGTGTCGCTATAGAGGAGAGTTAGCCTTAGGGGGAGTCATAGCAGCAGACACAGCCACTAGTGCAGTCAAAGGATACTCAGCAGACTAAGTAGGCAGAGCAGACCGAGGAGACAGAGCAGGCACCTCAGCCATAGTTATGACGCTCTGGTCATACTCATGCTTAGGTGACACTAAGGCTTGAGACACAGAGGAGGGGTTCTCGTCCGCCTCCTAGACCATAGGGTCCACCCCTAGTGACTCACCTGGACTTGAGGGCAGCCACAGCCAAGCAGGTACAACAACTCTGTTTTGTGTAGTTTGAGGACTGGTTTCCACCGAGGCGGGATGAGCATGCTTCAGAGCACTTCTATACAGCACTGCAGGAGGATTTCTATTAGACATATCTTAATAGTGGAGTTGCTTTCATATCACAGAGGGTTTGCTCTATTGAGGCACTTGTAGCAGCAGCAGGCGAGCAGATTCATCCCCATCTATCATATATGTTAGGGTTGACTGACCTACTTGGATGGACTGGCCGATATGTTCCATCATGGGTCCGTGAGTTCTACTCTTCACTTTGGATTGACCCAGGGCACAGGTTCATACATTTTGCATTCAGAGGCCGTGACTACAGGCTACAGAGTTTGAGGGTCAGAGAGATTCTCAGGATTCCAGAGTCACCCATTCGCCTTCATGAGGTTTTGTTATGGTCAGACAGAGCCTCCTAGATGCCCTCACGGCGGTCTTATGCCTCCTATAGATCTGGTCCAACCATGCTTCACAAATCCATTCGGCGAGGGGTCGAGCAAGACACCACAGGATCTTACTCCTACAGCTCGGCTTCTTGATGCTATCATGAGGAGGACCCTGCTCCCAAGGATGGGTTACCGTGAGGGATTGACTCGCATTCAGTTATGGTTGGTGAACTCTCTGGTGCAACAGATAGTATTTGATATTTGGGATGTTATTCTTTCAGAGATGGAGGATACTCTTGCAGAGGGGTTTAGAGGTCACCGACAACTACCTTATGCTCACTGAATCACATTCCTAATTCGCAAGGCAGTTATAGTGAAGTCTCCAGAGACGATGACAGAGTATACTGGTGCCACTACTGAGTTTCCACCGTATAACATGACTTAGATGCTCCGTCACAGCAGTGCGAGGACACCTAGCCAGCTGAGTCGTCGCCTAGAGGTGACAAAGACTGTAGCCCAGCAGGATGAGATTATCAGTGGCATTGCAGCGACAGAGGAGGAGCAGCTAGATGCTCAGCAGGAGGGTGTGGTCGAGAGCGACCCTAGTGACAGTTCAGATGATGATTATCAGGCTATTCCTCATATGCCTCCTCGACCACATGATAGAGAGGCCAGTAGCTCTAGCTCAGCTCCACAGCCACCCTAGATAGACCCTGCTCTTCTAGCTATTTTTGAGCGGATGAGGCAGGATCAGGCACGCCAGGCCTAGGAGACCGTAGCTACACTAGTTCAGGCTAGACATGACGAGTTCTAGAGACAGCAGCAGTAGCAAGCCAATGCAGCAGCAGCAGCTCCTGATCCAACAGCAGCTACTTGGTTTTATGCAGCTTGTCATCACTGTTATTGGGGTTGCACCGCCACAGTCTACACCTCCGATCGGCCAACCAGCCACCACTTCAGTGACTCCAGCTATACAGCCCAGTGGGCTTCAGAGTTAGGGATAACCAGCTACACACTTTGCTTCACCGATAGAGTAGGTGTTCCAGTGGTTTGCTTCGCCAGTGATAGCCCAGGGTCCTCACTTCACACCTATTGTTACTAAAAGGACCTAGATTGCTGCCTAGAGGGGAGTGAATAGGCATTTCTAAAAATTAACACCTTTAAATGCGGAAACAATTAGAAAAGGGAGTTTCCAAAATGGAAACTCCAAATTAAGAGTAATACCACCCCTCACAAGTTAGCCACAGAGTAAACAAGGTATAAAAAATATATCTAGAAGCTACAACCCTACAACACAAAGTTAGAACAGAAATCAAATAATATTCAGCCCTGAGCTCTAATACCGGACGTGTCCGGTATACATGATTTCTGCAGATCAACCCCGAACTTGCTCCTTTTGATTTCTATCTTCAAACCAAACAGCAGGCACCTACTAGAGATGACAATATACACAGAGAACCTGCACAAGAGCTAGAGCAACACAAATATCAAATGAAATGTGAATTGAGACACGATATTTGTTTTTACCGAAGTTTGGACTCGTTCGAGTCCTACTCTTCGTTGAGGGGGTTGTAGGCGACCCAACAAAAGTTAGCCCTAGAGGGTACCACGAAGGTCACTCTAGCTGGAGTCTTTTCTAACTCATTTTCCTCCTTCCACTAGTTGATTCTGAGGTGGCGGAATCGACCATTACGAACTTTCCGAGGCACACCACAATCTCTCGGGTGCTCTCTGGCGACGCCTAGCCATCTAGGACCGAAGAGTCCAAGAGTAACAAATGTAAATCATGAGATTGACAATATGCACAAGTGCTTAAGTGGTTGGATTGCTCTCTTTTTGAATTTTAGTCAACCCACAATTTAATTTGGCAAATTTGATCAATCACTCACTAAGAAAGGGTTGGGAGAGTTGGCAAGGCTAAAAAACGTGTATGTGTATCTACAGAATCAGCAGCCTCCAAAGGTGGAGGCTTGGGGGTATTTATAGCCCCCTTGGAAAAACTAGCCGTTTTATAGCTGTTGCCATACCGGACACGTCCGGTACGCATACCGGACAGACTTACACTACGCCAACAGTAACTGAGTTACACTAACATTGTGAGGCGTCGGAACTTCCGACCGTCGGAAGTCCCGACTCAAGTCGGAACTCCCAACCCTCAGTACTTATGAAAACCATGGTAACTGAGTTAAAGTATGTGAGGTGCCAGAACTCCCGACTCATGCCGGAACTTCCGACCGCCGGAACTCCCGACCCTCAAGGCTTTTGAAAACTAGCCATTGGCCTCTAGCCGTACATACCAGACATGTCCGGTATGATCACCACAGTGAACCCTCTAAGACAGTTAAGCGCGAGACGTTAGAACTCCCGACCATTGCCGGAACTCCCGATCGTCGGAACTTCTAACTCACGTCGGAACTCCTGACGAACCAACCCGAGAACAACACTTTTACTATTGCTGGGCAAATACCGAACACATCCGGTATCAATACCGGACTGGTATTGCTAGACCAGCAAAAAACAGATAAGCTCTTTTGTCTCTCAAACACTCAAAACTCACATGGGTTGGCTTAAGCACTTATGAAACATTATCTATCAACATGATGCATCCCTTTTAATAGTATGGCTTCCTATTAACTCAAGTTTAAAGAGTATAACGAATTTAAACCTTTTGAGTTGATCTCTTTCAACCGAAGCCGTGTATTCCAATCTTCATCAAGTGAGGGTGCCCACATGTTTATATTGATCTTTTCACTTGAGCATAGCCATCTTGAGCACATGACTTGATTCCATTCATCAAATATGAATAATCCCAAATGTATCAAGTCACTTCCATCAAATACTCCAACAGTGATTTGATCCTCCACATTAACATGACCATCATAGCTTGATTAGTACCTCAACTAAATGCAAGTACTTCCTTCTTCACCCTAGCTAGGTTCTTCGGCCACCAAGCCATCGCTTGCCCTTCACCCTTGCTTAGTACCTCGATGCCTTTCCTTGCTATCTTCACCATCTCAATCCATCAAGTCACATCTTGTGTTGAATCATCCATTCATTTGTATTGTTATATTTTTCATCTCATTTTAGCAAGCTTCAAATATGAGACTATTCCATATGCAATCCCTCATGTCTCATTAATTAATTCTTACGAGCTTGCTTTCACATAGTACATGGAAATATCACAATAAATAAGCCTTTGTATGAATTCCATTTGCATTGTTGTCTTATGTTTGAACTAGATTGTTTATACAACAACACATCATTTTGGCTTTTATTAAGTACCAGTGAGATACCCTATTACCTGTCCACACTTAGCAAACGGGTTAGACCTTTAATCACGTTGTCATTCAATCATCCAAAACCCACTAAAGGGCTACATGCACTTTCAATCTCCCCCTTTTTGGTGATTGATGACAACTTGATTAAAGCTTACAAAAGAATATAAACATTTAAGCTTTTGGGTTCAATGATTTATGAGAGGCTCCCCCTTAATATGTGCTTATGATTAGAATTCACAAAATGACCTCAATTGTCAGTTGCACATACTAAAATAAATAGGAGACTCCCCCTAAATCATTGCATCTGTGGGGTGCATGTGTGTGTGACAAAGTAAAACCGTGATGCATATGACAAGATATATCACACAAGAATAAATATAAAGGCATCACATCAAATATTTTCATTCTAGCATGCATAGTCCTTATGAAAATAAATATAACACATGTATGTCACACATAGCACTCATTACAAATTTTCTCAAGTCCACAAGCCACTAATATATAAATAAAGATCATGTCTCAAGAGATACATAGATAAAGCATAAGTAAGTCTCATCTCTCATATGATACAATCTATCTCAAACTCAAGATACATCAATGAAGCTCAAAAACAAAAACTACAGCCTGCAGTACATATCTTCAGGTGCAAAGATAAGCAAAAGAGACAAATATCCTGAAGCTTTAATCAGTCTCTCTCCCCCTTTGTCATCTATCACCACAAAGGTCCAACAATGACATACTAAGGACAAAGGGACTACAAGCTGTCTCTGAAGGCTATGATCACTCATCATCATCTTCATCTCTACCAGCATCCTCATCATCTAAGCATGTAGCACCGGCTAGACAAGAACCACCCACATCAGACGGGTCATAGAAACTACCCGTGAGGTCACTCCACCAGTCTGAAAGCATACTCGTCTGCAACACTGGGACATGGCTGAGAGTGAGTAGGCACATGAGCCTGTAGTGGTAAAGTGTCAGGGTGCTCTAGAGCCTGCTGCTGTTGCTGAAGGAACTCAGCAAACTCTACGTCGTACCTGCCCTGCTGCTGCTCCTCAGTCTCAGGCTCACTAGTTGCCTCATCTGATAGTGGAGACCTAGGAGGATCAAGCTCAAGTCTAGAAGCAATATGCTTCAGAGTCCGAGTGTCCTTCCTCCTAGCCTCCCTCTCCTTCTACCGACAGGTCCATATGTCCTTGCACATCCCAAAGATAGCACTGAACATCTTGCGAATAGGAGGAGGACTACGGTGACGTGGAGAAGAACGTGAAGGAGCATGTGGTAGAGGAGAAGCTCGTCCTGCTACTGCACCACCTACAGGTGCATCTGCCTCTGGTGCTGCTGCTACTCCTCCTAGTCCTACTGGAGGTACCCCAACCTTAGTCAAATCTACAACAATCTTTAGGGCCTTATGTACCTTGTCATACTCAAAGGTATGCCCTGTGACCTGTTCAATCATGTGCATGATATAGGGAGCAAACCCACAACCCTTGAGGGGCCTCTCACCGACACTCTTGATCTCGCACCATATGAAATCAAAGACGCTAAAAGGTCATGCATCAGGTGCCATCCTGTGGAGCAGGTTCCTGGAGTAATCTGCAATGTTTCCCTTATCTCCACCCTTGCAATCAATGGTCTTCCTGAACATCCTATCCAGGTATCTGTAAGTAGGGTGAAGACCTAGAACCTTCCCAACTACTCCTCTCTCACCCCCTGGTGGGTACATGTAGGCCAGCTACTCTGGAGGAAGTACCTGCTCTATATGGATCCTATCCCTTTGAAGATCCTCCTCTGAAAAACCAAGCAGGGCAGCGAAAGCATCATAATCCACACTGTACCACTGGCCCTCTAGCATCCAGTGCATACACCTCTCATCCTCCTCAACATACAGGGTAGCGTAGAACTGAGCTACCATCTCTGTGTTCTAGTCATGCTGGGACTCCATAATCTCATAAACCCCTGTATGCTCACAAATGGCAATAGCGTGATCAATGGAGGCCTTCTGCAAATCTCTGATGTACTACCAGTCAATCCACTGAGACCTGGCAATCACGGGGTTCTTGGTGAGAATCACACTAGTGTAGTAGTCCATATGAAAGGCTGTCTAAAACCAATGATCAAACTGAATCCTAGATAAGCCCCTTGGATCAATTCTTCTCTCATCTCTGGCTCTTCTAGTCATGCCTTTCGCTCGATAGTCAACTCTGGAAACATAAGAGGGTACACTAGGTGGATGTGGCTCAAGTAAACCATAGTGCATACCCTGACCTGGTTGGTGCTGAGCTGGAGGTATTGCCTGGTCCTCAATCTCTTGCTCATCATCTGAGCTGCCACCATCTGAACCTCTATTAGTGCTCTTCCTCTTTCTAGTACTGGGCTCCACCCTATACTCTTCTATATCTATGTCAGAGGAAGAACTGCTGTCTCCCTCTTTGTACTATGGAGCACCTCTAGTAGCCTTGGAGAGTCCCCTACTACTCCCCTGCTCCAGCTGACTGTATCTGGGATGCATTTCATGTCTTGCCTTCTTGTATTTCTCCAAAGCTGGATCATGCCTATGCTTAGACCTAGGCTCCTATCTTCCACTCATAGCTGTTGTCCTATATCCAAAGATTTGCAAGGAATTTTAGATACATGCCCAAATGATAGCTTATTTTAGTTGAAATATAGAAATAAGAATAATTATCCTATGCTTTGTAATCACCTCAACCAAACTAGGTCAAAAAGGTTCATAAAATACAATAGACAATTAAACTTAGTCCTAAGAATCAACCACTGAGAAGATTGAAACAAGGGAGCAAAATCTGCTCTGTTGGACATGTCCAGTATGCACGTCCGGTATGAGCGGACAACAACCCTAACCGGGGTCCTTGGCTAAATCTTCAACCAATCCAATCCAAACACTGGGCATTGCTTCTAGACAGGTAATGTAGCATCTCTACTGAAGGGATTTCAAAATCAAGCCCTAACCACTAAGATCGAATGAGGTCCAGGATTAGGGTACCTTGAGAGAGTGAATGAAGATGTGATTGGAAATTCAAGTCCTGGAGCCTTCGATCTTGATATAAATCTCCTTCAATCCAATCTCCCTCTCTTCCTTTTCACGGTGGAAATTCGAAATCGCCAATGAAGGTTGAGGAGAGGCGGCTGGGTTGGCTGGGAGGAGGAAAAACTAACTTGGCCGAAGGGGTACCGGCTGTTTTATAACCCTGCTCATACCGGACCGAACACGTCCAGTATTTGCGGGCTGGCTGTTCTTGTTCCAAATTTTATTCACTTAATTTCAATCCCCTTCTCTATCTTTTCTTGATCCAAAAACATGTATGTCCTTGATCCAAATAAGGTGTAAATACATTTCTTATCCAAATGCCATGAGTGTCACTTCTCTTTTCCAAATATTTGGCATATATAAATTTTGATTACTTGAGAGAGAGATTGAGAGACATAGTAGATTGTGGACTTAAGAAAGCCATATCATGTGTAATTAGCCAATCAAACAATCAAGGAGAGCTATAATTATCATATGACAAGGCTAGGTCACAAAGACCAAGATTCAAATAGTTTTTCAAATTCACACCACCTACACATGCTAGTTATGGGTTTTGAAAAACATCTCTCCTATGTCACACAAATGCACATTCTAACATATAAAAGGGCCTTAGATGCACTTACAATGCATGTATGCAAATACATACCTTTGCCTTGAGCCCACAAGAATACCACTAAGAAGATACATAGCATGATAATCTTTATGTTGACCTTAGTTGCCAAATAATCATGCTAGATACTAAATCAATTTTTCATCCAAAGGACTACAAAGAGTGCTAGATAAATTTGTTAGTCCACAAGGTGCAAAATAGAAACCGAGCTCCCCCTAAATAATTGCTTTAAGTTATTTAAATGACTTTCAACTAGCACTTTATTCTTTTAAGAATTTAGGAGTCAATTTTCTATTTTTGAACCATAACCAAATAATTTGCCATATTTAAATTTAAGTTCAAGAGATGCTCACAATCCACTTAGATTTGGTAAACCACAAGCTTCTGAGTAAATTGAGGATATATGAAAATATATGGATCAAAGACTCAGTTACAATCCTATTAGTGTTCTGGTTCTTGCAATACCGGACACATCCGGTAGTATACCGGACACGTCCAGAATACACAAAATAGAAATACTTTCTTTCTGTCCCTGGCCATACCGAACACGTCCGGTAGTAATATCAGACACGTCCGGTAGGTGCAGGACAGACACAATTAATTCGCTGCTTGCGATTCCTCGTTTAGCTCTAGTATTTATTATACACTAGCATCTCAACAAATAAATTACTCTACTAGAGAGCTATTAAAAGCACCATATGGCAAACATGATATTATCAAGTAAAACTAATTAGCCACTTTCAATTTTTCACAAATATGCCTATTTGTGAACTATTGAACACAAAACGAACAAAGTGGCTATACTATAAGGTTTAGGTACTTGTTACCAATGGTGAAGATGAAGTAAATGATATATTCATTAAATTATCTTCGGATCAACCATATAAGAGATTATGATAAGAATTGGTTGATAGATTGAGTGAATATTATCAATTTGCTTGCTCAATCACCCCGAAGCCTTTATCTCATCACCAAGTACCTACATCATTAACCTAAGCACACTTTGGTACCCAACTCTTGTTGGGTCCTTTTGGGTTAGTCAACAAGTGCTTAGGCACCCAAATGGCTTTAGCACTAGTTTGTGGTGAACACATCACCTTGCTAGTGTTAACTCCATTTGAGGTCTTCCTAAGCATATCATTATAAACAAATCTGTTTGGCTTAGGAGTATTACCATTTGGGCATTCATAGCTTAAGTGCCCCTTTCTCTTACAAGCATAGCATATGCGGCCTTTGTTTGCTCTATGCTTGTTTTGCTTGTATGGACATCTATCAGCCTTGTGGCCCATCTCATTGCATCCATAGCATCTTCTTGTTGCAACTTGGGCTTCCTTTCTTGCCTCTTTGTACATTGGACATTTCTTGGTAGGATGCCCTAATTTCTTGCTCATGAGACAAACACTTTGTCCATCACTTTTCTTTTGGTTGGCCAACTTGTTTGAGTCCTTTTGTTTGGCAACCATAGCACATCCTTTTTCCATGTTTTTTGCTCTTGGTTGTGTTGGCCTTGCTTGAAATGTGATTCTTTTGTTGGGCTTTGGAGGAAGCAAGGTTTGAACCCTTCTCAAGCTTCTTCACCATGTTATCACGGTTATCTTGAGAAGGTTGTGCTTTCTCCTCACCCTTCAACCGAATCACATCTTTCTTTAATCTTTCCATCTCTTCTTTGAGCTCTATGTTTTCTATGAAATTTAGCTCAATCGAAGATTGGCTTGCTTGAGGAGCACACCCATTAGTACAAGAAATATTTAATTGAGATGGTGTACTAGTGAGTGAATGTGTAAGAGGTTGAGAAAATTTTACCGATGTGATCACAACCTCATGAGCCAAATCAAGCATGATGCTTGATTATACTACTTCATCATGAGAGCACTTTAGATGAACATAGTTTGCTTGTAGCACATTATACTTGCTTGATAGTTCATCTAGCCTTGCCTTGAGCTCAAAGTTTTCCTTCTCTAGTTGTGAAACACTAGAAGGAGAGTTAGTAACTAAAGCATGCTCAATTGACAATTTTTCATACCTTTCACTTAGAGACTTTAGTTCTTCCATCTTGGAGATGAGAAACAATTCTTGCTTTTGAAGTGATTCCTCTTGCTTCTCAATCTCTTCTTTAAGCTCATCATTCTTTTCAACTATCTTCATGATGATGAACTTGTCCTTGCGGTTGAGATGATCAAGGTTGTAGTTGTCTTCAACTTCAAAATCACTCTTATCTTGATCATCCACTTGTGCTTTCTCCTTTTCTTGATCTTTCTTGTTACTCTTCTTCTTGCGAGTATCATGAGATACTGAGGTTGACTCATCACTTGGACACCACCGGGCTTGAGCATCGTTGCAAACAGCTACTTGCTGCTCCGCTGCCTCGGCCATACCGAACACGTCCAGTAGGCATACCGGACACGTCCGGTATGTGTAGGCATACAACAAGTCATGCGCTGCTTGCACTTCTCGCTCTGACTCAGCGCTCTTGAGGTCTTATGAGGCTTCTTCGCTGCATGAATACACAATGGACATACTTTCCATTGACTTGATCTCAAGTACATCATCACATTTGGATTTTCCATATAAATAAAAAAGTCTAGTCCAAATGAGATGAGCACTCTCCGGAGGTGGTTGTCCATTGAAGATTGCCTCATCTTGAACCTCTGCACTCAATGTACTCAAAATAATATTAGTAGCTTGAGCATTGAGTTGCACGCATATCTCTTCCTCTTTTGACAAATTTTTATAGTTGCTCCAATCAACTATAGAAAGAGGTATGCTTGCATCCACAATATGCTCAATAAGAGGACTAATATCTCTAAAAGCATTGAGTACATGTATTGACCAAGGTAGAAAGTTTGAACCATCATTTTGGAGAGGCACCGGCTCCAACTCGATAGGCGTCAACATCCTTTTCTCATGGTAGTGAAGCTTTAGGTCAGAACCTTGCTCTGATACCAATTGAAAGGACCTAGGATGCCACCTAGAGGGGGTGAATAGGCATTTCTAAAAATTAACACCTTTAAATGCGGAAACAATTAGAAAAGGGAGTTTCCAAAATAGAAACTCCAAATTAAGAGTAATACCACCCCTCACAAGTTAGCCACAGAGTAAACAAGGTATAAAGAATATATCTAGGAGCCACAACCCTGCAACATAAAGTTAGAACAGAAATCAAATAATATTCAGCCCTGAGCTCTAATACCGGACATGTCTAGTATACACGATTTCTGCAGATCAGCCCCGAACTTGCTCCTTTCGATTTTTATCTTGAAACCAAACTGCAGGCATCTACTAGAGATGATAATATACACAGAGAACCTACACAAGAGCGGGAGCAACACAAATATCAAATGAAATGTGAATTGAGACACGATATTTGTTTTACCAAAATTCGGACTCATTCGAGTCCTACTCTCCATTGAGGGGGCTATGGGCGACCCAACGAAGGTCAGCCCTAGAGGGTACCACGAAGGTCACTCTAGCCAGAGTATTTTCCAACTCCTTTTCCTCTTTCCACTAGTTGATTCCGAGGCGGCGGAATCGACCGTTACAAACTTTCCAAGGCACACCACAATCTCTCGGGTGCTCTCCGACGGCGCCTAGCCATCTAGGACCGAAGAGTCCAAGAGTAACAAATGCAAATCACGAGATTAACAATATGCACAAGTGCTCAAGTGGTTCGATTGCTCTCTTTTTTAATTTCACTCAACCCACAATTTGATTTGGCAAATTTGATCAATCACTTACTAAGAGAGGGTTGGGAGAGTTGGCAAGGCTCAAAAATGTGTATGTGTATCAGTAGAATCAGCAGCCTCCAAAGGTGGAGGCTTGGGGGTATTTATAGCCCCCTTGGAAAAACTAGTCGTTGCCATACCGGACACGTCCGGTATGACTTACACTGCGCCAACGGTAACTGAGTTACAGTAACATTGTGAGGCGTCGAAACTCCCGATGAATGTCGGAACTCCCGACTCAAGTCGGAACTCCCGACCCTCAGTACTTATGAAAACCATGGTAACTGATGTAGACTAGGCCCGATCTTCCGAAAGGTATGATAACGTCAATTGGTGGAGACTCGACATTCATGATATAGGCTTCGAACCAAGACTGATTCGGACCCCCGCAACCGTTACACCACTGCTCCATTGGTTATCAACCACACGAACGCGATTGACCTCGTCGAGAAGGCTTTCCTGCAAGCGAATTGAGAACACAAGCAAGAACGGGATGAACGCAATCTAAAATTGCAAATAAGTATGAGGCTTATAAAAACAAGAAGGAGTTTAAGTCTTTATTCGAAAGGACTAATCGCCATAGGCGAACAAGATCAAGAACTAGGGCCCTGGTTCACAGCAAGCGGCCTTGGCGGCGATAGTTGCAGCAAAACGACGTCTGTTTCACGAGAAAATCAAGAACTAAACAAAACCCCAAACCCTAAGGAGAGCGACGGCTGCTAAATATAGAGTCTTGGGCGTCACCCCCTGGACGCGCCCCCTAATGGGCCCAAACACGATACGCGGTCCAACGGACCAAATTACGGTGTCACAGCACCCTGACAGATTTTGGGCGCTGACTTGTGACCATGATTCCTATTGATTCCGAATAGCTTTTGACGTGAGACCACTTGGACTGGCTTCCTTATCAAATTAGCTTTCCATCCATATGTGGATCGTCAAAAACGGAGTCTGAATGTATCTTGGGTGACCAGTTTAAGGCAGACTGGTCCTGGAACCCGAGAAGGGCTCTAACTTCAGTTGGACTGGGCCTCCACCATAAAAAAGATGAATTGGATGCCCATGCTGGACCTCCTCCTCTCCTTGGCTTGTATGTGATGACGTAGTGATGTCCTCATCATCCTCCCTTTCTTGAATTGAAGTCGTCCTCGACTGAAGTAGATCGTCTCCTCCATTGGATGACAGCAACGATGGCTCCAGAAGAAGACGTTCATCTTGGCACCCAATCCTTCGCAAAAGCGGCTGCCATGGTGGCTTCCCTGCTGGGAATTCATCCTCCTTCTCCTGCAAAAGGTTAGTACCAACAAGAGGCATAGCACTAGGAGTAGGATCAAGTGGACATATAGGCGATGTACAAGTTAGAGCATAACATGGTTCATCATGAACAGTAAGAATAGATTTAAGAGCAAATAAAACTTCTTTCACGTTACTTGAAGGTTCATTTAATGGTTTGCTAGATTCTTTATCAAGGCCTTTCTTTTTCTTTTCAGCAAGTTCCTTTTTATATTGCACAATTTCAGCAGGTGTTAAAGGAAGTAAAGCAATGGTCTTTCCTTTAAACATAAAAGTATATCTATTTTGCCTACCATGATGTACAACATTATTATCATATTGTCAAGGGCGGCCTAACAAAAGTGAACAAGCTTGCATAGGCACGACATCAAAATCAGCATAATCATGGTATGAGCCAATATAAAAATGCACACGAGCAGATTGCGTTACCTTTGCCTTACCACTATTGTTGAACCACTGAACATGGTATGAATGTGGAAGAGCACGTGTAGATAAACCAAGAATCTTGATAAGCTCAGAACTTACCATGTTATTGTTGCTCCCTCCATCAATTATAGCACGAACACGGAAATTATTGACAATGAGGAACATTTGAAACAAATTATGGCGTTGTAGCTTGTCTACTGGCTCAACTTGTGTACTCAAAACACGCTGAACAAGGATTGATTTGTAGTCTGCCGTGCATGCCACACTATCAATTACCTCATCAGGATCTTCAACACTATCCGCAAATTTATCTGCATAAAGATCAGTTGCAAGTGCAAATTCATTCTCTTCATCACTAGCACTAGCATACCCACCATCATCAGTAGCAATATATGCGCGTTTGCTGGGGCATTCTTTAGCAATATGTCCCATGCCCTTGCAGCGGTGGCACACCACTTTAGAAGAGCTGCTAGAGGAAGGTGTAGCAGATCCACTGGAAGAAGGTGTGATAGGAGAACTCTTCTTTATAGGCGCTGGTGGTGTCTGCACATTAGAAAATTTACTCACCTCGGTTGGACGTGAAGGAGTGGATGGAGTCATGGACGGAGTCGTGGAACGCCTAGGTTGTCGTCCCTGTACTTTCCTTTCAGCTTTAATAGCATAATGATATAATTGAGAAAATCTAGTCCATTCTTTATAGTCAAGAACATCCTGTATTTCACGATGCAAACCTCCAAAAAATCTAGAACACTTATCCATTTCATCCTCTCGTATGTTACTACGTGCTAGACCAATTAAAAGCTCCTGATAATATTCCTCAACAGTCTTACTACCTTGATTTAAACGTTGCAGTTTTAATCGTAGATCACGCTGATAGTATAGAGGAACAAATCTTGATTTCTTTCGTCGTTTAAGTGCAGTCTAGGTTTGAGGTATATGAGCATTAGCATTAGCATTAACATTAACATTAACATTATTGCAAATATCATTCCACCAGAAAAGAGCAAAACTAGTAAACTCACTAGTATCAAGTCTAACTCTATATTCTTCCAGTACTTGATGGGAGCTAAATTTTTGATCTACAACCATCTCCCAATCTAAATATACTTTAGGATCAATAGAACCAGAAAAAGGAGGTATCTTAAACTTGGTTTTATAGAAAGGATCATTATTACCTTGGTTATTACCTCCCATACCGCGTCGGATAAAGTTCAACCGATTACGGTTACGTGCATCCTCAGCACGTCGTTGAGCTTTGGCTTCAGCCTCCGTGTCGCCGTCATCCTCCTCAGAAAGATCATCCTCATCATCTTCAGGACGCTGTTCAGATGTCGCTGTTCAACATCTTCAATCCTCTTGGCCAAATTGGTGATTTGTTGAAGGATCTCATTGAACTTGTCATCAAGAACGGCACGAAGCTCATTCTTAGAAACACAGTCATTGAAATCTGTAGGTGCGTCCTCGTTTCCTTGGCCGCTGCCTCCGGCTTTTCCTGACATGGTTAGTAGAAAAGAGAAGATAACACAAATAGTATTATCCCTACCAACTACTTAGGTTGTGGACAAGGAAAAACAAGGCACTCAAACTCTCAAGCGTCTTACCACGGTCTGACAAGTGTTCTTACAAAAGCAACAGGCGGTGCAATCGGTCGGTGACTGTAATACCATTGTAGCTCGAGTGTAACAGTTGCAAGGCAAGCTTGTACTTGGTTAGAAGAAAGTGGAGCTTGGACAGGTACAATATAGTAGCAAGGAAAAACAATAGTCGCAACTGAATAGCAAAGCTGAATAAGTATCCCGAGTACTTGTCTTAGTTGCTGGCCTATTAACGTTCCAAGTACCAGATGTATCAAGTGATGTGAACAGCAGGAATATGATTAGGAACAAAGCAGAAATCAGCACACGCAAACACAGCTCAAATGACGCTCTCTATGTGCTCCTCTAGATATTGTTCCTCTTTTGCCCCTCCTTTTTTCTATTTTTTGGGCTGTCGATGTTTTTTTGGGAAATTTTGACTTTTTCTTTTTATTTTTTTGATATTTTTTCTTTACTTAGGAGCACAAAAGAAGTAACCATAGAAAATATGAGCTTAAACAAGTGAAAGGCGTGGCCTGTGGAAATTTCAGAAGAAGTGCTCAAAATCGATAAAAACCTTGTGACCATGAAAAGAGGATCTTGTGACCATTTTTTGACCAAAATAAAAATCTTCGACCCAAAAAGGCTGAGATAGATGGATTCGAAATTTTTTTTGATCGATTTTGATATATAGAACGTCAAAATCCGAGTTCGTATGCGAAAACTAGACTAGTTTTACGAACTGACTCCGAATTAGAGGACAAAACGGGAACAATGCGCGCAAAATTGGTCATGGCAGCAAGGATTTGATGGAAACAGTGAAGACAAGTGTAACAAATTAGATGGCGTGGACTAGGGTTTGATGGAAACAAAGGAAACACAGTAAGACTTGAAGATGTTCATGGATTATGATGAAAAACAAAGGGAAAAACACAAACTGGACTAAAAAACGATCTAAAACCAGCAACTAGAACTTGACCTAGGACACAAACTCAACAACGCGAAATAGAAACGAAATTGCACAGCACAATGAGGTTATAGGACAGGGAATATGTGGTGGTATATATTTTTTTTAGCTTTTTGTGGACTGTAGGTAATACAAAAATAGCAACAATCTAAAGGGGAAAACAAAATTATACCTAACGGGCAACAAGGTCTCTGATACCACTTGATGTAGACTAGGCCCGATCTTCTGAAAGGTATAATAGCGTCGATTGGTGGAGACTCGATGTTTACGATCTAGGCTTCGAACCAAGACTGATTCGGACCCCCGTAACCGTTACACCACTACTCCGTTAGTTATCAACCACTCGAACGCGATTGACCTTGCCGAGAAGGCTTTCCTGCAAGCGAATCGAGAACACAAGCAAAAACGGGATGAACGCAATCTGAAATTGCAAATAAGTATGAGGCTTATAAAAACAAGGAGTTCAAGTCTTTATTCGAAAGGACTAATCGCCATAGGCGAACAAGATCAAGAACTGGGGCCCTAGTTCACAGCAAGCGGCCTTAGCGGCGACAGTTGCAGCAAAACGACATCTGTTTCACGAGGAAATCAAGAACTAAAGAAAACCCCAAACCCTAAGGAGAGCGACGGCTGCTAAATATAGAGTCTTGGGCGTCACCCCCTGGACACGCCCCCTAATGGGCCCAAACACAATACACGGTCCAACGGACCAAATTACGGTGTCGCAGCACCCTGACAGATTCTGGGCGCTAACTTGTGACCACAATTCCTGTTGATTCCGAACAGCTTTTGGCGTGAGACCACTTGGATTGGCTTCATTATCAAATTAGCTTTCCATTCATATGTGGATCGTCAAAAACGGAGTCCGGATGCATCCTGGGTAACCAGTTTAAGGCAGACTGGTCCTAGAACCCGAGAAGGGCTCCAACTTCAGTTGGACTGGGCATCTACCATAAAAAAGATGAATTGGACGCCCATGCTGGACCTCCTCCTCTCCTTAGCTTGTATGTGATGACATAGTGATGTCCTCATCAGTAACTGAGTTAAAGTATGTGAGGTGTTGGAACTCCCAACTCATACCAAAACTTCCGACCGTCGGAGCTCCCGAGCCTCAAGGCTTTTGAAAACCAGCCATTGGCCTCTGGCCGTACATACTGGACACGTCTGGTATGACCACCACAATGAACCATCCAAGACAGTTAAGCACGAGATGTCAGAACTCTCGACCATTGCCGGAACTCCCGATCATCGAAACTTCTGACTCACGTCGGAACTCCTGACGAACTAACCCGAGAACAACACTTTTACTATTGCTGGGCAAATACCGAACACATCCGGTGTCAATACCGGACAGGTATTGCCAAACCAACAAAAAACAGATAAGCTCTTTTGTCTCTCAAACACTCAAAACTCACATGGGTTGGCTTGAGCACTTATGAAACATTATCTATCAACATGATGCATCCCTTTTAATAGTACGACATTCCTATTAACTCAAGTTTAAAGAGTATAACAAATTTAAACCTTTTGAGTTGATCTCTTTCAACCGAAGCCGTGTATTCCAATCTTCATCAAGTGAGGGTGCCCACATGTTTATATTGATCTTTTCACTTGAGCATAGCCATCTTAAGCACATGACTTGATTCCATTCATCAAATATGAATAATCCCAAATGTATCAAGTCACTTCCATCAAATACTCCAACAGTGATTTGATCCTCCACATTAACATGACCATCATAGCTTCATTAGTACCTCAACTAAATGCAAGTACTTCCTTCTTCACCCTAGTTAGGTTCTTCGGCCGCCAAGCCATCACTTGCCCTTCACCCTTGCTTAGTACCTCAAAGCCTTTCCTTGCTATCTTCACCATCTCAAGCCATCAAGTCACATCTTGTGTTGAATCATCCATTCATTTGTATTGTTATCTTTTTCATCTCATTTTAGCAAGCTTCAAATATGAGACTATTCCATATGCAATCCCTCATGTCTCATTAATTAATTCTTACGAGCTTGCTTTCACATAGTACATGGAAATCTCACAATAAATAAGCCTTTGTATGAATTCCATTTGCATTGTTGTCTTATATTTGAACTAGATTGTTTATACAACAACATATCATTTTGGCTTTTATTAAGTACCGGTGAGATACCCTATTACCTGTCCACACTTAGCAAATGAGTTAGACCTTTAATCACGTTGTCATTCAATCATCCAAAACCCACTAAAGAGTTAGATGCACTTTCAGTTACGGGCTTCACACCGGCTCAGAGTTCCTCGGTGCTTGTGACTGACACCCCAGTTCTAGGAGCCTCGGTGCTATTTTCAGTGAGCTTATAGGGCATCCTACACCGCTAGAGTTGCGAGTCCCTGTATCTTCCACAGTCGCTCTAGTTACTAGGACTACAGAGATGCTCCCATCATCTGTTGCATCATCAGAGCCACCTGCTACAGTGATACCTGCAGAGTCACAGGCCGTGCCAGTCCAAGAGCAGATCCATACCGCTTTAGCTTCACTTCCAGCGACAGAGGGTCAGATAGCTCAGAGCTCCGGATCAGAGGATGATGCTACACAGTTTTAAATCGCTCACCGCACCTCAGCGCCCGACTCATCTGCTCCTGCCCCGCCGACCGACCCTTAGTTTTTGGTGCTTCACGCCAAAGGGGGAGATGGATCGAGTATGTTAGATCTAGGGGGAGCGCTATATCTAGGGGGAGCTTATGATTTTATTACTTTTGGCTTTTTATGTGTGATACATTATTATGCATTCACGTTTACTTTCATGCATTGAACTATATACGTGTGATTGTGATACTTATGTGATATGTGACATGTGTGTGTGCTCTCTACTTTGATCTATATATATGTCATGTCACTTTATTATGCTCATTTGCTTTGCTTTCGTGTTTTTACTCCGATTCAAATGAGCTTTATTTCTTGTATTCATGCTTATTTCATCTACCCTATCCTATAATACACCAGTTAGAATAAATCTACAGCCACACAACAAATGCCTGCTCCACAGTCATGAACTATGCTACATTTACACCCATGAATACACCTAGAAAATATAACACCATCAAAACAAATGCACCAGATTATCTCTTAGCCATTCTCTCTCGTTACTTATCTAAATCCGACGGTTTTATGTTTAGTGTGTCTGTCCTCCATCGACCTCCCGCGTACCTCCCATGCGCATGATCGGCGCTAGTGTGCAGTTTCCGCGCCGCCGCCTCCTCCGCCCTAGAGATGGCAACCGCCAGTCCCCCCACTTCCCTCCGCAATCCGTGCGCGCCTCTGTTCCCTCGACCACTATCCACCCCGCCGCCCCGCATCCATCCACATCCACCCTGTCCAGCACCGCCGGGGTTGCCGCGCGGGCGCTGCCCGCGGTCACGCCAATGACTCAATGAGGAAGATGGCGGTATCGATATCTGGAGCCCGCCAAACAGCACCAGCCGCCGCCGCGATTGCGGGCGAGGCGAAGGTGAAGGGCAACGCGGCGTTCGCAGCGCCGGGTGTCGATGTCTAGAGCCGGATTGCACACCAATCAGCACCAGCCGCCGCCGCGATTACGGACGAGGCGAAGGTGAGGCCGTGTAGGGCAACGCGGCGTTCGTAGCCCGCCGCTTCGAGGAGGCTGTTCAGCACTTCACGATGCCATCACGCTCGCGCCCCCGACAACAACGTCCTCTACTCCAACTGCTCGGCGGCGCGTTGCTCGGACCCGGAGTCCACAGGCCACCACTTCCCCCACCCAGATCTCTCTCCCTCCACCGTCGATTGCTTTATCTTCCTAGGCGCATAGCAGTGGGAATCCAGTGTACCAAGGCCTACACCCGTTGATTGAAGGTTTGTTCTTTCTTCTGTACTCTAATATAATCTTTCCACGTATGTGCAGTTTTCCATGTCTGTGGATCATTGGAGGGTTTTTTTTTCGTGACTATGGATCATTGGAGTTTACAGAAAATCAATTTGCACTATGTCAATCTTCACTTTGGTAGCACTATATATGGCATTATGTGGTCTGTTGTAGATCTCTCGCCCACATGCTTGTTTTATTAGTTCAATTCAATTCAATGCGAGATGTGATTACTTTTATCAATTTGCAAATAGTAGCACAGAAGAGATGTAATTTTTTTTCTTATGTTCAATATGAGCCTTTCCTGTCAATTGTCTGACTTCCTATCAATGGATTCAGGAACTACTGGACCCAGTAATCCTTTTACTGATTTATTGCTCATTTTTTATAAAGATAATGATGTATTGCTTATTTAACATGCATGTGTATAATTGTAGATGGAAAAGGACAAAGCAATATGGGATGCAGTCCATGATAATATTTTCTTAGATATTTGCCTGGAAGAAATAGCTGCTCATATTATTGTATCGGAGAGTTATCTGAGTAGAGTTGCATTCACTAATATAAAATGAAATTCTAGGACTCAATTGTTTAATTTCCTAGCAGCCGTTCAGATCCAGGAGTAGGATATTTCTACAATGCCAATATTTCAAATTATGCAAGTTCCGTCACACCAGGTTTGATCCCTTCATGGGCATTGTTTGCTCCTTTCATTTTGCTGCTAATAGCCTAATACACTAAAAGCTTATTGTTTCCCACACTAATGCCAGGGCATTTGAGAAGTCATTGATAAAGAAATTGTAAGTTGAGCAATGGTCTTGAAGAATGAAATTCTTGCATCAGGTGAGTTTGTGCTTTACTGTTTCAGGTTCAGAGTATTTTAGTATGTGAGTGAAACTTTGTACCATACTTGAATGGCCTCTTTTTTATTTAGAGAGGTAACTGATAACCCTATCCTGATCATGTAAAGCCATTTTTTTTCAAACACTATGGACCGAAAGTATGTCTCAATGAATTTTGATTAAAGGATATATATGCATGTTTTGCTTTGGGTTGTGGGGAGAATGTTTCTCTCTTTTCTTTTTCCTTCTTTTTATACACTGCTCAATCCTCTATTATGTATTGTTTTGGTAGTATGCCTGTGCAGCTACAGTGGAAAGGTGTGATCTAATGATGCATCTGATTAGATGTGACATTAGGCTAAAGAATGTTTTGGCACTATGCCAATGCTTACTACGCCTAGCTGTAAATCAAGATTTGTTGCATAATGTGTTTTCGGAGAGCTTCTGCATATTTGCACTTTGGAAAAGCCAGAACACTGTTACTTTCAGGAAAAATAGCGAGCGTGCAAGCTTAATTAGAGATCATTAATCAAGGCCACCCACTACAATTAGGCTCTTTTAGATACTGACAAGGAAAGATGAGTTTTTCTTCTTACTGCAATATGGATTTGGGGTTTCGTGCCTGAAATTGTTAATGATAGTCCTGTTCTGCTCATGCTAACACATCAAAACACAAGGTGAATCATATATGTTATCTACCTAGCGGGATCTTACTAAAGTGAAGAAAATAGAAAATCAGTCTTATCTTGAATTCCTACATAGGTGATACATGTTGAATTTTTTAGTTCAGAGTTAGGGTATGCTCTATGTGTTAGCAAGCAATTATTTTTTGAGGTCAGTCTTATTGCCAAGTGATGCCAGCATACCCTACCTCAGTAGTTTCAAGTAGAACGTGTGGGAGCTAAGTACCACATATATATAGACGTACTATTTTATAGCTGGCCGCAAAATAAATTATTCTGTGGACACTTTGAGTTACGATAATTACTATACTAATTTACGAGATTATGGTAACTCCCTCATAAGTGATTTACTATAGCATTATGGTAAGTATCATCTTGAATTATAGTAACCCATGTATCGTAAATGTGTATTGTCATTATCATAAATTGGTACAAACAAACATTATCGTAAATCAAGGTGGCCATAGAATAAGTTATTATGTGGCCAACTGCAGAATAGCCTTACCGTGTGTGTATGTATATATATATATATATATATATATATATATATATATATATATATATATATATATATATATATATATATATATATATATATATATATATATATATATATATATTCCATGAGATGCCTTGGTTTGCGGGCTTAGTGAGAGAAAATATGTTTCTTAACCTGTATCTGCATTTGTCCCAGGCCTTTTTTTTTCCTTGGAAGTCTTATAGAGAACTTTGATAGATTGGAAGCTTAACTTTCTTTGATACAATGCCATTTGCAGGTCAAACAAAATGGGATTATTCCTTAATGTAATTTAATTTTCGTTTTTTGGATTTTGTCCCATCTTTTTCTAACTTGTTGGAGTAACTGTCCCTGCAGATTTAATGTTTACTGAATATGAAAACATGGTCGATGAAATTTCTGTTTGATGGTACATGTGAGCCCATGGATTCAACTAATAATAAATGTACAATGGATTGGCTTGTGGGTTCAATAAGACGACCAGATGCATAAATAAGGAAATATTGGGATGATGAAAGTTCAAATTATTAATTATTTTTGAGTTTGTAAATGTATACCAATGTTGCTCAAAACACTATGTTTTTATGCTCATATCACATTGAATTTTTCCGGAACCTCTTCTCTCTGAATCCAGAGATTAAGGAAATTATTGACACTTGCTTTCCCATTTGTTAAATATTGTGTTGTTATCTGCGGTTTCACATACCAAATTTGTAGCGTGTGCTACATATAAATCATTCTGTTTTTAGTTGAGCTAAAAAAAATAGTTTGAGTATTTGTTTCTTTGTAAATGCAATTTTATCTTCTAGAAAATCTAATATTTTTCTGTTACGTAAGTTTAGTTTTTGCTTACAGACACACTCGCACATGTTTATCTTATCAATTCTTTTCTATATAACATATTTCAGCAACAAAATAATTTTCATATAAAGTCTACTATCCTACAATCTTAATTTTTTACTATAACTATAAAGTCACATGTTATAAACATAAACACGTGCATTCATGGGTGTGGATGTAGCATAGGTCATGGCTGTGAAGCAGGTATTTGTTGTGTGGCTATAGATTTATTCTAACTGGTGTATTATAGGGGGTAGATTTACATGGTGCTGCTTTCTTTTAAGATGTCAACATGGTTTGTCGCCGTAGCGTTAGCACGGGCAATATACTAGTATCTATTGAGTACACCATGTTGGCTGGGGTCATATAAGCATGTCTAACTCATTTGCTCTTATTGTCAAAAGCTTATATGAATTAAGCATGTTGAAAACCTCATCTCTTACACATACTCGAGCATACTCGAGGTTGTATTGTCATCAATCACCAAAAAGGGGGGGTTTGAAAGCATTTAGGCCCCTAGTTGGGTTTCGGTGATTAATTACAATACGAGATTACTATGACTAACGTGTGTTTTGCAGAGGCAATTAAGTTAGGTCATGATAATAACAATTGATTGGGCAATCATGGTTGTCATGTCCCTATAATGAAAATCATTTCGGTTTTCAAAGGATGGATGACAAGGTTAAGGATGGACTAATTCTAAGTGTCGTTTAGTGTTGAAGAGACATTTAGAGTAGTTTAGGACTTTGTTTTTTCTTTGGCCGTACTATTAAGGGAGGTATGGACTAGCAACTTGACCTAGGTGAGTCTAGTAGGTTAGGTGTGGTGCACACTTATCAAATCTAGCACTAGATAGTTCAGGAGTAGCTCTAAGATCAATTGAAGCAAACTTCATTCACGTATGATTTCGAGTTGGAAGTAAATGGAGGGTCAAATGACTGACCGGATGCTGGTCTGGTTGTGACCGGACGCTGAAGGGTGAGTCCGGTCAGTTCATTTGATCAACTAGAGCCGTCTGGTTGCGACCTGACGCTGAGTAAAAAGTGACCGCACGCTGGGTTCTTGTGTCCGGTCAACTCCAGAGAGGTTCTAGAGAGGGAGTTTCCTGATCGAACGCGTCCGGCCGATCTTGACGAGACGCCGGTCGTGATCCGATCATTGATCGGACGTTGAACAACGGCGGATCGGACTTTGGGTGCCAGACATCCGGTCAACATCGATGGTTTCAGAGAGCGAGTTTTGTGCCGACGGACGCAGTCGAGTCCGTCTGGTCACAACTTAATAGATCTGTGAGGGGGATAACTGACCAGGGCGTCCGGTCACCCCGCAGAGTGCTGACTCAACCTCTTAACGGTTTATTTTGAATGAGGGGATATAAATACTTCCTCTATTTATCCAAGGGAGGTCTCTTGCCTATTTATTCAACTGAGAAACACCTTTGAGAGTGCAAAGGAGAGCAAGAGCCTAGTGAAGTGATTAAAATTTGAGAATCCAAGATTAAGACCTTATTAGTACAAGGAGAGTAGCAAGTGTGCATCCACCTTTCTCATTAGACTTGTTGTGGTCAAGTGAGAGTTCATGCTTGTTACTCTTGGTGATCGCCATCACCTAAACGACTCGGTGATGATTGAAAGCTTGATGATCATGCGACAAAGCTTGTGGATGACCCAACTCAAGTTGTGAGTGATTGTGGACGATTTACTGCGACGAAGTGTCGAATAATCAACCCGTAAAGAGCACTTGATCCTTACGAGGATTAAGGAGGAGCTACACCCTTACGCGAGTGCTCCAACGAGGACTAGTGGAGAATAACGACTCTCCGATACATCGACAAAACATCGCCGTGTTCCTTCTCCTCTCTTTACTTTAAGCATTTACATTTATGCAATTCATTTCTTGTCTTTACATTCTTAGAATTACCATACTACAGTAGACTTAGAACATTAGGTGCAAAACTTTTATGCGGTAGAACAATAGAACACATTCTAAACACAAGGGGTGAAGTGGACTAAGCATAGGGTTTAATTATTGCAAAAAATTTTATAATTAGTCCAATTCACCTCCTACTGTGCATCTCAATCCTTTCACTTAAAAACCTACCATCAAGTCGTTATCTTGCGTCCAAACCGGAAGCTGAAATAATCAGGGCACGCATTAAGGCAACCAGATACCAAACAGTATGGAGTTCTTCTACCAGGTACACAGCAATTTTGGTTACATGATTCTCACGAGGCAGTGGCGCAGCCTCACGGGGGCACCACACACCAGTAGGCCCAGATAATCTCTCACTCGCAGTTGAGTCATCAACTCGCTCCAGATAAAAGGGAGCCGGTTTTGTAGAGTTCGTTTAAGCGACCAGAGTACGCGAATCGCGTGACTAATAAGGGGAGAAACGTCTCCCACAGAACATTCAGCGCCATCACCAAAAACAAGCTAGTGCGATGTCCGGTTAATTTTTATGTAGTAACAGTCCGACTGATTTTCACCCACCGAGTCCAAAGGCTGGGGCTCCAGCTAAGCCACCTGTAAAAATTAAAAGAGCCAAACGTGAAGCAACTATAACAAAAAAAAATAGTGCCTATATGCATTTAGTTCCAGACTCTGCAGTGGCAAATCGATGAAACGACAAGTGCATGGTCCTAGATCAGGGGCAAAAAGAGCAGTATGACAACATGAAGCATCATTGTGATTGACAGAAAAGGTTAATCCCAGCAAAATGCATTCTAAAAGCCAGCACTAGAACTCTGTTTTGTGCCAGCGAGCAAGTAAACTTGTAATGTCCAAAGATAATGACAATCCACCAGGAGAAATGACAGAAAATATATTACCATTACACTGCCATTTTCATCTCTATCTTCTGGTGAGGATCATAGCCAAACAGCTTGAAGTCTGATGCCATGAAAGAATCTATATCCTTTTTTGAAGGATTTATCTTCAAAATCTGCACATAAGGCCCCACATAGAACTTAGAAGGTGCATGGTCACAGAAAGTAAACAAAAATAAACATCAAATCATTAGTTTATATATGCAGATTTCATATTTTTGATAAAATAGTTCTATTAGGAGTGGCTCACTGGAAATGGTTTAGGCATCTTCTGAATTTGCTCCTCCAGAGCTCGAACATGAGTTCTATAGACATGAGCATCCCCTATAACATGGACAAAATCTCCAGGAGAAAGATCTTGCAAGATTAAGACACAAAGGGTTAAAGATAAGACACAAAGGGTTAGAGTTGAAAAACAGACTACTAGCTTCTGTCAGTTAGATACAAGAAACATCGAAAGAAACGAAGGGACAACATACAAAATGGCATCACAAATCCTTACAGCAAACAAACTATTCACAACTTGTTACAAAAATATCTAGAATATAGCCCCAAGACTTGTGTGTGTGGTATGACAAACATGGAAGATTTGTTGCTACACGTAAAAAAGAAAATCAAAGCGCGGAATAAATGGTTCCAAATGAAACTAGTCTAAACTAGAACACTGATATACAGTACAACCAATAAGGTTTGTATTAAGGTGCACAATAAACATTGCACTAAGTGGAAATATTACAGTAAGGCATATAAGAACCTACCACAAACTTGAGCGATCATGTATGTCAGAAGAGAATATGATGCAATGTTGAATGGAACACCAAGCCCCATGTCTGCAGAGCGTTGATACATCTGGCAGGACAGCTCCCCATTTTCCACGTAAAACTGGAAGGTGAGGTTGAATACAAATGTTGTTAGTTGACAAAATTATCAAAAATAAGATGCAAGCAATGTTAAAAACATTATTATCAAGGAACAAATTTCTTTTCACTAATCTACTGTAATTTAAAAGAAAAAAAAACTAATTTTCAACTTACAATGGATTAGTACAAGGGTGCACATCATGGACAAGTCAAAACAGGCCAATAGCCAACTCTAAGCTTAAATCAAGCTGACAAATAATACTAACTTGTGCAAACATGTGGCAAGGAGGAAGAGCCATCTTCTTGAGATCTGAAGGATTCCACGCCGACAAAATTATTCGGCGGTCATCAGGATTATTCTTGATCTTGTCAATCACATCCATTAGCTGATCAAAACCTTTTCCAGTATAGTCAGCATGCATGTCAGTGTATCTGTCAAATATGTCAACTTTATCAGAAAACATGAACACGAGAAAAAAGACTACGAGGAGAGGAGAGGAAAGGTATGTAAGCTTACTCAGCACCAAAGTGACGCCATTGAAATCCATACACTGGACCTAGATCACCTTCCTCCCTGTGTGCCAAGCCAACACTAGAAAAGATGGCGAAGTGGATTAGATATCAAGAATAGAGTATAATTTATCTGCAGTTTATATCCAATAGATAGATACCTGTCAAGATATTCTCTTGAAGCATTGCCATCCCAGATATGAATACCCTTCTCTTGCAAAACCTACAAATTGAAGGGCGTGTTTAGAAAACAGGACCTTTCAAGAAATAGTTTAATCCACTCAAGATTTGGGGAAGAATTCTGACATTTTTTTTTCTCGAACACTCAGGATAGCTGCACATCATTTCATTGAGGAAGAAAAGAGAGTGCATAGGGAAAATAATCCCCAAACAAAACACTAAACCGCAAGCGTGTGTGACCACACGCACGCACGTAAAGAATTCTGACATTTGAAAAGGACCTAAGTAAATAGTAATAGTTGCTTTCTGCCCCAAAAAAAAACCTAAAAAGGTTTGCATAGAACCGAACAGAAATGATACATGACCTGGGTACAAGTAATGTTGGAACTAACCCCTCAAAGAAAATGAGGGCAATCTGTTTCAAGTCCAATGGATAAGATTAAGGCATGTGAGTTGTGAATACACAGCATGATTAAAGACCCTCACAGCAGGTATCAACACAGCATGGTCTTTACGCATCAAGGCATGTGAGTTGTGAATACAGATTAAGGCAAGTACCTACAATAAATCAAAACATTGCCTAAAGACAGCACTAGACCAATTTTAATCCTGCACACCTTTGCATTTGTTGAGCCACTGATGAACCAAAGGAGTTCTTCGACAACACCACGCCAAAATACCCTCTGTTAAAGAGCACATGTTATTGCATTAGTCAAGAAATGGCAGCTAAATATATGGAAACATAGTTCTTCAAACTTTCTTTTGGACTTTGGATGGACTCTTGATGTTTAACAGATGGTGGCCTTATGGCTCTCTATTCACATGTTGAGGGGAATGTTTTACGGGTAAGCAGGTACGTATAAAAAAGAGTTACAGAGTGGTAGAATGTTTGAAAAGAATGTTGCACTGGATCTACATATCTGTGTCTAGATAACAATAAATGTAGCACACAAGAGCTTTATTAACACAATGAACTAGGATAAAATGTACTCATGGTCTCTATCGACGAAATATGGTCGGCAGTCTACCTAGGGGTATGCCCAAGGTAGTAGATTGTCGGCAGACAGGTGCGCAAGCTACGAACAAGATGATGACGTAAGACAGACACGAGGTTTTATTCAGGTTCGGCCACCGTGAGGGCGTAATACCTACGTCCTACGTCTGATTGTATTGTTGTATGCCAATGAGATGTCTTTTTTAGAGGGGTCCCCTGCCCGCCTTATATAGTCTGGGGGGCAGGGTTACAGATTTGGAAACTAATCCTAATCAGTTACAACTGCCATAGGTGGCCGGATAAGAATTCCTATTCTAACCGACCAGGATCTTGCTTGATCTCCAAATCTACCTTGATTCCTTGCGCGGGACTCCAAACAGATTGGCTGGACCGCGCGTCGTCTTCTAGTGAGCCAGATCCCCTAGTCCGGGCCAGCCCGAGCCTAGCCATAAGGGTATAGGGGTTAATACCCCCACAGCTAGTCCCCGAGCACCATGTATTATGCTGCGACACGCCGTTCGATCTCCTTCGACTAATGCGATCCGTCTTCATGTCATCTCCAACTGATTGAAACATTGTCCAACCGAATGTGCCAACATTCTAGTCAGAACAGAGAGCAGTAAACCACGATTATAGCCGAAAATTCCGATTGTCCGAAGAATGCATGGTGCTCTTAAAGAAAAAAGAAAAATATTTCTTTCCTTATCAAGTGTGCCCACTTGTATTTCTGAAAAGAAATGTAAGTGCCTCTTGGACAATAGTAATTCTGGCAATCAGTCAAAGCGTAGGGGTCGATAAGATAAACACATTCACCGCAAGGTGAAGTGTGCCCACTTAGTCCCCGAGTTTGGTAGTAGGTGACGTAGGCACGTGGTGCCAGGGTCTAAAAAGAATTCCCAGTTAAATTGAGAATTCAATCGTCGTACAGGCGATACAAGATGCACCGGCAGGTGTATCGTACCGATGTAGTCCCCGAGCTTGCTGGAAGGCGAGGTATGAGCCTTGTAGCAAGGTCCAAATAAATGCCTCTCGACTGTATATAAGCACAAATCACATGTAGCCGAGGAAAGCGATCTTCGAGCAGTGGTCAGAACAATCCCCGAGCACAGCAGTGATCGAAGCAGTCCCCGAGCACGGTAGTGGTCTGGACAGTCCCCGAGCACGGTAGTGGTCTGAACAGTCCCCGAGCACGGTAGTGGTCTGGGCAGTCCCCGAGCACGGTAGTGGTCTGAACCATCCCTGAGCACGAGACGTGCGGCGAAGAACCAAATGCCACTTGTACTATTATTTGACGTATTTATTTATCTTCTTACTCTGCCCAGTCCAATATGACACGTCTAGTCAAAAAAGTAGACAAGTACAACACGTCATACTACCTTCTTATCCTTTCAAGCAAACAATCACTTGGCGTCTGTAAGAAGGTGCGTCAATGTGGGCCCTCTCACACTGGTAATGAAGAGGCGCATACACTGATAACGAAGAGGCGCATATATTGGCATAGATCTCGAGGTTGTGAAAACAACCGTCTGCGGCGCGTGCGCACGCCTCCCAAGAATCTCGGGCAGACGAAACGACGGAACTCTTGGTTAAATATAGTATAGAATTGGGAAGTTACTTTTTACCGAACCCCATTACCATTCGCCGCCACAGCCTTCTTCTTCCTCTTGCCAACCTTAATACCTCCAAAATCATCACCAATCACTCCACCATATCCGCTTTCATCAGCAAGGCCGGATTCATGGCGAAAAATGACGCCCAGAAGAAAGCCGGAGTCATGGCAAAGGAGTGGTGGAAGTCAAGAAGCAACGAGCAGACCATCGAAGACCTCGTCATCATGGAAGTGATCCACAACAAGGAACTCGCAGGATGGCGCGCGCCGGAGGGCGAGGGGTACCCCGATCCACAACCAGGTGAGATTGTGGTTTTCGAAGATTTCTTCAAGCGGGGTTTTGGGGTTCCAGTGCACCCTTTCCTTCAGGGGCTCTGTCTGTATTACGAGATTGGGATTTGCAATCTGCATCCCAACTCGATTCTTCTTGTCTCCACCTTCATTCATCTTTGCGAAGCGTATGGCGGCTTCCAGCCCCATTTCGACTTCTTTCGCCATCTTTTCTGTCTGCGGAAGAAAGGAAGCGGCGGCTCAAAGATAGCCGGGGGTGTGTACCTCAACCTTCGCGACGGGATGAAGGCCCAGTACCTGCACTGCCCTTGGAACACGTCGCTTGACGACTGGTACAAGAAGTGGTTCTACATCCGCGAAGAGCCGAACACGATCACACTATGCGACGTGGGGTTCACACTATGGTCGGACAAGCCCGAGCACCTGGAACAGATCCCAGAACTGCTTGGGATGATCCCGTGGAAGAAACTGGACGGTCCGAGCGTGGTCGGGAACTTCATCAGCCGAAGGATCCAGCCCTGCCAGAGCAGGGTACATCCCGGCTACGAGTACCAAGGTAGCGCAGACCCAACGAGGACAAGGCAAGAGGCACTTGACAAGATTGAAGTCAGAGCCAGAATTGGAGAGCTATTTAACTTAGCTGATCCAAATTATGTCAGATTGAGCGACATCGAGCACGCTTTCAAGCTCGCCCAACCTCCCCCAAAGGTAAATCATCCTGCCTTGTACCCGTAGTTTTGTGTTGTAAGAGAAACTTACTCTGTTATCTCCTTTGTGTTTCCCAGATTAATGGTCGGGATAGAGCAACAGTGTTCGTGTCTCCACCCCCTGGTGTAGATTGGCCGCAAGTTGCCGGCCCAACCGCCCAGACCAGCGTCGGGATCGAAGACGTCAACTGGGCCATGCTCGGAGTTGGGGAGGAGGCAGCAGCCAAAGCTGCTGGCAAGCGGCCGGCGACCAGCAAGCGTCGTCAGGCGATCTTTACTCTGTCGGACGATGACACAGAGGATGCAGACATCTTTCGACTCGTCCCTCGAAAAAGGAGGAGGCCACTGGAGTCGACGGAGCAAGGTGGCTCCTCCGCGTGCGGTGGGACCCGCATTGCCGACCATCGCAAAGACGGAGGACAAAGCGGCGAAGGGGTCGAGCACCAAGTCCTAGCATCGATCTTTGGATGTAGAGGAGAGCGGTGTCACCCAAGACAAGATGTGGAGCAAGCACGGCCAAGAGACGTGCCTTTGCCACATCATTCCGCGCTTCCAACATGTAAGTATTTGTAACTTTGATGTAAACTTGCAATTTTTATTGACTATGGTTGCCTTCTGAACTTATCTTGGATGTACTAGGTCGGCGTCCACCGAAAATCCGGATCAACTAGCCGGAGCAAGATGGCTCGGCGGCAATTGCAGAAAGACTATGCAACCGCCGTCCACGGAGAGGTACCCATAGCGTAAAAACCATCGTAGCCTCAAATTTCACCAAAGCGGTCGGACAACCGCCCCCCGCAGCGGGGTCGAGAGAAGAGCCGAGCCAAACATAAATGCTCCGAGCACTAACCTCATGGGGGGCGATACCTCAAAGACACCAAGGGTAACGGGTCGCACCGAGGAGCAAATAACGGAGGCGAGAGCACGAGCACGCTTTGTCGATCCGCATCCCGTGGGAAAGCCATAGTGATCGCAGAAGTCGCTAACTCCGGACCAAGACCGATACCAAGAAGAGGCCAAGAGGACGAGGTAGAAGAGGTCTGGGCCGTCCACAGTGATGACGTCAACATGTATATGTATCGCACAAGCGAACGACCAATGGGTTATTCATGAAGAAATCCCAGAGGTCGAAGAGACCATGAAAGTTGAACGGCAAATGGCGATCGGTGACGGAAGTCCGGTATGCTTTGCTCGACCACTTCGATCTTGCCATCTAGTCATCTTGTCTTACTTAGCCTTTTGCACGCAGGACTTAATGAAGACCGCAAGGTATCGTAAGAAATGCTTCACCAGATTGAGGGGATCACAAAGAAGCAATAAAGAATCGACGGCCGAAGTGGAACGCTCGCGCCACCAACTTGAAGCCGCCAACCATCAAAGGATTGAAGCAAGAGTCCCAGAACCAAAACCTGGTCGTCCAGCTCAGTAACAAAGAGCAGGAATTAACAAGTAGTCACTTCATCACAACGAGTGCATGACAAGTGTTGTATTGCTGGTAGTAATAGCTGTAGTGCAGGCTAAGAAGCCGAGGTGGTCCGTCTCCGAAAGGAGAATAGTCGTGCGGTCGTAGAGTGTGATCGCCTGAAGGAGGACAACAGGAAACGGCGCACAACCGATCCGCAGCTCGGGACCACACGACCAAAATGAAAGAGGAACTGAAAAGTAAGTGTTCCAGACCCTTTTGCTCACTGTTGTTGCCCGCCTTATCTTGTCGTGGTACGACGTTTTAATGTCTTGTGCGATTTGCAGTTTTAAAAGTCAATGCCAAGAAGCATCTGGAGGTCGTGATAAAAGATCGTGACGGCTGGAAGGCGCGGTGCCAAGAGATCTCCGAGGATCGGGACACGTGGAAAAACCGGTGCCAGGAAGTGGCAACGAGCATTCTGCCGGTCCTCAACCTTATCGATCCTGCGCTTACAGAGGACGTGCCAAGGACGCCATAGCTCGGACTGGTCGATAGATGCCGAAAGGCATGGGGATGGTTCCAAGAGTTCGTGAAGGAGGCGGGTGAGTACACATGCGCACATGTGCTAAGCATGGTGCGTGCTCACTACCCCTTGATCGATCTCAAACGCCTGGAGGCTGGATACCCGAAGGAGGTAGATCCAGACAGGGCTGAGGAGCTTCGGATGACCCAGCTGGACTTGTCGGCAAAAATAATTGGCGACATTAACCTGTGTGGAGGCGGGACAGCACCTGTACAAGGTACGCCATCAACAAGTCACCGAAACGCCATCGCTTTTGAGCCAACCAAATGAAGCATGGGTCTCGACCACCGGGCATCGGCGGGGCCATCTTCTTCACTTTCGACCAAAGACAAGAGTCCCCGGGACTCAAGCACGATGTCGAACTGGCGAAAGCAAAGGTGTGCGTGACCCGACCGACCAATAGTGTAGGCTATAGGCATGGAAGAAGATGTAGTTGTCTTATTGTAAACTTGGACCCTTTCGTGCAAGCTTGTAATAACGTGAATCAGTATATCTGCATAAGCTTGTTTGTTTTGTAGAAAACGTATTTAAGCTTGAATATCGTGTTGGTGTAACTAAGTGAGAACATGTTAGCGTTCTGTTTAGTTGTACCAATTTAGTCGACACGTCATCCTGAAAGGTTTGTATGGCCCTGGTTTGCCCTGTGGTCGGAGTGTGAGGTGTGTAGCCTGTGCACACGTAGACGCACACAAGTCAAACCAGAGGGGACCTGCCGATCACCCGTAGCGTAAAGAGCAGATCCCATGCACGCGTTGGGAGTTACCGGAGACAGGGCCTGCTCCAAAAACCCGGGAAGGAATGGTGGCCGGTTTTGACTGATCGAGTTAGAATAACAATAGACTTCAAAGTGACACACTAGAGTAATCGGAGAAATCATAGTAGCTTTATTGAATTAAATCGAAAGTACAAGAGGAGTACATATCTTAGTAGTTAAGCATAGAAACGCCTAAGCTTGTCGATGTGCCATGAATTGGGTACGTCTGTACCGTCCAGGTGAGCTAACCTGTATGACGTTGGTCGTGTAACCTCCTTGATCACGAAGGGCCCTTCCCATGGAGTTGCGAGTTTGTGGACACCAGCCTGATTCGTCTTCCATTTCGGACCAGTCCCCAACCACGAAGAATCGCCGCTTAACGTTCTTGTTGTAGTACCAAGCAAAAACAAAGAAGGTATTTTGCCAGACGATACGAGAATCGAGCCGCTTCTCTCTCGCACTATTCACTTCTAACTCCCATACTTCATTGGCCTTGTCTTCGCCGAAATTCTCTACCGTCTTGATCTCAAGGCTATATCACCGGGAGCACCGCCTCCGCCATAAAACCATAAAGTATGGTGATACGCCAGATTATTGCGACTAGGGCTGGTTCTCGAGACCCTGCACCACTACCGGTAACTCTTTGAGCCTTCTTCCGGAGCTTTGTCATTTTCCCAGACATCCTCTTCTTAAGTGCGTCTAAGATCATGCCATTTGCCTCCGACCGTCCCATTAGCTCTAGGGGTGCGCCACCGAGACGTATTTCACTACTATGCTCCTTTCATCGCAGAAGTCCCAAAAAGCGTTCCCGGTGAACTGAGTACACAGATCAATGATGATGCTGTTGGGTATGCCGAAGCGGTGGATGACCTGGTCGATGAACGCGACAGCCTTTTCTGAAGATGCCTAGACCAGAGGCATGTACTCTATCCACTTGGAAAATTTGTCGATCAGCACAAAGACGCATGTAAATTTCCCGGGAGCCGGCTTGAAGGGCCCGATCATATCCAATCCTCAGCATGCGAAGGACCAAGAGGCTGGTATTGTCTGAATCTCGTGTGCTGGTACGTGGATTCCCTTGACGAAGAACTGACAACCCTCACAATGACGGACTAGCTTCTCTGCATCGGCTATAGCTGACGGCCAATAAAACCCTGCTCGGAAAGCCTTGCCTACCAGCGTTCTCGAAGCCGCGTGGTTGCCACACGAGCCAGAGTGGATTTGGTCCAAGAGACGTTCACCGTCCTCCTGGGTTATACACTTCATCAAGATTTCCTCCTTTGCATTCTTGCGCCACAATTTGCCATCGACGAGCAGATACTGCTTACTGCGACGCATCAGGCGTTCATTTTCTATCTATCCGATCGGTGTAACCGCTACCATCTGTCAGGTACTTGATGAAAGGTACTCTCCAGTCAGGCTCCTTAGTGGTCGGTGGTGGTTTGGTGGTGTTTGACGCCAGAATCGCAGCCACCAATAGCTGGTCTGGAGGCCTGTCGACCGTGGTATCTTCCTCTCCGATGGAAGGCGTGAGCAGGTCTTGAACAAATACGCCATGTGGGATTTTGGCTCGGGATGATCCTAACTTTGACAGCGCATCTGCTGCTTGATTTTTGTCCCGGACCACATGTGTGCACTCGATGCCATAGAACTTGCCTTCTAGCTTTCTGATCAATTTGCAGTTTGCATCCATCTTTTCACTGGTCGTATCCCAGTCTTTATTGAGTTGGTTGATAACCAGAGCCGAGTCCCCGTAGACATAGAGACGTTTAACACCGAGCTCGACCGCAATGCGCAGACCATGTAGGCATGCTTCGTACTCAGCAGCGTTATTAGACGCCGGGAAATAAATCCTGAGGACATATCGGAGCTGCTCCTTAGATGGCGACACGAAGAGGACTCCTGCTCCTGCGCCGTCGATGTTGAGAGAGCCGTCAAAGTACATCTTCCAATACTCGGCGGGCCCCTGAGAGGCAGGTGTGCTTAAGTCTGTCCACTCGACGATGAAATCGACAAGTGCCTGAGACTTGATTGTAGTACGGCTTGCAAATTCCAAGGAGAAAGGGCATAGCTCCATTGCCCATTTGATGATACGCCCGTTCGCATCCTTGTTGCGAATGATGTCTCCCAGAGGGTACTCGGTCATGACCACCACACGATATCCGTCGAAGTAGTGTTTCAACTTTCGGGATGTAATCAGTATGGCGTAGATCAATTTCTGAATCTGTGGGTACCTGGTCTTGGATTCATTGAGTACCTCACTAATGAAATAGATTGGTCGCTGTACCTTGTAGACGTGGCTGGGCTCGTCGCGCTCGACCACCATGGCAGTGGAGACCACTCGGTTAGTTGCCGCAATGTAAAGCAAGAGAGTTTCGTCTTCTCTGGGAGCAGTGAGGACCGGAGGTGATGTAAGGTATTGTTTCAGCTGTATAAAGGCAGCGTCTGCTTCCTCCGACCACTCAAATTTCTCGGTTGCTTTGAACAGCTTGAAAAATGGCGGTCCCTTTTCACCTAATCTTGATATAAAACGACTGAGGGCAGCCATGCATCCGGGGAGCTTCTGAACATCCTTCATCTTTTTAGGTGGCTTCATGTCCAAGACAGCTTTTACCTTCTCTGGGTTAGGGCGTATGCCGTCGTGACTGACGACGTTGCCAAGCAATATACCAGATGGAACACCAAAGATACACTTCTTTGGGTTTAATTTCCACTGGAATTTGTTAAGAGCTGTAAAGATACGTTCAAAATCGTTAACAAGGGTGTATGCTTCCTTGGTTTTAACAACTACATCATCAACATAAGCCTCGACGAGGTCGTCTTTTATCTCGTCGTTGAGGCAGGCCTGTATGGCGCGTTGGTAGGTAGCCCCGGCGTTCTTTAGCCCGAACGACATGGTCGTGTAGCAGTAAGCGCCGAAGGGCGTGATGAAGGATGTCTTGATCTGGTCGTCCTCTTTGAGAGCGATCTGGTGATAACCAGAGTAGCAATCGAGAAAGGAAAGCAACTCGCAACCGGCAGTTGAATCTACGACCTCGTCTATGCGAGGTAAGCCGAAGGGGTCTTTAGGGCAGTGCTTGTTAAGATCAGTGTAATCAACGCACATTCTCCATTCATTATTCTTTTTGCGTACAAGGATCGGGTTGGCTAACCACTCCGGATGATACACTTCTTTGATAAATCCGGCTGCCAAAAGCCGTGTAACTTCTACCCTAATAGCCTCCTTTTTGTCGCGAGCGAACCGTCAGAAGCTTCGCTTGATAGGTTTGGCCTTGCCGTCGACATTTAAGGATTGCTCGATCAAGTTCCGAGGTACCCGGGCATGTCGGCCGGTTTCCATGTGAACACGCTCACGTTGTTCTCAAGAACTTTGACGAAGCGCGCTTTCCTATTTAGGATCCGGGTTGGCCCTGATAAGGGCCGTTTTGGTCGGGATCACCGTCGACCAATTTGGATCGCTTTGTGCTCTTTGGACTTGACGTTCTTGCGTGGGGCCTCGAGCTCGGGATCTCTGTGTGGTCGGTGGGGTCTTCTTGGCGTCGAGCGTGGTCTCGGCCATGCGAATAGAGAGGTCGTGAGCCTCGCTATTTTAAAGTCATCATCCTCGCAAGTGTAAGCTGCATACACGTTGCCCTTGAGAGTTAGAACCCCCTTCTCGAGTGGGCATCTTGAGCACCAAATACCGCAGTGAGGTATGGCCATGAACTTGGTGAGCGCCGGGTCGACCAAGGATAGCATGGTAGGTGCCTTCAAAGTCGGCGACCACGAAGTTGGCGTGGTCGGTGCGGAAAGTGGTCTGGGGTACCAAATTGCACAGTAGCGTGATTCGCCCGAGAGGAGTAGAGCTCGTCCGGGAGAACACCCAGAATCGCCTCGTGTGGCTTGAGATCAGCCTGGGTTATCTTGAGTCGCGCATCGTTCTTGAACAAGATATCAATGGAGCCGCCGCCGTCAATCGGCCTCTTGTCGAATCGGACCTTGTTGATACAAGGATCGAGGACCAAAGGAAAACGTCCTGGCTCGGTATTGCGCCCATTGGTCCTTTCTCGCGAAAGAAATCTCGCGGTGAGACCAAGGAGGAGCCACGGATCGGTGATAAGATTGTCGGCGTTGCCCACGTTTCAAACAAGCGCGCAGGCGAGCAGCGCTGCGTTCTCGCTTGGTCTCGATGGACACTTTGCCTCCAATGATGGTGTGGGCGTGATCGGTTGGCTTGACGTACTTGTGGACGGGATCTGCGTCTTCATTATCGCCGCCCCTCGTTATACTGTTCCCCCCGCCGTTAGGCTTTGTGGGACGATCCGAGCCCGTTGACGCGCGTAGATAGACTTGAGAACGCGGCAATTCTCCATGGTATGGTTCAACTTGGGGTGGAGCCGGCAAGGTCCTTTCAATGCTTTGGCGTAGTCTTCTTCGTGAGTTGCGACGTCCGCCACCTTTCTTAACGGTGTTGACCTCACCGTCGTCTTCCCGAGCACGCTTGCCCTCGTAATTGTCACGGCGATTACGCCGCCGATTCTACCGGTCGCGGTGGTCGCGGGGTCGCTATACCGGTTGCGGCGATCAAAATTGTCGTTCCGACCACGGTTGCCGCCATGAGTCGTCGCGGTGTGGAGGGTGGTGGTCGGCGTGGAACCCTTGTTGCTTCTTCGATGATTATCTTTTTAGCATCGCTCGGCATCCGCATATTTTTCTTGGCAAAGGCCGGGAGTGCCGTGGATCGATTCAGTCTCTTGCGGAGGAGCTTGTCCCGTAGGGCATCGTGGAAACGGAGACATTGATGAAAGCCTCAATTGCCTCGTTGTCGGAGATTGACGGGACCTTGATGCGCATCTCCGAGAAACGCCGGACATACTCGCGTAGTGGCTCATCTTTCCGATCTCGAATCCGCTGCAGATCATATTTGTTGCCGGGTTGCTCGCAAGTAGCAATGAAGTTGTCGATGAAAGCTTGCTTGAGCTCTTGCCAAGAATCAAAGTAGTTCGCCGGCAGGCTGACCAGCCATTGGTGGCCTGCATGGCCGACAGCGACTGGGAAGTAGTTAGACATGACGTGCTCGTCAACCATGGCTGATCTGCACGCGGTTTCGTAGAGCATGACCCATAATTCGGGGTTCTCCTTGCCGTCATACTTCTGAAGTTTTTCGAGCTTGAAGTTCTTGGGCCATATGACTTGGCGAAGGTGCGGAGTAAACTGCTTCAAACCCGGAGGGTCGTGGGTAGTATCATATTCCATACAGCAATAGCTTTCGTGGGATGCACGATCGTTGGCTCTTTGATTAATGCGATCGCGCAGATCGTGTTCTCCGAGGTAATGGCGGAGATCGTTATTGCCATCACGGCGATCCCGGTTGCCACCCTAGATAACCCTGCGACCGCAGTTATCACGGCGATTATCGCGGTTGTCGTCCCGGTAGCCGCGGCGATTGTCGTCCCGACCACCATCATGGCCACCGTTCCCGCCTTGACGGTTGTCTGATGGGTCATTGTTGCGTGAGCCACGTTGGTTGGGTGGCTGTGAGCGACTTGAGTACTCGGCGGTACGTGGCTTGATTCGATCGAGACGGATGGAGCCCGGGCTTAATTTACAATCTCTGCGTGCAGGCCATAGCGCCCGTCAAGTAAGCTTGTATATCATCACGAATCGCCTGGTTTTCGGTATTGGGTAGTCGTTGCATCGTTAATATAGCAACAGCCTACGTTGGCGCTTGGGGTCTTGAAGACCGCTTGTCCCCACCCTATCAAAGGCATTGTTAAGGTCGCGGCAATGGACCCTTATGCGTCGTGCCTCCTCTTCAGCCTCGTCTTCGATTTGTCGACGATTAAACCGGTCAATATTGCGTGCTTCGCGTGCTAGCCTTTCTTGTTCTGTTTCGCCGACAGCTGGTGGTTCGTCATTACTGACAACGTTGATCAAGTCTCCTCGCCTTGGTGGGAAGGATGGGAATCGTGGGAACCCCGAGGCGTGGTCTGGGATATCCAGATCGTATTCAACGTCTTCATCGTCATGATGCTGGGGCTCGGTGTGGATGGAGCCATTAGATGCGGTCTTTGGGCGTGGAGCTTGAGCCACCCTCTCGAACTGTGGTGGATCGATCCTTCTTGGAACTCCTCGATCCCACCATGTTGGCGGTTAAGTTATGGTCTTGGCCAAGATCGTTGCATCGTATACATAGTTGGAAGCGATGTTTCGCAGTAGTAGAAGTGAGCACAGTAATTCTCCATCGAGGTTTCGATTCGGAGAGCCGAGACCCGTCGCGGGGCTAGCCGACGCACGAACGGAGCGCCCTTCAGGAGTAGATGTGACCACGAGATCTATACCGAGTCGTGCAGGACGACTGGCCCGAGCTGGTCGGGTAGATCTGTTGTGGGTAGCGGTTACCTGCTCATTAGGTTGACTTTGAATCGAACTTACCAGAGCTAGGGTTTCGGCAAGTTTGGTGCCGACCCGATCGATGGAGTCGAGCAGGTCGGTGTTGTCGATCTGCTTCCCTTTGTAGCGAGAAAGCGGACGACGGGTTGTCGGTGTGGCTGAAGGCGATGCGGATGTGGTCGGAGCCAGATCCACCGTGGTCGGGGCCAGATCCACCGTGGTCGGAGCCGTAGCCGATGCAGGTGAAGCAGTGGTCGATGCGGATTGAGTCCGCACCTCCTCCGTGATCTGGCCGACGGTGAACGTGAGGCCGTTCGGCGTAGCCACGGAGCCGGGGATGATGATCATCTTGTTCGCTTGGAGAGCAGTACGCACACCCCCTACCTGGCGCGCCACTGTCGACGAAATATGATCGGCAGTCTACCTAGGGGTATGCCCAAGGTAGTAGATTGTCGGCAGACAAAAGCGCAAGCTACTGAACAAGATGATGACGCAAGATGCATACCACGAGGTTTTATCCGTGTTCTACCGCCGTGAGAGCGTAATACCTACGCCCTGCGTCGATTGTATTGTTTGTATGTCAATGAGATGTCTTTTTAGAGGGGTCCCCGCCTCACCTTTATATAGTCTCAAAGGTGGTTACAGATCTAGAAACTAATCCTAATCGATTATAACCGCCATAGGTGGCGGATAAGGATTCCTATTCTAACCGACTAGGATCTTGCTTAGATCTCCAATCGCCTTGATTCCTTGCGCAGGACTCCAAACAGATTATTTGGACCATGCTGGTCGTCTTCTAGTGAGCGGATCCCCTAGTCAAGGCAAATTTTGAGCCTAGCCATAAGGGTATAGGGGTTAATACCCCCACAGGTCTCGCACAATATGTCTATCTTAATAACATATCAATAAGTGTATAGCTATCTCGATAAATAATTACTAAACTAGTAGATGATTCAACAAAAAACTGAGAATTAAGAAAAGAGTGTATGGGGGGTCATAAAAGAAGAAAAAATTAAACCAGCATTGACTTGATTGCAAATACTGTAACAAAAAAAAAAAAAAGGACAAGACAATAATAAACATGCATTTGAAAATTAACAAGCACAAAGCATTAAAGACATACAAGCTTGTAAACACTGATTTGCCTTTGTTTATTCTCACATATCATAAAAAACTAAACAATTTGCAGCACATTCCTATTGCAAATTTTGACTCACTTTATTAAATCCGAAAACTACAACATATATGCTTATGCACTTTGTTGTCAGTAGAGGAAAATTTTTCCTTAAGTTGAACCGCATCTAATAAGAAAATGAATGACAAATTATTTTTCCTGGTTGATCATATTAAATATTCAAAGTTAAGGAGAAATACCTGACACCCAAATTTTGACAGTGTTCCAGCCTCCTGTCCTGTCATTTTCTGAGCACCAGACCTTATAATATCTTCAACAAGATTGAGATATTGATACTCCTCATGGCGGTCATATACCATCTTGGGGAGAAAAGAGAAATTCTCTATTTCAAATTTGTCATTCTTGGTATCAACCTCAGTTGATTCCTTGCCATTTGACTCGTGAGTTTCTGCCACTGACTTTCTAACACGAACAAAAGTCACAAAAGAATGCCTGATGTTGCTCTCTACCACTGGGAAAGATGAATACCATGGCTGGAACACTGAGAAGTCAACTGGAGGAATGAAAGTGTCACACTCAATGCTCGAATGAATGTCAGTTAGATGGATAGCCTCACATGCAGGTCCATTAAGATACTCTCTACATAAAAATATTGCAGAAGGGTGAATAGCATTGCAACACAGTTACATGCAGCAACAGAAACATGTACAGTATGTTGTTCAAAAAGGTAAATAACTCACCTCAGTACCTGCCCACCTCCTACTACAACAAAAAACTTTCTCAATTGACAAGCAGTATGGAGTTGATGCTAGCAGTTCTAAGGCAGACTTCATACTTCCACATATAACAACATTCTCTACTGTTGCAAAATCAAAACTACCAGATCGAGTAAGTATGACATTCAAACGACCAGGCAATGGCCTTGACTTAACAGGAATGCTCTCCCATGTTTTCCTTCCCATTATAACTGCATTCTTCTTGGCAGGATCAGATGTAGTTAATGTAAGCTCTTTGAAGAATTTAAGATCACCAAGAAGCTTCCATGGCAAGACCCCATCCTTCCCAATGCCCATGTCACGAGTGGCAGCAACAACAACTTGATAGTTCCTCTGAGGACCATTCTGTGAATCACCATTGGCCGGAGCTGCAGCCATTGACATCAGTCGGGACTGACTAAAGTGGTATGGTCTTGATTTGGTGCTCCGGTACAGAAACTGAGGTTTTCTAAATTGAGAAATGGGTGAGCAAGCGGTGCTGGGAAATCTTGCAACCTAAATTTGAGGGAGCATTATATAAGCTAGCAATTTGATTAACCATTAAAAAAATAAAGTATACAGAAATATAATCATAATTGAACAACAAAGGCCCCAGGATGTCCCAGTGTTCAATACAACCAACTGTAGGCAGATAAATTAAAATACAATGGCTCAAGTACTTCTAAGAGTTCAATAAAAGAAACTGTATGCATATGTTTTCTAAAACTCTACTATTTTTCTTTCGAAAAGAAGCGGACAAAACCCTCACAAGTCTGAAAGTTTCTATAGAACAAACATGTACTAAGTTCCTACTGCAACTTGCTCAACAAAGTACAGTCAGGCAAGAAGCTGCATTTTGTCAGAACTCAAAAGCCTTTAGATTCAAAATGCTACCGCAATACATTTCGCTAGTAGTGTATACTCTGCATGCATGTCGAGAAAAGCTAGAGATGTACGCTCCAGCTCTGAGCACCTCTGCAACTAACATCTGGATCCAGAACTACAAATAACAAACGTTATCTTGGTTGATTGCACTATCGCAGCAAATGGAATAATATAAAACTGTTAAAAAAAAGAGGAAACAGAAAAGTGGCAAGACATGTGGTTCCCTAAATGCCGAAACTATTATACTAAGTGACACAGTCACTTCAAACCAGTGTACATGATTACAAGTTTATTGTAAATTGTGGAAGGAGTTGGATTTTAAAAAAGGCCAAGTTACAATCAAACAGATAAAATAGAGCACACAATTCCCTTACTAGTATGTACTTAGCATGCAAGAGAGTAAGGGCATGACATTGCACCCCCTAACAATTAACAGTGAAGTATTGATAGTAGCAGCAACTACATTGGTTGGTGAGAATCAACAACAGCAATGAGTTTGGTTGGTGAAAAACAACAACAATGAGTAGAACAGTTGTTGCAACTCCTTGAACGATAAAAAAGGCAGGAAGAAGAAAAACTGAACCAACCAGATAACCTTCCGGATTTCTAAAAAATGCAGGAATTTCTACTGTTATATATGCTGAGAGAACAACCTGGCTACAGGGGAGGAGATCGAAGTTTGCAGGCATAATACATGCATACTACACTTGTAAATAGGTCAAGATCAGATCGGAATACAAATAGCTTATACGTTAGGGTTTGGGCGCTCGGTTTCGCACAGCATGAACGGAAGAGGAGGGGTGGAGGTACCTGGTGGATGCTCGTCGCCGGCGAACTGGCGAAAGGCCCGAAGATGGCGTACGGCGGTGGCGGAGGTCCCCCGGCCCACAGTCGTCGCCACCAGAGAGTAGACACACAGCGCACTCGAGGGGCACGGGACACGAGAGCGCGTATGCGGGGAGAACGGCCGAACGGAAGAACAAAAGGCAGGTCGGCGGCCCGCAAGGCAAAAGCCGAAGGACCAGGCCGGCGCTGTACAACTTTGTAAGGCCTACTTTCGAGGCCGACGAATTTCAATTAGAAGAGGCCGTTTGTATATCTAGAATTGGGCTGAAATAATATCATGCTTTTTATTAGGCCAACGAATTTCATCATAATTTTAGTTAGCGGCCATTTGGATACGGTAATGCCAGCGAGCGGGCGTCTATCCGCGGACGCTCGCTCCTTCTGCTTGGGCTAGATGGCTAGCAGTCTAACCAGCCACACCTCACTTATTCCCTCCCTCTCTCTTCCACACGAGCCTGAACGTCAGCTTTCCTCCTTCCTACAGATGAGAAACGCAATCGTTGCCTGCTCGTACGAGAGCACGCGTACTGCATCCTACACCCGCTCCTCAACCCGGCCCACACAGACTCCTCGTCGTCCCCCTGACGGGCCACTGCCCCGTGCGCCGCTCCTCGTACCCACACCTCGCCGCCGCGCCGCAATCCCTGTCGCTCCTCGCGGGCATCCTCTCCAACTTCGCTGAGATCGGCGGCTCCTTCCAGCCACTGTGTGTGGCCAGGCGGCCAAAAGAGGCCGTTGTCACTGGCTGGGCCCAAGCCAGCCGCAGGTGCAGTGGGCCGCTGTCAAGCCGTGCCACCATCCTCGACCACCGGCTGGCCGGAACCGGACGTTCCCTGCTCTGCTCTACGTCGTCCGAGAGAAGAACGATAGGGTGAAAACGCATGTTGCAAGCATATGTTTCAAGTGTTTAAGATGTTTTAGTGGTATGTTGCAAATGTTTCATACGGATGTTGCAAAAAGTAGAACAGGATGGTGCATATGTTGTAATGGTTGTACACGTATGTTGCAAACTTGTGTTCTCAATGTTTTATATGTTTTTCCAGACGTATGTTGCAAATGTGTTTATTTAGATGTCGCATATATTTCACACATATATGTTGTAAGTGTTTTACGTGGATGATGCGTATGTTTTACAACGGTTTTAAGTATTTTTCAGGTGTTTTTGTAAGTGTTTTAGATGCATGTTTCAAGTGTTTTATCTGCCTTCGGAATTATGTTGCAAGTGTTGCATCTAGATGTTTCCAAAGTGATCGGATGTTGCATCTCTGTCCTCGCTTTCTGCTAACTCGCCTCGGTGTCTCCTCCTTCTCCCGGCACCGGCTGGGCATCCGTCACCCCCCCCCCCCCTCTTCTCAATGGTGCTGATGTTCGGGGAGGTGTAGGCCCCACGTGGATGCGCGAAACGACGCGAGAAACAGACGACAGGCGTAGGCATGCGGACGCCCCATCTGTCCGAATGCTCGGGTGCTAGCAAGCACGATTTGGATATCTCGAATTGGGATGAATTAAAATCATGGTTTTTAGGCAGTCTGATTGGAGACTACGAGCCTATTTAGAACACATGAATTTTACAACAACGGTATAGAAAATTCACAAGGATCGGTTCATTTTCACAGGAAAATGCAGGAATAGAAAAAAAATCGTCCATTCCAAACATATGTACATTTGTGTAACTTGTTTAATAAAACTATGAGACTACTTATATTTTAGAATAATCCATTATATATATGAATTACGTGACTAAATAGAAAACATGCAAAAAAAATCATTGATGGTTTCTTACCAACCGCACATATTAACACAAAGAATACTATATTGCTGGACGTAGGGCTCAGAAGCCCGAGCTAGGATAAATTGCCATTTCCCTCTTGTGTTTTTGAGCGTCCAAGCCACCAGAGACCCACACATTGACTTCCGACGAACAACCTCATTACGATGCTCACCGCGATTATGAACCCACGACAGCCCCTATTGTACAAAAGGTTTCATGTGAAGAGACAATGAGTTCTGAATTTTGTTAGGTTAAGCAATTTAATGTACTTTTGTAGTTTGATTTGTTTGCTTGCCTATTGCAATTCTATTGGATGATAGGATATGCTACAAGCCTACAACCTGCAACTCTTCAAACACTTTGTTTTTTCATGTGTCTGTATCGTCAATGGATAAAATAGTTAATGATTTGGAGTCAAATTTGATTCTTTAGAATACCATATTGCCATTCTGGTCCATGTTTTGCTCTCCGGAGACATCTTGTGTTATACCTGGTTCTTTCCGAGTAGGGTGGTAATTTTGATTTTTTTAATTAACTGAACCGTGTTTACTGGAAGCACAAGTAAAATGTTGTCTCTCTCATTAGCATTTTATTTGTTTGTTGTTCTTTGTCTACATCTTCTTTTAATTATCATGTTAACTTTGTGTATGTTAAGTTATCATTTGAACTGCTATCCTGTATATTGTTTGCTGGTACCTACAACTTTTTTATATATGGGAACATTTAATCAGATGGCAGTTCACCATTGTGAAACTGGTAACCTGGATTGAAACGGACCAATATATATCTAAAGGAAGTAAAAGCTTACTTGATAGAAGTTCCCATGTGTCAGTTTGTTTCTGTTAATTGATGGTACATAATTATGTGCCAACAATTAGTTATATGTGACGAATGCAATGTCATTATCAATAATAAGTTATAATCAGTATTTGTGATATGAACTTTTTAATGTGAGGATATATACCTATTGTGCCCCTCTCTCACATAGTTTTTTTTTGGATTTTGCGTTATTTTTGTATGCTATCGTTCAAGTTTTACATTATTGATTTATGAGAAGGAAGATATCTTTGAGAGAATATTTTCACTGTCTTTTAAGTTCAACTCTTATATTTACACAATATTGGATCATATGGAGTCATTTTGTTTTTGGACTTTTATCCCATTGCCCATGGTGCCTTTATTCTTTTTTTTTTGCAATATATATTTGCTAAAAGTTACATAAACTTAGGGTTAGTAAACTTGTAGCATTGATGCAATAAGATGAACTCACCGATTAATCCATAAACTTTTGTAATTGTATAATGCAATTTTATTTTTCAGACTTTACTTTCACATTCCATCTCTGTTTTTTATGTGTGTACTTCAGCCTTGTTTAAAGTTCTGGATCTTTTTATCTCAATTCTTCAACACAAGATCGGGGTGGGGTGTCATGCACTGTAGAACAGTTGGGTCTCAAGCTTTTTACCCTAAAGGAATTGTCATTAGCCACCTCTGCTTTCAACAAAAGGACTCTTATGCCATAACATGGGAACTCCATTTACGAAGGAAAAGATAGAAATAGAAAGGTGAGCCATCTTTTTTTTCCTATACAATATTGCAGCTACATTAGCATTAATTGTTGGTACTCAATATCTTATTGCTGTGTATATTGGAGCTTCTGATAAAATCGTATGACAAATTGGATATCCTAGAGAGGAAGGAGGAACTTCTGAGGTATATATCTGCCCCCTATAGGGTACACTGTGCCCTAGCAAGACTTCTTGGAGCGTCATTCAAAGAGGGGCCAAACTTGTGGTTGGTTTTTTTGAAAGCAAAGACTTGTAGCTTAGTACGTTTCAGGTGGATCTTGAAGGTCACAAACCGCTAAAGAAATTACAAACTCTGGGAGGGGATCAACCCAAACATAGGATTGATCTAGGTCCCATAACAAACCACAGTGAGCCGTGGCCATGACCATATATGATATATGGCGTGAGCCCTGCTAGTTGACCTAGGACTTACTACCTACATCTATGTTCTGACATGTGATCCTTCGTGAATTGTAAACTAGTTATTCTTCATCACATTAGCATGATGTATGTCTTTTGCTTATTCGCTTGTAAACCTAGTTATTCATCCCCACGTAATGGTGAGATCTACCCCTTGTAGGGAGCAAACTAAGAAAACCGAGTTATCCAGTTTCAAAAACATCTTGTTTGGTAAATTTCACTTTAATGTTGTATGTGTAATGATCGTGATGCCTAAGAGGGGGGGGGGGATTAGGCAACTTAAAAATCTACTTCTAACTATGGCCTCTAATTCCACCTAGTCAAAACCTATACAAGAAAGTAATCTATCTAAATGTGCAACTAAATTTTTGCTAGGTGTGTTGCTATCTCTACCGCAAAAGTGTTATGCATCCTAGGTTCCAATCCTATCTACTAGCATATCAAATTGAGCTAGGAAAGTGAGCACACAACCAAGGTACATAATATAAATGCGGAAGGTAAGAGAGCGATAGAGATGCAAACTCCGTCATGACTCCTAGTATTTTTACCGAGGTATCGAGAAGCACTCAAGCTTCCCCTAGTCCTCGTTGGAGCCCCTCACAAGGGCCAAGCTCCCGGTTGGGTAACTCCATGGATAGACCCGGGCCTTCCCCACACGCAAGTGGGTCTTCGGTGTGCCTTTTGGAAAGCCTCTCCCGGACCGCTCCCCGCTGTCTTCACTATCAAGCTTCTGGCTGAAATGCCGTGGGTCTTGTTCCCTTTGGTACACAGTGGAGGCCACACCACAAGCACGATTGGTGTGGTCTCAAGAAGACTATAAGTCTGCACCGAGTACAAGCACCAGTGCACGCAAGCAAGCACCTTTGGTTTAGAGGTATGCAAACCTCACTTAGCAACTAGACCTAAGCCTAGAGCAAGCGTATATGTGCATGGTCTAACTAACCTAAGAACTTCACAAAGCACCTACGCTAATCACCAAGTGATCTTTAAGCCCTATGCATGTGGAGAGAACAAATGTGGTGTAGCAACACCCTTCCTATCCTTTCCTTACTCTCTCACACCTTATTTGGCCGATTGCAACTCATATTTATAGCCTCCATTGCAAATAGAGCCGTTGGAGGCCAATTTGCAGCTTTCTGTAGAGCATCAGTGCCAGCATTGGACACATCCGGCGGTACCATGTCGATTAGCTGTTGGGAAACTAGCCGTTATACTTCTTTTCTGTGAGCATCGGGCACTCCTATGGGCATCAGACGCTCAGCACCGGACTCGACGCTGCCACTGTACACTTCAGGGCTGATTTTGTGAGCATCGGACGCTCTGCATTGAACGCTCCTATGGTCATCGGACGTGTCCACTGCATTTTCAGCACGTCAGGCTTTCGTATTTTGGGCATAACTTTTAGCTCCAAGCTCCGATTTTGATGGTCTTTGACTTTTCGGAAAGCTAACAAAAATCTCTACAGCTTTGAGCTGGTGTCATGTCAATTTGTGCAGATCCAAGATCATGAGACAATTCCAATTCATCCATCTCTTTGTCTCGGCTTGAGCGGCTTCAACTTTGTTTGTGTCTTTGTGTCCGGGCTTCTACTTCTTGTGTCTTGGACTTTGCTTGATCTTTGTAGGTCTTCAACACATCTTCCAAGGTCATGCTTGAGGTGTTGATCATTCATATCAGCACATCGTCTACGTCCAAGTCTACTTTGCATCCTTTGAACTATATCCACAAATACTAGCAAACGTTGTTAGTCCAACTTAGTTGTGTTGACCATCAAACACCAAAATCTAAACTCAATGGGCCAAGGTCCATTTTACTTACAATCTTCCCCTTTTCAGTGCTTGATGACAACACAACCAAAGCAAGCAAATAATAATAAATACAAAAATAAAAATCTATCTACTTGCTAGGATGCAATGCAAAGGGGGCAAGTTTATTTGATGCTAAAAGATAGCACTTGTATGAATCTTTGTAAACTTATCTTACCCTTGCAAATGTCCTCAGGTGGCATTATGGACTTAAGCCTCCCCCTAACTCCATAATCCACTATCTTCATTTTCTCGGACCTTTTCCAAAAAGGGTTCTTGCCTTTGATCTATGGATTGGGCTTGCTTTTGGTCCTACATACAATTTCTCCCCCTTTGGAATCAAACACTGAAAAGGAAGACATTAGTAGCACAAGGTAGGGTCAAATTTTATGATCCTTTATATGTGGAGTGGAATTGATCACAAAACTTGACTCTCACATTACATAGACTAAACTCCCCTTAAATATATGCATACATATGGTGGATGGGAAAAGCATATGCATAATTGGCAAATTAGTGCACATGGGAGTTTAATATATATAATGTATGGAGAAAGCATATAGATACCAAATTGAAATCAACATTATGATATCGGTTTAGGAATACCACATGTAGAAACCAATCGGATTATCACCACTTGTAATGGGTGGTGGATTTTGAAAACATGATGCTTATCTCCGAGGACTCCATTTTCCTTGCAATGAGACTACTACACACATGATAAGCTTGAAAAGGGTGTTAGTCTCAAAGCATCTAACTTGTAGAATCACCTCCCCCTAAATTTGTGCATACAAGCATAGAATACTTGTAGGAGACATGCACATTAATTTTAAAATCAAAATGTCACTTTGAAAGATGCCATTCAGGGAAAGTTATCTACAATTTGGACTTTGGCACATATTAGGTACACACTTGTAAAACAAGCTATGTGACGTGCTCCTAAACAATTAAAATCATGTAGGTATGCTCCAAGGGTAAGAGTGATACTGAGCAACTCTACCATATGATATACCTAGTGTATGCATGACAAAAGATTAAACGTGCAAATGCGAACCTAGGCATGAAAGGAAACTAGATGCTAATTGAAATTTCAAGAATTTAAATCTAGTTACCTAACATGGGAAGGGGAATTTGGGACCATAATATTCACTAACCCACTTGGTAATTACCTTGTCCATCATGATGCACCCATACTTTGCCAAGTCTCCAAATTCCTTGAAGTCTATTGGACTTCTCACTTCCCCATCAGGATCCAAACCTTCTTGGTGCTCTTCATATTGAAAATGATCTCCTTTGGCACCCAAAAGCATTTAACCCCATTGATGGCTTGCTTGTTCACCTTGATGGCCACCACCTTGTCGTCATTTTTCTTCTTCTTCAAGAGATAAGGTGTGGAGACCTTCTTGTCCACCTTGTTGGTGTAGGTGTTGGAGAGCTTGCTTGTTTGCTTTTTGTTTTTCTCTTTCTTCTTTGCTCCTCCCGAATTCTTCACTTGGAACTCATATGACTTGTGGCCTTCCTTGTGGCACACATAACAAACCACGGTTTGTCCCTCACTCCCTTGACGGTGTTATCTTGATGAGGTTGAGTTTGCTCTGTCTTGCCTTGCACTTGAGTCAAGTCCTTGGTGAGGCGAGCCACTTCTTCCTTGAGTCCATCCCAAATTATAAGTCATTCCAAATTTCTCCTTATGAGCTACTTCCTCCATCCCAAATTATAAGTCATTCCAATAACTTTCTCAGAGAGTCAAAGCATCTCAAGTTTGACCAAATTTATATAATAAAGTAATAACAATTATGAAACCAAATAAGTATCATTATATTCTTCATTAATTATATTTTCATAGTATACCTATTTGATGTCATAAGTCTTTGTAATTTTCTCTAATTTTGGTCAAACTTGAGATTCTTTGACTCTCTAAAAAAGTTGGAATGACTTATTATTTGGAATGGAGGGAGTACTATTCAACACGTACATAGGGTGATTAGGTGATATTGATGGCACATGGTTTTCCCATCAACTTTTTAAAGATGATGCTATAGGACATAGATATCTTTTTTAATTTTCTTTTTGAGTCTATCAAGTATAGCCATCTGAATGTATGTAAGTGTATCTAGCCCTTTAGTGGGTTTTGGTGAATTGAATGACAACACCATTAAAGGTCTAACAAGTTTGCTATGTATTGAACATGAAATTGAGTTTATTGCATACACTTGTGGATTGTGGAATGAGAAGAGTATATATGTTCAACAAGAAGGCAATCATGATGATATTCCATATAATGTTCAAATCAAAGCCAAAATTATGTATTGGTGTGTTGGAAGATCATGGAAACAATACAGTTCAAGAAAAAAGACAACAATGCAAATGGAGTTGATGAAATGGCTTCAATGTTGTGGGATATCATAGTATCATGAGAAAGCAAGCATATTTTGTAAATGGCAAAAGAGACATGAGTTGATGATTTTGGATTGGTCTCAATAATGGCTTGCTTTTCATGAGCAAGAAGAGTTTGATAGTAAATTAGCTTTGATCAAGCTAGAAGTATGAAGATAGATATTGAAATGAATTTAGGAGTGTCAAGACAATGAAGAGGATATAAGGAATCATGAATTGGCTTGACCATATTGATGTTGATTCATATATGTCTCTATGTGAATCAAACTAAAGCTTGATTGATCTCAACATTCATATCTAGAAGATATTCAAGTAAGGATCACAATATTGAAGAAATGGTTTTTCAATAGATGCTTAATATGATGTGACTTGAGTATGGCTCGATAGGGTGAAGATAGCAAGGAAATGGCTTCTAGGGACTAAGAGAAGGTGAAGGGCAAGCGATGGCTTGAGGATCGAAGTACCATAGCTATGGTGCAAAAGAGAGTACTTGCATTGAGTCAAGGAACTAATCGAGCTATGAGGAGTCATATTGTGTTGAGGATCAAATCATTAGTGGAAGTGACTTGAAGCCATGGATTGAACTTATATGTGTGGAAATGGGGTTCAAGTCACATACTCAAGGTGTGCTTGCTCAAAGAGAGGAGACAAAGTCGATTGCAACGCCTTATGAAGTGAAGTGATATTGAGAAGAAATGGTATATAAAGAAATTGGAGACTCAAGTGGTTGAAATGTTTATATTCTCATGATCTTGAGTAAGGTATGTCGTACTATCAAAGGGGATGCAATATGAACCATATATAGACAAGTCTCAAGTGCTCAAACTAACCAAACCCAAGTGCTAACACGAGAGAAACACATTATAACAACACATTCACTTGTTGATCTTGGGGCTTGTTCTTTGTTGGGATGGATAGCCCTCAAAACAAGCTTTTCAAAAAGTCCAAGATCACTAAAAACGGAGTTTGGAGTAAAAAGATATGGCATTTTCCGTGAGGTGACCTGTGCTGTTTTCTAAGGGCTGCAGAAATGCCACGAATTTTCATAGTAGTGCTGCGTCGTGGCAGTGCCACGAGTAGGTGTGGTAGTGTCACGCGTAGGTGCGGCAGTGCTGCACCTATACAGGTCATAACAACTAGTTTTTTACTTCTAACGACTAGTTTTTGTGGGGTGGGTATAAATACCCATCCCACGCCTCCTGGTGAGGCTGCTGGCTCCCATTTCACTCTCAACCCATTCTAAGCCATTTGTGAGCTCTCTCTAGCCACTCTCTTTGTGAGGGTGAGTAATTAGTGTGTGATTAAGAGTTAGAGAGCAAAAGAGAGCAAGCAACACTTGAGCATTCGTTGCGCATTTGTTACTCTTAGAGGTGAAGCCTCCTAGATGGATAGGCATTGCTCGATGAGCTCTCGTGCTTGTGTTGAGTCACGGGAAAGTTTTTATTACCCAGAGATCTTAGTGGAACCTCAAGCTCAACCTCGTTGTTGAACTTGAGAAGAGGATAGGGTTGGAAGAGACCAAAGCCTTTGTGGCTTCGTAAACAACGTGGATATAGGCAAGCCTTGGTGGCGAGCTGAACCATGGTATAAATCATTCTGTCACTCATGTTTTTGCTTTTGTATTGCTCTCTATTTGTTTGTATGGTGATTCTAGGGTTTGGTACCGATCTACTTGCTTGAGCTTCATCGACAACATCCAGTGGGTGATCTAGGCTCTACTCTACCTCAAGAACCTTAGTAATTCTACCTATCTATTTTCCCTTTGGTAGATTTTGAATTGTAGTTCATGCTTGTCTGCAGGTATAGAAGTGCTGCATTTTAGTGAGGTAGTGCTGCACCTTGGTGGGATAGTGTGTTGCACTTGGAATTTAACTTCTGCTCGAGCTTGTTTTAAACAGGCCTATTTGCCCCCCTCTAGGCTGCATCAAGGTCCTTTTAACGTACGACTCCACGACCTTCTTCTAAGAGCATTTCCAAGAGTTCCCAAGAATTTTTTCCCAAAACCATAGAGTTTTCCAACTGACCAAAACATATTAGGAGGAATAAATAAGATCATTTCCAACATTTTCTAATAATTCACTCCAAAAATATAGAAGACAATTTTACATTAGGCATCCTATACTATTTCTAAATTCTCCTAACCACTTTTATATATTCTTTTTCTCTTGTACATTTGCATCAGGAACCCTTCCTACTCTTTATTCTTTTCTTGCCCTTCCACCTTTAGATTGGCTGAAGGATATGGGTGCTTGCATCTCTGTGGAGGGGATATGCGCGTTGGGTGATCTGCGGAAATATCCGTGCATTCGGTGATTTTTCCAAGTGTGCCAAAAGATTGGGAGGTGGGATTAGGAAGTTTTGGAGATGAGTTTTTCCATTCTTGCCAAAAATCCTAGATTAGGAGGCTTTATTGGGATCTCTTGGAGATGCTCTAACTACTACTTCTTAATCCACATGAACTCCTATGCATTTACCACATATTTTTTTCTCTAGCCTCCCACACGATAAAGTGTCACTACCGCCTATCTAAACTGGCTCTATCAACATCATCGAAGATTCTGCATAGCTGAAGGAAAGTAAGGGCCTGTTTGGGACAGCTTCACCACTAAAAAGTGAATCTGGATTTGGGATTCACCATGGAGCAGATCTATTAGTGGATCTGAGATCCATCATGGATCAACCAGGGAACCATTTAGGTACATAGTAACTCCAAATCCATGCAAGGGCATTTTGGTTGAAATGGACACATTTGCCCTTGAGATAGCCGCCACGTGTCATAGTCTGTTTCGCTATTTTCACGTCTTCTTCTTCTTCCTCGGGCCTATTTGGGTGCATGTGGGTGCCGACTATTGACACTTCTAAACGTCGCTACCAGGTTTGTGTCCCTAGCAACGGTGCTAGAAATGCTTGTTGACGGTTCGTATGTGTGTATATAGGAAAAGGGGATTCCACAAGCGCATAGAACTATCGTGTAGCACTTCGCTTGGTGAGAACCAAGTGTTGAATTTATATTTTCCCAAAGGAAGGTGATTCGGCGTGTCAGGAAATGTGGCTGGGTAGACTAGGTAGGTAGGTTTTGCAACATGGGGGTGATGAGGGTAGTATGGATGATGAACAGAAAAAGATAAAAAGGGTTTTGATCACACAGACATAGGTAACTAGAAGTGTAGTGTAGCTGAGTGTAAGAAGTAGAGTATGTAATCTTAAGCAACAAAAGTAACTTAATGATAGTGAGATTGTCCTTAGTACATGGGGCGTACTTGCATTAGATTTAATCGAACACAAAGCACAATGAGCCCTACGTTTTAATAACTAGACCCAACGTGGTGGAATACAAAGGAAGGTCAGGGCTGTCACCACATGCCACTACCACAATCTATCCAGGGATCTAGCCATACCTTCAAGCAAGATATAGCCTAAGCACTATGCTTAATCTATAAACTCGCTGTTTTGATCCGAGCTCTAGTGAAATAAGATCGAAACACCCTAACCAGACGGTAGAACAAGTACTAACGATGAATGAACTAAACACTAAGATAATAATGATGCAATTGCCAAAAGACAAGCACCTAAGCTCACTAATAATATACAAGAGCAAGACAGGACTTGAACTAAGCAAAGCTATATTATTGAATAAAGTACTTGACAAAGTAAAGTGCTAAATAAAGTAAATGCTAAAAGAAAGATTACAAGAGGAGCTATAGCAGACCAGAAGACTCTTTTGGACTCCAAGGTGAGCTTCTACTTCTAAGCTACTAATCTGGAGAGCTTCTGAGTGTTTGGAACACTTTGAATGCTTGAGAGCTGCTGAGTGATGATCCTCACCGAGCACCAAAGCCCCTTTTATAGTGTGTAGAGGGCATGGAGGTACTTGTAGGTGAAGATGAGGTGGTGGAGAGGCGGTGGGGCCACGATCGGCCGACCGTGGCCTGCACTGTAATACCCCAGTGTTAAGCATTGCATTTGATACTTGCATTTCATGAGCACAAGCATCATCCATTCATTCATGAGCATGAGCATATGAAATTTCATTTCATTCTTTATACATTATCACATGTGATGTTTATTATATATATGCATATGCTTGTAATCATGTATGACCAATGTATGAAATGGTTGTGAGGTCATGAAAACACCTTAGACACATCTAGGATGGTAAATGGAACAATTTGTATTTATGACATTAACCAATTTTGCTTCTAAGTGTTGGTTTACTTTGAAATGCCATTTTCATGATGCTAGTTTGACTAAAGTTGAACAGTAGTTTAGAGAGCTTGCAAGGCTGTGTGACCTAAATAAAAGTTGTAGTTCTTGTCATGGGTAACAAACTTTATTTAAGGGTCATGAGCTGAATCAGTGCCTAATATGGTAAAAAACAGCTCCAAAGTAGCAATGAAATGTTGTTTCTAGACTTGAAAATTTTGCCAAGTCCCGAATATTGATTTCGATTTCAAGGTACCTCACTTTAGAGCTTTGTAGTTTGAAAACCATTGTGAATTAGACAAAACTCCTTTAAGCAATCTTGTAGTACTCATGTAACTCTACAATTTTTATTATGGAGGTTTTTGCTAAATCGCCACGGATTAGGAGGACTGATCGCTTAAACTTGCTTTGTTAGTCAGGTTCAGTGGTGTCTGAACCGGCGTCGCACGCACGCGTCGTGGCCGACCGGCGTCAGGCCACGGCCAGCGTGTGGAGGCCGTCCGCCGGCGTCGGGCCCGTGTGTCAGGCTAGGGCGGGTAGCAAAACCGCGCGATGTCGCTGCTCTCTCTCACTCGTGCTCACTCTCTCTGCCTCGCTCTCATTCCCGCTCTCACTGCGCCAGAGCGAAACCGAGCATCGTCGCCATTGCCACCGAGCTTCGCCATGCTCGCTTGCTACCACCACCACGCCATTGTCTAATTGCTCATGTGCATCGCTCGGCCATCACCTCCTCCACCTTCCCGACTAGTTAGTCGTAGCCATGCTCATCAGAGTTTGCCATGGCAAAAAACGACCGGTGCGCCACCGTAGTGCCACCGCCGTTGCCACTAGCGCCGCCGCCGTAGCCAACCACCATAAGGGGTTCACCCACTTAGCTCACTAGGTGTGGAACGAGGAGGGGAACACGTCGGTGGTGACCTCGTCGCCGATGACCTCGCCGACGGTGAGTTCTCGCCGGTCAAAGCGCCACCTCTATTCTGTGAGTCTGTCCAGTGGGTCCCATTGACCGTGGGCCCCTGCTGTCAGTCGCAGTGTGTATGGACCGGGTGCACCTAGCTGTAGCGCCCGAGTGGAAATTTGATTTTCTTTATTTATTTTTCACAGATTTTGTTGCTAACTTGAAAAAATTATATCTAGAGCTAGGAGTATCCAAATAGGGTGAACCAAATTTTGTTAGATTCATCTTGAAGTATACTATTTTATAAAAATATGAAATCTACTGTTTAGGGTATTTTTTTGGAAGAATTAAATTGAGCAAGATAAGTGCTTTTAAAGTAGTTTATATCTTGTAAAATGCATAACTTGAGCTAGGAAAGTGATAAAATTATGATTTTCAATTTTGTTGGTCTTGTGTTGACATGCTGTAGCTAGAAAAAATACTAAACCTATAGTAGACATACTTGTAATATGGTCTTCCTATTTAATCTTAATTAATTGCTAGATTCTAGTGAAATTAATCGGAATAAAAATACATAACATATGATCATACAAAAATTTACACAGTATTCTCATGCTAGGAGGAAAGTAAGAAAAATATAAAATCTGTTACTTGACACTTTTCACTATGCTAAACTATTTTTGCTAAAATAAGCATATGTAACTTGTTATTTTTGTAGAGTAGCTATACTTATCCAAATGGCATGAAATTTATAGAGTTGACTATTAGGGTTATGTGTAGCCTACTGTAATTTTATCAAAATTTATTGAGCACTAGAAATATTTACTCTGTAAATCACCTTATTATCTAAGAAAATTAATAAATGAATATAAATAAATCAGTTAGGCTTAACCATGATGTTTTCTATGGTGTGTGTGATGCATATAATCTATTAATACTATTAGTGAGGCTTAGAAGTATTTGTTTATAGACAACTAGTTAATTATTGCTTTATAATTCAACTAGATGACTACATGTGTAGTTTCTGTTGTGGTGATGATTTTATGATGATAATAATCTTTTCTATAAAGATGGTTAATAACAAAGTTGTAGATAACTTACTTATATACCTTGTGTTAAAGTTTCATATGGTTTGAGAATTATAGCTGTTAGAAGTCTGCTATCTGAAATGCTTGCTCTCTGGATAGATCTGAAAGATTGAACTGTTTGACCTAGATAGCTACTGAATCACATTAAGATGATTAAAAGAAAGTTGTAGGTAATTTCATAAGCTTTCCAAAATATCTACAACCATATTATTTTAATGTGTATAACTCTAGTTATTGTCAAAACAAGTGGCTATTGTCTTGTAGTCCAGAAAATTGCTTAGATGAGAATTTATTTAATTACTAGAGAAGATATATATACCTACTCAGTAAAAGAAAACTTATCTTGTTATCACCTTAATGCAATGCTGTTGAGAACACTTATGAGGATGCATTTTATCACACCATATCATATCATGCATGTCAGTATATATGCATTCGTGATATCTTATTTCATGCTCATGCATATCGGATCGTCCGAGGGGATCACTCTATTAGAATTTAACGAAGAAGAGGAACATCAGGAGGCACCTCAGCCCATAGCTCTAGAAGGCGAGGAGCAAGCTCTTGAAGACTTACCCGAGTGCCCAGACCATAGGCTTACTTCTTTTATCAAAGGCAAGCCCTGGAGCATTCTAAATCTCCCATGTTTTACAAAATATCACTTGAGTCCTTTATGTTTGATGCATTAGGTTATAAGAGTTGAATTGAAAACACTTGATGCATAGAACTACCTTGTCTAGATAAATATACCTTTAACCCTATTTAGGTACAGGATCAAATATATGCTTAGCCATGCTTAGACCAGTAGTAGTCGGGTGATTTCCAGTCACCTACGAGATATAGGTGGATACCGAAGCACGGTTGGCTATATTTGCTATCGTGGAAAAAAACCATGGGGTAATGTAACTAGAGGTTGGATGGAGTCTATGCGTAGGTTGGCTCATGTGATTTCGTCTATGTCGATTAAGGACCGTACTGTTGTTGGAACTTCTGTTGAGATTGAACACATGCCTCTCACTTAGCTGGCCGGATAACTCGTTCTGACCGCGAAGCTGAGTAGCTCAACTCAGGCTAGGCCCCGTTCTGTTAGAGTGCGCACTTTGGATGGAAGTAAGGATGTGCGAGGAGCCCGATGTGAGCCCAAGGGTAGAGTAGTCCTAATCGTCCTAGCAACTGGTTGTCCCTAATTGTGTGGCGCTGATCGAACCCGCGAAATGTGGACCTGAGTTGTAACAAAGGTGACCCAACGCGACTCCGACGAGGAAGTGTGGGTTTGTGTTAGGAATAAATTCCTAGCTTTTTGAAATCGATTCAAATCGCCGTCTCTCCCAGATAGTGAGAAACTTGGTTAGCTCCAACATCATAGTAACTGGATTATGGAATTATGGTTATGGTGAATTTAGAACTTTTACACCAGCTATGGTTACTACTGTATGCTACTAAATGATATACTACATGTTTGGCATAGGTTAGTCGTTAATCTAGAGATGAATAGCTATAATTAACTTGTTGACCAAATTATAAAAGGTATAGTTGAATTAGTGGCTTTTTATGCAAAATGTTGTCCAGCTAGCTCCACTTATAAAGCCTTGCATGATCCTTAGAGTCACTTTCTTTTTGGTTTATGGCGGATAAGTCTAGCTGAGTACCTTCTCATACTAAGGGTTTATTTCCCATTGTTGCAGATAATTTGATGTATCATGGCTACTGTAAGAACTGCTTCTGTCCTGTTGTGGACGAGGAGTAGGGCCCTGGGCAAGGCATGTGGGGGTATGGCCCCCGGTATCGACAAGACAAGACATGGGCCGCACCCTCAGAGGTGGCCTAGCCCACAAGATTAAGGTGTGCACGGCACTGGTCGACGTGCATCGCAAGATATTGTATAGAAGCAAATAGGATACTTTCCTTGTAACCCTACCCCTCCAGAGTATATAAGGAGAGGCAGGGGTCCCCTAGTCGACATCTCCATAGATCTCATATTCAATACAATACAGTAAATAAACAGGACATTGGGTATTACGTCGATCAGACGGCCCGAACCTATCTAAGTCACGGTCTCTGCGCCTTGTGTCACCATCCGGTTCCTATCACGCGCACCTCCACCGATCAATCTACCTTTGTGGGATACCCCTCGGAGGACTACCGAGCATCTTTTGTCGACAGTTGGCACGCTAGGTAGGGGCTCATGCGCGCTGATCCCTGGTGAACCAGATGGCGTAACTCAAGATCAACATCCTTCGCGGCAACTCGACTAATCGCGTCGACATCCTTCAATAACCATGGCGCACGTCTTCGTACGTGGATTGACACCACCAAGCTCCGACTATGTCCGTCCTACTCCAACATGAGATCAACTTCGTTCCAGCCGTTAAGCGAGCCGCTAAGCGAGCTGCCCGCGTCGCCAACCAGATAACGCCATATGCCAATGACCAGACATTCTGTCTAAAGCTAAGTCATGCTTTAATATTTTTCTAAATATTCTTCAATCTTCGTATATCGCCATAATGTTTCTCTAAGCTGTTTTCTCCATGTTTGCTCTCCAAACGATTTTCTGAACCCCCGAACAGTCATGTTGACGCTCGGATGTCCCCAGAGACGGCCCTGTCTCTGGCTCCTCCCTACACGTGCACGAGCGTCTGCCCTCTGCATTATGGGTGGTCGGCAGTGGCTCCTTAGCGACACTTTGTTCTTCCTACACGCACATAGGCTCTGCGCTCCATGTTATGGTCAACAGGCTAGCTAGGGCTGGAGACTCAGCTACACACTAACTGGTTGGGTGATTTATATTAAATATAAATACATCTTCACACCAACTGATCATCGAGCTGCATACGCTATTTCATCACCATTGCTGATTTTTTTCTAGAGTTCATATATTTTTACATCATGTACTACCCGTTCTACATATTTGTATTACAGGATCATCGTCCAGGTGATCGGACCACCTGGTGCTCGGACTTCTCCACCGATCAACTGGTCGGACCGCTAGGTTCATGGACTTCATCGCCGACCAGTTGATCGGACTCTTCGCCGGTCGCTTCTACTCAATGCTCACTTCATCGCCGACCAGTTGACCAAACTGTTCGTCGCTCGTGCCTCATCGCCAGCTACGCTGGGGACTCCTCGGTGCTCAGACGTCGCCAGCTACACCGAGGACTCCTCGGTGCTCGGAGATCGCCAGCTACGTCGGTTACTCCTCGGTGCTCGGATTCTTCGTGCTCGGGGACTAAGTGGGCACACTTCACCCCACTTTGGGACTCCCTCGATGGTTGGATCTTGCTACGCCTCATCGGTGTTTTATCAAGCTGCTCCATGCTGTTCGGATCAGGGTGCTAATCTTGGGCAGCACGTCTGGGGTCATGATATGCGCATGTCAGACGACGTCGGTAAGCTTTCAGACTTCTTTTTCTTTGACCCTGCTACAAGATTCATTCTTTATCTTCTAGCAGGCTCGGGGACTAAGTGGGCACACTTCACCTTGCAGTGAATGTGCGTGTAACAGAACCGACCAAATCATAAGAACGTAAATACAAAAACAATCACCGAAGCGATCAAATTCCTGTACTTAAGCTCCCATAATCCCGGTAGTCCGAAAATCACAAAGGATTTCAACCAACTCTCAACATACAAACCAAGATCGTAGTGATTCAACACAACACATCCTCCGTTACAACATTTTATAAGTAGCATTCGGATTACATCCATCAGAGTTCAAATAAAATATTACAAACCAGGTTCAAATTTGCGGAAGCAACATAGTTTAGTACATAACTTCATAGTTTCAAATACATTGCTAGATCTGAGTCATGTCCCACAAAAGCATTATCAGGTACGAGAACTAGTAGAGACCGTGCCCAATGGTCTAGTCTTCATCCCCAGCTGGGAGAAGGCAGTACTTGCAGCAACCAAAGTAGAACTGGTCATCTGCAACAGGTGGGAGATAAACCCTGAGTACGAGAAGGTACTCAGCTAGACTTACCCGACAAAAACCAGAAATAAAAGACACCAAGGATCATGCAAGGCTTTTGAGGTGGGCTAGCTTGACACAGTTGCATAAAAGTGCTTATGATTATAGTAACCAATTTAAACTTAGCATCAAGCTTATCATCATTTACCTGTCCACTAGATTAGCACCTGTACTAGAGCACTCACTTATTAGGAGCAAATAATATTAACCATAGCAGGTATAATAAGGCTGTCATCATCATATCATCATTTCCGAACCATTATGTTATTAAGTGTATCTACATTGGAGATAAGCCCATCAAGTTCTCACTAACCGGGAGAGACGGCGATTCGAATCGAATTACAACTCAGCTGAGGGGGTATTCCTAACTCTCACCCTGGCATACTTTGCAAGGGTAGCCGTGGGTCACCTTTGGAACAACTCAGGAACCAAATTCGTGGGTTCGATCAGCGCCAGCACTCTCAGGGATTACCCTTCTGCCAGGACGATTAGGACTTTTAAATCACCTGCCCTTGGACTCACGCCTATGGCTCCCTTCTGAGGCGCACTTTATACTTATCGACTCCCGGCTTGAGGTGAGCTACTCGGCTTCGTGGTCGGTCATTAGACACAGCCAACTAAGAGAGAGGCATGCATTCAACATGAACAGGAAATGCTCCAAGATTCAGTCCTTAATCGACACAGACAGAGTCACTGCAAACCGGCAAGCCTTCGTCCGGTCTTCATTTCAAATTAAGACTGATTCTTTTCCACGATAGCAAATATAGCCAACCGTGCCATATGTGTCTTCCTATATCTCACAGGTGATAGGAAATCACCCGACTTCTACCGTGTTTGAGTAGGGCTAAGCACTACACGAGCCTGAGCTACATAGGATTTAGGGTGTCAATATCTGGACAAGGATTGGATAACCAATGCAGCAAGTGTTTGCATCCAACACCTAAACTTAATGCAACAATATATATATGTAACAATAATACTGTAACTGCATTTCAAAAATTAGGAGGCTTAATATGCTCTGGGGCTTGCCTTTCACAAAGTTGCACGGACGGTGATCCGGGCACTCAACGGTGACCTCGTCTAGCGCTTCTTCTGAAGGTTGCACCTCCTGAACCTCCGGTGTCTGCTGCTGCTGCTCTCTCGGTTCTTCGAATTCCAGCAGGGTCACTCCTTTCGGTACACCTATTGCATGCCGATGCACAAGATAAGTATCATGGATGCATAAGGAATGACATGATGCTCATGATGAATGAATCACAGTAAGTGTTTACGAAAGCATCACTGGACACCCGTTTACTGAGTAAAATAACTCTATTCAAATCACTTCAAGCATGTATCTAACTTAACTTAAAGAACAAGATCAACTTACCTAACTTGCATAACCTAAGATAAAGATGCTCATCTTCGGTTAAAGGCCTAACACCTAGGAACATTACCACAAACTTAGAAATAGTAAAAGCATACATAAAACAACAGTTAAAGCTTCATATGCAAACGGGTAGTTCCTTAATTCAATCACAACAAGAGTTATACAAATCCAAATGACTTGCAAGAGGACATTCTGGAAAGCTTATGAAATTCTCTACAATTCATTTGTAAACATCAAAGCATGATTCTTAAGTTAACCAAATCGAATTCTAGTAAACCTAGAATCTGTCCCGCAATGACAGGGTTACTAACTTAATTATTTAATGATGATGCAAAAGCCTATTTTGACCAAACCAAGTTTACCAACTTGTTACACATACCAGAGGAACACTAGAAAGTATAATGCCAACTTCTAAATAAATCATTTAATATCCTTTTCTAATTTATTTAGTTAATTAGGTGATTAAAGCAACATATAGTAAAACTGTTCATAAAAATCTACAAAAATTCAAGTAACTATCTCATGCTTCACATAGACTACCATAAAAATTTCAAAGCCATTGAGCAAGCAAAACTTGCTGTATCCAAAATAACAGATGGCATGCCTATTTTTAGCATAATTAGGAAACCCTAATGAAAAGTGTCAAGCAACAGATTTCACATTTTTTCTAGCATCATTCTAGCATAAGAACCTTACTTACCAAATTTTACCTATACTGGATCTATAGAAAAATTATGAAAATTCACATAAGATCCATCCATTGATAAAAAGAAATTCTATAACTCAAAAACTATACATGCACTAGCTCTAAAATTTTAACCAGAGCTTCTACTAAGCAATAATAGATTACCCACAAAATTTCATAATTTTTGGACCACAGAAACTCAAGATAAAATTCAAACAAGTTTGCATGCATCTAAAAACACATTTCAAAGTCCTATTTTATTCATCCAAAATTTCTAAAACATGTGCTCATATAATATTTTTATTAAATACTAGACCTTACCAGGAACTCAACAAAATTGGAACCATAACATTTGGATCTACCAAACTTGAGTTACACATTTTTGAATCTATACATAAATCTTGTGAAAAACAATTAAACAAGACAAAAAGGAAAACCTAACTCTACTGCTGGGCCGGCCCGACAGATCCGGCGGCCCACGAACACGCGCTAGCGTGGCCCAAAACGCAGCTCAGCCCAAGCTGGCTCCCGCCTGAGCCTCAGCGGCTGACAAGGTGGACCCACGTAGCGAAAGAAACAGGGGAACGGAGGAAGACGACGGCGTGACTCGCCGCCGGTGGCTTCTCCGGCGAGACCAACGGCGCTACTGTGTTCATCTCACTCGTGCGCATCTAGTGGTACCCTAAATGGAAGCTATTGGCATGGCTACCGAGGCTGGCGACGAGCACGGCGGTGCACGGCCGCGGCATGACCTGCTCCGGCGAGACCCGACCCCGTAGGGTGCAGCTAAGCTAGGGACGAGCTTCCGGAGTTCACTACCAAGCTAATCGAGCACAGAGGAGGGGATGGGAAGGCTGTGGTGGTAGTTGGCCGCGTGGAGCGCCAACTCCAGCGAGGGTAGCCATGGCGGCGGTGGAAGAAAACCGACGATTCGCCCTTACCGAGGCTCGATTGACCCAACGGTGGGGTGGAGAGGGTAGAGAAGACCACGGCGAGGCTACTGACGGACTGGGCAACTCGTTTTCGCGGTGGCGAACGCGCACGACGATGGCGACGCGCGGTCGGCAATGGCGGAGCTTGCTGCGGACATGGCGCTGCGCGCGGAGAAGACGAGAGAGGGAAATGGAGCGGTGAGTGCGTTCGGGCAGGCGCTGGCCCTCTTCTGGAGCGCGGACGCGTGACATGGAGCCTTCGACAGAGCCTGCGCGCCACGCGGCGAGAAGCTCCTGCATCGATCGGCCATGACAGTCACTGACCGTTTTCTGAAAACGGCGATTCAGTGTTTGATGACCATGACTGACAGCGCCATTTCATCGTGTCAACACGGCTCAACCAATGATCCTTTGCAAAAACTGTGTACATGAAAAATGTAGACCTACCATCCATCTATAACTTCTTTTCAAAGACCATCCTCTAACTTGCCATGGATCAGAAGTTACCTGAAGCCAAAGTGGGCTTGATCCAACTGAAATGCAGTTAAGACTTAGCATATTTTTCAGTGTTGAAATCAGCATGAAATTCTGACTTGTGGGCCATGTTTGAGCATGTTCTAGCCATTTTCATGAGATGGTCATATTGAGACTTTTGTTCCATGATAAATTGGCTACAATTTTGGTAAAGAGCACATAGCCATGCAAGATCCCTAAGTTGGTCTTTTGAATCAGTCAAACAGGGACACTCCTAGGGTCAATTCAAGTCAAACCTTCACTTGAGGGCATTTTGGTCATTTTGATCTACATGAACAATGTCCCAACAAGTAACCTAAGTGTAGTTAAGGTGTAATAGACCATGATCAACCACTTTACAAAATTGTTATACCTCTTCTAATGATCACATGTGATAAAGCAACTAAAACAAGCAATTCACTCATATGTTGCAATGCAATGTTTCACACGTTGCATGACTTTGTTGTTATTCTATACTTGTCACATTACTACCATGTTGCCATGTTTCAAGATATAAGAAACTCAGGTTGCATTCACATGTTACACCATTACTATTCACAACACTCAAGTAGGAAACATACATAATTGGAAAATGTTGCATATGCATGTTTCAGTAACAAAGGCATGATGAGATAGATGATGCACATGTTTATGAAATGAAATGCAATTAGTGGAAGCCAAACACCTAGGGTGTTACAGTGTGCTTTTCAATTCAGGGCTCCGCCCGTGGACTGGTTGCCTGCTCGGCCGGTCTTCTGCCTTTCTTCTACTTTCTGACCCTCGCACCACATGACTACGTCACCTACGGTCAGGCTCGGGGACTAGCTGTGGGGGTATGGCCCCCAGTATCCACAAGATAAGACATGGGCCGCACCCTCAGAGGTGGCCTAGCCCAAAAGATTAAGGCGTGCATGGCACTGATCGACGTGCACCGCAAGATATTATATAAAACCAAATAGGATACTTTTCTTATAACCCTACCCCTCTAGAGTATATAAGGAGAGGCAGGGGTCCCCTAGTTGACATCTCCTTAGATCTCATATTCAATATAATACACCAAAGACATAGGACGTATGGTATTATGTCGATCAGACGGCCCGAACCTGTCTAAATCGCGGCCTCTGTGCCTTGTGTCACCATCTGGTTGCTATCACGCGCACCTCCATCGATCAATCTACCTTCATGGGATACTCCTCAGAGGACTGTCGAGCATCTTTTGTCGACAGTATCGCCGAGCACCATAACCATCAAACAAACCGTGGCCCGTATCGCCGATTTATCTCCGCAATTTGTTACGGCTCACCAAATATTCGTCGACTTCTCTGCCAACCGTTACAGCTCAGTAATTACTACTATACAACCATTACTCTAGTATTTTATCTACAATTTGTTTTCTCCAAGATTTCCTCTTGTGGCTCGGGGACTGCGTTAGCATTATGTCTCGGTTCCTCACCGCATTGGGGATTTTTCTTTAGTTGACTGCTGTTTCTGACCCTGGCACCACGTGACCACGTCACCTACTGTTAGGCTCGGGGACTAAGTGGGCACACTTCAACTTGCGGTGAATGTGCTTTCTTCTCACCTCGAGGTTACGCCCGGGGACTGGCTGCCTGCTCGGCTGGTCTTTTACTATTCTTCTACTTTGGACCCTGGCACCACATGACTACGTCATCTACTGTCAGGCTCGGGGACTAAGTGGGCACACTTCACCTTGTGGTGAGTGTTTTTGCTTTAATCTGGAAGGCTCCGTGCCTCTTGAAGCTAAAGAAGACTATCTCCCTTTCTCGTGCTCGGACTCTAAGTGGGCACACTTGGTCCACTGTGAAGAAATTTTCGATTTTGAACTTAAGCTCCTTACACCCTTATGGCAAGCCATACTTGGGTTACACTACTTGGCGACGGTTCACGCTACTCGGCAATGGTTCGCGCTGCTCGGCAGATGGTTCACGCTACTCAGCAACTGCTTACAACTATTCAGCAACTCATCACGGTGGTCGGACCATGAGTTTGACTACTCGGCTTTGTTCGCACCTGCTCGGACAAGCTCAAGACGGCGTTGCACAATAGGTACAAGGCGCTCGGGGACTAACTGTGGGGGGTACGACCCCGGATACCCATAGCAGACCACATGGGCTACGCCCCTAGGGGTGGCCCAGCCCACAAGATGGAGCCTTGCGGGGCACGACTCTGCTCGGCGCCTCCCGCAAGACACCGAAAACATATCCTAAAGATACTATGAGATCTGTTAGGCTATGTATGTTTCCATGATTCCTGTAATCTATTATTACCTTTTGGTTATCTCTCAGATCTAACCGACTTGTAACCCTGCCCCCTGGACTATATAAGGTGGGCAGGGACCCCCTTCAAACTCACGCAATATCATACGATAGCCAATACAATCCAACAGAACACATGAGTAGGGTATTACGTCATACTGACGGCCTAAACCTGTCTAACTCATGTGTCCCTATTGCCTTCTTGTTCTCGATTACACGCCTCTCTACCGATCAATCTACCTTCGTGGGACACCCCTCGGAGGACTGCCGACGATATTCTATGGACAAGGCGTCTCTCGTTAATCCCTCTATTATGCTTTTGTGGTTGTGATCCTGAGCTGACACAGTATTTGAACAATTATGTGAGATGTTGGTTTCAAACTTTATTTGCTTCCACTACTACTTTATTTGAACCTAATTTGTAATAACTTTTATTCGTACTCTGATGTATGGAATTGTAATTGTAAACTTTATGTAACATATGACATGTGAAAGCGTCTAGGCCCCTAGTTGGGTTTCAGTGATTAATGACAATACGAGATTACTTTGACTAACGTGTGTTTTGCAGATGCAATTAAGTTAGGTCATGGTAATGGCAATTGATTGGGCAATCATGGTTGTCATGCCCCTACGATGGAAATCATTTCGGTTTTCAAAGGATGGACGACAAGGTTAAGGATGGACTAGTTCTAAGTGTTGTTTGGTGTTGAAGAGACACTTAGAGTAGTTTAGGACGTTGTTTTTCCTTTGGCCATACAAGGGGGTATGAACTAGTAGCTTGACCTAGGCGAGTCTAGTGGGTTAGGTGTGGTGCACACTTATCAAATCTAGCACTAGGTGGCTCCTAAATAGCCCTAAGATCAATTGGAGCAAGCTTCATTCACATATGATTTTGAGTTGGAAGTGAATGGAGGGTCAAATGTTGACTGGACGCTGGTTCCGGTGTGACCGGACGCTAGCGCAGAGTCCGGTCAGTTTATTTGATCAAGGTTAAGTCATCTAGATGCGACCGAACGCTGAGTGAAATGTGACCTGACGCTAGGTGCCCGAGTCCGGTCAACTCCAGTAAGGTTCTAGAGAGGGAGAATCTTGATCGGACGTGTCCGGTCAGTGCTGACCGGACGCTAGTCAGGTTCTGGCTACTGACCGGACGCTGAGCAGCAAAGTGACCGGACACTGGGTGCCAGAGTCCGGTCAACATCAGTAAGGTTTTAGAGAGCAGTTTTCGTGACCGGATGCGTCCGGTCAGTGCTGACCGGACACTGGTTAGTGTCCGGTCACAACTTAACTGCTCAGTGGCGGGGAGAACTGACCAGAGCGTCCTGTCACCTTGACCGGAGCATCTGGTCACCCCCACAAAGACACATAACGGTTCGTTTTGAATGAGGGGTTATAAATACCTCCACTATTCACTCAAGGGATCACTTTTGCTCATTTCAACAGCTGAAAAACACCCTTGAGAGTGCCAAGGAGAGCAAGGTCCTAGTGAGGTGATTGAGATTTGAGAATCCAAGAGAGAGGCCTCATTAGTGAAAAGAGAGTAGCAAGTGTGCATCCACCCTTCTCATTAGGCTTGTTGTGGTCAAGTGAGAGTTCTTGCTTGTTACTCTTAATGATCGCCATCACCTAGACGGCTTGGTGGTGATTAGGAGTTTGGTGATCATCCGATGGAGCTTGTGGATGACCCAACTCAAGTTTTGAGTGGTTGTGGGTGATTCACCGTGACAGAGTGTCAAAGAATCAACCCGTAGAGAGCACTTGATCCTTGCGCGGATCAAGGGGGAGCTACACCCTTGCGCGGGTGCTCCAACGAGGCCTAGTGGGCAGTGGCGACTCTCTGATACCTTGGCAAAACATCGCTGCGTTCCTTCTCCTCTCTTTACTTTGAGCACTTACTTTTGAGCAATTCAATTCTTGTCTTTACATTCATAGAATTGCCATGCTAGAGTAGGATTGAAACTTAGGTTGCAAATCTTTTATGCGGTAGAACATTATAAACACTTTCTAGGCACAAGGGGTGAAGTGGGCTAAGTGTAGGGTTTAACTATTGCAAAGAATTTTAGAATTAGCCTAATTCACCCCCCTCTTGGGCATCTTGATTCTTTCAACATGTATGTTGAATCATGTACGATCTTGGTTGTATGTTGATGGTTAATTGAGACCCTTCGTGGAACTCGACGGACTATCGGGTTTATATGGGCTCAAGTATGACAGTGCGACCGCTTGCGGGCTACTATTGTACTTGTGCTCTTATAAATTAGACGGTTCTGCTACAGCTGGCATCAGAGCAAGATTTAACATTAATTGCCACATGTGTATTTAAAACAAAGGTTTTTGTTTTTCCAAAACCAGTTTTGGCAACTGATATATATATATATATATATATATATATATATATATATATATTGGTGTTTAAACCTAAAGTTTGAATCTAAAGTGTGCCAGTGATCACTTTCTTTATGCCTAGTTAAGGATTTTAGGTGGCCAATTAAGTACTAACTTGGGGTTTTTATTTTTGTCATCTATACGGCGTGCTATTGTATGGATGCCATTCACTTGAGTGGTAATATATGGATCAATTGCCTCTATGCCCAAGGTAAGATGATGAGTGGCATGACCGCAAGATGTGAGCATGCGGTCTAATGGGGAGAGTTAGCTTTGATACTAAAGTATATATATGTCTCATATATATACAGAGGTATTTAATTGTGGGTTAGTTTTGATACGGCTGTATATGCATATTTATATGTATATATGGGGCATATTTACTTTCGGGTAGCTTTGATACGGAAGTATATATATATGGGTATATATATAAGGAAGTATTTAGATTGCAACCTAGAGCCCATATTTTCATTTATGCATATATACTTGTAGAGTTGGGCTGAAATGAAATTCTTGTGCAGGTACACTAACAGCGAAATGTGTAGCCCGACTAGCTACGTTATATACGAGAGAACGCATGCATGCCACCGTATATGTCGTTAGAAGTTTAATTTTCCTAAGTTTGTGAGGACGTACGAAACGTACATGCATCATGATCAATCATTCATTACACACTTGCATTGTTCCTCCCCTTATAAGTTTCTTATTCGGTTAAGTAACTCTTTTCTATTATAACGTTGTTCTCACAAGAGTTGCACCATTTTGTTGGAACAGATGGCAGCATCAGCTAGGAGTGAGACTTTCCTAGAAATGTTTGGTACCCCTGCCCTGCTATGGAGGGTCCTGCATTATGTGGGATATACCGAACCGCCTCTCTATTCTTGGAATGAGGTATACCTAGAAGGACAGCCATGGTATGAGGTGTAGCTAACCATACCAGCTCATACCCAAGCACCCCTGTGGCAGGAGTGGAAGGCAGAATCTGAAGGAAAAACTCCTTGGGAAGGTGCCCAGGTAGTTGCTTTTGAGGTGCTGAGCCAGATATGTTAGCAACATGGGGATGAGCTTACCAGTAGTGCCGCTGGTACTTTTCCTCGGGTGGATACATCTACAGTAGTATGGGCATAGCGCAACTGCAATGTGTTGATCCAAGACCGGGATGAGCGGGCAGATAGTTCTAGTCCCGCTTTGAGTGCAATGTTTGCTGTGATGAAGATGTTCTATACTCGTCAGGATACCCGGGACTACTGGCAGGAGTCCTATACCACTTGCATGGATAGGCACATGAGGGCTAAAGTTGCACAGCGTAAGCTGAGGAAGCGTGTGCACAAGCACAAAAAGGCAGCAAGTGAGGCTCCTTGGGACTCCAATCAAGCTTATGTAGCATTGGGAAACCTCCACACTCAGATGGAGCAAGTTGACCAGTAGAGAGCTACCGCCCAAGCAACAAGAGTTGATGATCAGGCATTGCTAGCAGGACTCCAGGAGCAGCTAGAGGCCGCTCGCGTCGAGGCACTCACAGCTACACGCCAGCGGATCCAAGCAAACAACCGTGCAGCAATGGTAGAAGCAGCACGAAACATTGCCGAAGCCTTAGCCACAGCTTGCACATACCCAGACCGTGGTGGTTGAACTTCAGCATGAGGTGCATTATCTGAACAACCAACTGCACTCGATCCTTGATGAGGAAGAAGAAGATCCAGAAATGATGGTCGAAGATGACGGTTGGGAGGAAGAAGAAGTGGATCTAGAGGATGAGGATGATACTATCTCCGACCATGACAGCGAGCATGCTAAAGAATAGAGCCATTTAGTGACTAGTTTGAAGCGCTAGTTGTATCCCTACTATTTGCGTAATGGACTTGTAGTTTGAACTTCAGTACTCGTGATGTAACTTCGGTGTAATATTGGTACTTTGCATGTTAATCCGTGATGGGTTGAACTTTGATGAAATTCTAGTTTCGTTTTACTGGTGAAATATGACATGCATGTTAACGCATTGCGAGTACGATAAGTGATCAAATTGGTGATGTTATGTTGCGAGAATGAATTATTGTGCCTCTGTTTTATTGTATGGATTTAAGATTCTCTCCAATAATTTTAGTTTAGCATGATTACATAATTCATTTGCAATCTCTTGACATCATCCAATAATAACTTATTGTTGCAATTTTGCAGATGACTCATACTCATGCTGGGGCTGGCACCAGCCAAGGTAGCAACGACGGTGACTTACCACCACCACCGTCACCTTCTACGAATGAGTTCTATGTGAAATTTCTAGGAAATCAAAGAGCTATGGAAGAGACACTATGCCTCATTGGGCAGAACACTGCTCACGCCCGCCAGCAACATCAAGGGCCTAAACCAAATCAGTATAGCTCGTTCAAAGACTTCCAAGACACTAAGGACCCTATCTTCAAAGAGGCCGAAGAACCATTCCAGGCGGATGAGTGGGTGAACACAATAGAGCAAAAGTTTCATCTGTTGAGGGTAACGGAGCATCTGAAGGCCGAGTATGCGTCTCATCAACTGCAGGGACCGGCAGGCATATGGTGGACCCATTTCCTGTCTTCTCTACCTACAAATGCGTAGGTCACATGGGAACAGTTCAAGTTAGCCTTTAGGGGACATCACATTCTCCCGGAGCTGATGCGCATGAAAGCCTCCGAGTTCATGAGACTTACTCAAGGGTCCAAAACCCTTACCGAGTATATGCATGCCTTCAACAATCTATCCAGATATGCCCCAGAGTTTGTCAACATAGAGGAAAAGAAAATAGAGAGCTTCAAGAGAGGCCTTGGCACCAAACTAATGAAGACTATGGCCAACTCAAGATGTGCCACCTATAATGAGTTTGTCAGTGATGCCTTAACCCAGGAGAATCAGAACAACTTGCACGCAGTAGCAAAGGGCTACAAAAGAGCAGCCGAGGAAGGTGCCTCTGGGTCATCTTAGTCTAGAGCTCCAGTGGTAGCTAGGCCATAGTTTCATCCACCAGTGCCTAAGTTCAGGCCTCCTCAGCCAAAAGCTCAGGCTAATCACCCCCAGAAGACATTTCACAGGGCATTCACCATTGCCATACCTAAGGGCAATTGTCGACAGAATATCATTGGTAGTCCTCCGAGGGGTATCCAACGAAGGTAGATTGATCGGTAGAGAGGCATGTAATCAAGAACAAGAAGGCGATAGACACACACGAGTTAGACAGGTTTAGGCCATCAATATGACATAATACCCTACTCCTATGGTCTGTTGGATTGTATTGGCTATCGTATGATATTGCGTGTGATCAGATGCCTTAGACTAGGCCTAGGATCTGTATGGGGATGTCGACTAGGGGACCCCTGGCTCTCCTTATATACTCTGGAGGGGTAGGGTTACAAGGAAAATATCCTATTTGGTACTATACAATGTCTTGCGGTGCACGTCAACCAGTGTCATGCACGCCTTGATCTTGTGGGTTGGGCCACCTCTGAGGGTGCAGCACATGTCTTGTCTTGTGGATACCAAGGGCCATACCCCCACAGCTAGTCCCCGTGCCTGACAGTAGGTGATGTAGTCATGTGGTGCCAGGGTTAGAAAGTAGAAGAAAGGCAGAAGACCGGCCGAGCAGGCAACTAGTTAATGGGCGGAGCCCTAAATTGAAAAGCGCACATTCACCGCAAGGTGAAGTGTGCCCACTTAGTCCCCGAGCCCGCTGAAAGATGAAGAATGAATCTTGTAGCAGGGTCAAAGAAAAAGAAGTCTGAAAGCTTGCCGACGTCATTTGACATGTGCGTATCAAGACCCCAGATGTGCTGCCCAAGATTAGCACCCTGATCCAAATAGCATGGAGCAGCTTGATAGCACACCGATGAGGCACAGCAAGATCCGACCATCGAGGGAGTCCCCGGCGTAGCTGGCGACGTCCGAGCACCGAGGAGTTCCCGATGTAGCTGGCAATGTTCGAGTACCGAGGAGTCCCCGGCGTAGCTGGCGATGTCCGAGCACCGAGGAGTCCCCGGCGTAGCTGGCGATGTCCGAGCACCGAGGAGTCTCCGTCATAGCTAGCGATGTTCGAGCACCGAGGAGTCATCGGCGTAGCTGGCGATGTCCGAGCACCGAGGAGTCTTCGGCGTAGCTGGCGATATTTGAGCACTGAGGAGTCTCTGGCGTAGCTGGCGATGTCCGAGCACCGAGGAGTCCCCGTGCATAGGTGGTGATATCCGAGCATCGATTAGTACCCGGCGTAGCTGATGATGTCCGAAACCCGAGGAGTCCTCGACATGGTGGGCGATGTCCGAGCACCACCGAGGAGTCCCCGCGTGGTGGCGATGTCCGAAACACCAAGGAGTTTCTGGCATAGTTGGCGATGTCCGAGCACCGAGGAGTCCCCGGCGTAGCTGGCGATGTCCGAGCACCGAGGAATCTTTGGTGCAGCTGGCGATATCCAAGCACCGAGGAGTCTCTGGCATAACTGGCGATGTCCGAGCACGGAGGAGTCCCCGTGCGTAGCTAGCGATGTTCGAGCACTGAGGAGTCCCCGGCGTAGCTGGCGATGTCCGAGCACCGAGGAGTCCCCAGCGTAGCTGGCAATGTCCGAGCACCGAGGAGTCTCTGGCGTAGCTGGCGATATTCGCAAGGTGAAGTGCGGTGAAGTGTGCCCACTTAGTCCCCGAGCACGAAGAATCCGAGCACCAAGGAGTAACCGACGTAGCTGGCGATGTTCGAGCACCGAGGAGTCCTCGGTATAGCTGGCGATGTCTGAGCACCGAGGAGTCCCCAGTGTAGCTGGCAATGAAGCACGAGCGATGAACAATCTGGTCAACTGGTCGGCGGCGAAGTGAGCATTGAGTAGAAGCGACCGACGAACAGTCTGATCAATTGGTCGACGACGAAGTCCATGAACCTAGCGGTCCGACCAGTTGATCGATGGAGAAGTCCGAGCACCAGGTGGTCCGATTACCTGGACGATGATCCTGCAATACAAATATGTAGAACGGGTAGTACATGATGGAAAAATATATGAACTCCGGAGAAAAATCAGCAATGGCAACAAAATAGCGTATGCAGCTCGGCGATCAGTTGGTGTGAAGATGTATTTATATTTAATATAAACCGCTCGACCAGTTAGTGTGTAGCTAAGTCTCCAGCCCTAGCTAGCCCGTTAACCATAACGCGAAGCATGGAGCCCGTGTGCGTGTAGGAAGAACAAAGCGTCGCTAAGGAGCCGCTGCTGACCACCCATAACACAGAGGGCAGACGCTCATGCACATATAGGGAGGAGCCGAAGACTAGGCCATCTCTGGGGACACCCGAGCGTCAACATGACTGTTCGGGGGTTCTAAAAATCATTTGAAGAGCAAACATGGAGAAAACAGCTCAGATAAACATCATGGCGATATACGGAGATTGGAGAATATTTAGAAAAATATTAAAGCATGACTTAGCTTTAGATAGAACGTCTGGTCGGTGGCGTATGGCGTTATCTGGTCGGCGTTGATGGTGATCACCCAACGAGCGGTGAGTTTTTTATCTCTTCTGCTCTCGACGGCGGCGAGGCCCCCAAAGATAGTGGCGACCACTTTGTCGTGATCTTGGAAGGCGTTATTGTTGTTCCTAGGTGGTCGGTGAGCTTCTGGCCGACCTGATCGATGGATGCGATCAGATTGTCGTTGCTGATCTGCTTCCTCAAGTAGCGGGGGAGCAGGCGACAAGTTGTTGGTGAAGGCGACCTGGGAGGTGGTTCTGAGATCAGATCTGTAGTCGTAGGTGTTGGGGTGATCGGCGCAGAATCGATATGCACCAGCTCGATGAGCTCTCCGACTCCATCAGCGTTGATGATCCACGAGATCGATCCGACCATGAAGATCTGGCCGGGCTGTGGGAGGGACAAAGAGCCTACAAAACGTACCATCTTGTTCGTTATAGAAACAGCACGCACACCCCTACCTGGCATGCTAACTGTCGACAGAATATCGTCGGCAGTCCTCCGAGGGGTATCCCACGAAGGTAGATTGATCGACAGAGAGGCATGCAATCAAGAACAAGAAGGTAATAGGGACACACGAGTTAGACAGGTTCAAGCCGTCAATATGATGTAATACCCTACTCCTGTGGTCTATTGGATTGTATTGGCTATCGTATGATATTGCGTGTGATCAGATGCCTTAGGCTAGGCCTAGGATCTGTATGGGGATGTCAACTAGGGGACCTCTGCCTCTCCTTATATACTCTAGAGGGGTAGGGTTACAAGAAAAGTATCCTATTTGGTACTATACAATGTCTTACAGTGTCGTGCACGCCTTGATCTTGTGGGCTGGGCCACCTCTAAGGGTGCGGCCCATGTCTTGTCTTGTGGATACCGGAGGCCATACCCCCGCAGCAATGCAGGCCAGGGAAGCTCAGCAGGACCAAGAAGCAACCAGCTGTGCTTTAACTGCAATCAGCTAGGTCATTGGTCCAAGGAGTGCCCCCATCCCAAGAAGAATAGAAATCAAAACTAGGGTAATCAGAAATTGGCAAATCCTAAGGCACGTCCTAGATACGTGCATTATACAGCCGTGGAAGAAATTCCCGTGGGAGAAGTTGTGACTGCTGGTATGTTTCTTATTAACAAACATCCTGCCATTGTTTTATTTGATTCTAGAGCTTCTCATTCATTTATGAGCCAAACATTTGCATCTAAGCATCATCAGAAGATAATTGAGGTAGACAAAGGTGGTTATAGTATAAGTTTAGCTGGGGCCACTATTTATACTAATTAATTAGTGAGAGATGTGCTCATCTCTATACAAGAGAGGGATGATAGAATACCAAATATATATGTATCATGGCATGATTGTAATGTGAACCGTGTACACCAAAGATTGAGTAGGCTAGGAGATATGGTAGTTAGCACTTGTAAAGGAAAGAGATAGGTAGTTGCTATTTTATCTCCTCAATTATCTCCTGGCCATTCATCTAGGTGCTACACCTCCTATGTAAGCCACGGCTGGGGCTCTTTCAGTCCTCTCGATCAATTAACACGCAACACGCCCGTCCCGGCATTTCTCTCACCTTCCGAGCGCCTCTGAATCTCACACATGGTATCAGAGCCTAGGGTTCCATGGCGTCGAGTTCAAGCACCACCAACAATCCCTTCTTCGGTTTCCAAGTGACCGAGAAGTTGTCCAAGACCAACCATACGCTATGGAAAGCGCAGGTCCTCGCCGCCATCCGCGATGCTTGCTACGAGGGGCACATCAATGGCAAGACCAAGGCCCCTGATGCTGAGATCGTCGAGAAGAAGGCGGATGGCATGACCGTCACCAACCCCAACCCCATGTTTGAGGCATGGTATGCTCGGGATCGTGATTCTTTGGTTCCTCCCGTCCGGTCAAGGGGGAAGGATGTTCAGGCGCAGATCAACACTGCCGAGACAGCAGGACAAGCCTGGTCGGCAGTGGAGAAGATGTTCTCCGCGTAGACCCGCGCCAAGACGATGAATGTGAGGCTTGCCCTCACCACTACGAAGAAAGGTACCATGTCGATCACATATTATGTTTCCAAGATGAAAGGTTTTGCAGACGAAATGGCTGCCGCCGTCGGCAAGGCTCTAGATGATGAAGAACCGGTGGCGCACATCTCGCAATGGTCTTGATGCCGATTACAATCCGGTGGTGACATCGATCATCGCTAGATTGGATCCCATCTCGATTCGACACCAGTATGCCCACGGTGCCGGTTTGAGACCGGTACCGGAATCAGGGATGGTGGATCCTATGCTCACGTGGCAAACTGTGGGCGTGGCCATGGCAACCGTGGCTCGGGCACTGCCCGTGGCCGTGGTCGACATAAAGGCGCGCCAAAGCGTGGTCGAGGAAACGCAGTGCACGGGCAACAGAACGGCGGGTGGCAGCCACGACCTGATGGGGCAAGTGGGTCTGATGATCCACCGCTCTGTCAGATCTGCTTCAAGACAGGCCACAGGGCGAGCCGGTGCTGGCATCGGTTTGATGAAAATTATGTCCCAGAAGAACGCCATGTCAACGCCGCCATCGCCATGAACGCCTACAATGTCGACACCAACTGGTACACCGACACGGGAGCAACGGATCACGTTACAAGTGATCTAAACAAGCTGACGATGAGGGAGAAGTACCATGGAAATGACCAGATTCACAATCGCATCCGGTTCGGTATGGAAATTAAATCGTTGGTCATACTACTATTCCAACTCAATCCCGTAGTTTGCATCTAAACAATGTCCTTCATGTTCCTAAAGCTGCAAAGAATCTAGTCTCCGTTCATCATCTTGCCAAAGATAATTCTGCCTTTATTGAGTTTCATCCTGATTTTTTTCTTATCAAGGATCAGGCTACGAGGAACACGATTCTTAAGGGGCCATGTCGTCATGGATTGTATCCCCTTCCTGTCAATTCTTCAGTCAAGCAGGCAAATGCAGTTGACAAGCCAACCATGTCTAGATGGCATAATCGCCTAGGCCATCCTTCGTTTCCTATTGTTACCAAGGTCATAGACAGTAATAATCTTTCTTGTTCCTCCGTGTCCAATAAGAAATTAGTTTGTGATGCTTGTCAGCAAGCAAAGAGTCATCAGCTACCTTATAAAAGATCTGTTAGCTCAACTAGTTTTCCTTTGGAACTTGTTCATTCCGATGTTTGGGGTCCTGCAGTTGAATCTGTGGGCAGAAAACGCTACTATGTTAGCTTTGTTGATGACTTCAGTCGTTTTACGTGGATTTACTTTCTCAAGTATAAATCTGACGTTTTCCAAAAGTTTCATGAATTTCAAAAAATGGTTGAGCGACAATTTGATCAAAAATTCTTGCTATGCAAACCGATTAGGCGGGAATATCAAAAATTAAATAGTTTCTTCTCCCAAGTTGGCATCATTCATCATGTATCATGTCCCCATGCTCATCAACAAAATGGGGTCATTGAACGTAAAGCATCGTCACATAGTTGAGGTTGGGTTATCCTCCTAGCTCATGCTTCAATGCCCTAAAATTTTGGGATGAGGCCTTTATGGCTGCCACATTTCTTATCAATCGTTTGCCTAGCAAAGTCATTGATAATCAAACACCTTTTGAGCGTTTACTCAAACAAAAACCGGAGTATTTTTCCCTTCGCACCTTTGGTTGCGCATGTTGGCCCAATCTCCGACCCTACAATCGCCATAAACTTGAACTTCGTTCTAAGCAGTGTGCCTTTTTGGGTTATAGCAACCTTCACAAAGGCTATAAGTGCCTTGATATTCAATCCGGCCGGGTATATATTTCTGGAGATGTAATCTTTGACGAGGAAGTTTTTCCCTTCTCTACTCTTCACTCCAACGCAGGTGCCCACCTCCGTGCAGAAATTGCACTCCTCCCACCCGGCCTTGTACCCTCTCTTGAAACGGAACAGCTAGTTGATCACGTATTTGATTCCACTAACCCCACTAATGATGGTGCACATGCAGCGTGTGATAATAGGGGGAGCTCTTTGCCTCCCAACACGGAACCTGAAGCAGATTCGGCTTCCCATCATGCTGATCCTGCCGATGCCAGTACTGCCCCTGTAGTTTCAACTGCCGTCCTAGTGGCTGCTACGCGCACCGGTACGCCGACGTCCCCTGTGCGCCAACCGAGCGGGGTCACGCGTCCTGCTGATGACGTGGTGCCTCCTGCCACTTCGCCCGGGCCGGCACCGACGTCCCATCCTACCGCAGGCACGGGGGGCACAGATGCCGACATCAACAGCTCTGCTGCTGCGGATGGAACCCCTGTGCCGACACCAGAAGCTGGACCCCCTACGGCTGGACCTTCTATGGTTGCAACAGAGACTCCACCGCGACCACGAACTCGACTTCGTGATGGTATTCGCAAGCCGAAAGTTTACACAGACGGTACGGTCAGGTATGGATGTTTCATCGCATCTGGTGAACCACAGTCCCTTGATGAAGCACTGAACAGTAGAGATTGGAAGCTAGCCATGGATGCAGAATATGATGCTTTGATTAATAATAACACTTGGCACTTAGTTCCACCAAAGAAAGGTATTAATGTCATTGACTATAAATGGGTATATAAAGTGAAACGTAAATCTGATGGGAGTTTGGATAGATACAAAGCCAGGCTAGTAGCAAAGGGATTTAGACAACGCTATGGTATTGATTATGAGGATACTTTCAGCCCAGTTGTGAAACCAGCTACTATTAGAACTATTTTGTCTGTTGCTGTCTCCAGAGGGTGGAGCCTACGTCAGCTCGATGTACAAAATGCTTTTCTTCATGGGTATCTAGAAGAAGATGTGTATATGAAACAACCACCTGGTTATGAGGACAAGTCAAAGAATGGGTATATCTGCAAACTTGACAAGGCCTTATATGGGCTTAAACAAGCACCAAGAGCATGGTATTCACGGCTGAGTAATAAGTTGTGTCAGCTGGGCTTTAAAGCATCAAAAGCTGATACATCTCTGTTCTATTACAATAAAGGAACTGTCATTATATATATTCTTATTTATGTTGATGACATAATTGTTGCTAGTTCCACTCAGGAAGCCACTGCGTGTCTGTTACAAGATTTGAGGAAGGAATTTGCACTCAAGGATCTAGGGGATCTCCACTTCTTTCTTGGTATAGAGGTAAAGAAGATAAATAATGGGATTCTGCTAACACAAGGGAAATATGCTAAAGATGTGTTACAACGTGCCAATATGATGGAGTGCAAACCGGTTAGCTCACCATTGTCCACCTCGGAGAAATTATATGCTCATGAAGGTGATCCCCTTGGTCCCCAAGATGCTACGGCATACAGAAGTATTGTAGGAGGTTTGCGATGATTTGACCTTGACTCGGCCGGATATTTCTTTTCTTTGTAAATAAGGTTTGCCAATATTTGCATGCACCTACTACTGCTCACCGGGCTACAAATAAAAAGAATACTATGGTATCTCAAACATACTATGGAGATTGGACTCAAAATTTGTAAGTCACCCTCTCTTCTTGTAAGTGCATTCTCGATGCAGATTGGGCGGAGATCAAGATGACAAAGCGATCAAGCTGGAGGGTTTGCCGTGTTTCGGGATCTAATCTTATTTCTTGGAGTGCTAGGAAGCGGTCTCAAATATCACGATCAAGCACGAAGTTGAATACAAAGCAGTTGCTAATGCCACCACCGAGGTAATGTGGATACAAACGTTACTATATGAGCTGGGTATTCAGCACCAAAGAAGGCAAAATTGTGGTGTGACAATATTGGAGCCAAGTACCTTTCGGCAAATCTGTCTTTCATGCTAGAACAAAACACATAGAAGTAGATTATCATTTTGTTCGTGAGCGAGTAGCAAGAAGACTACTTGATATTGAATATATCTCTACAAGGGATCAAATTGCGATGGCTTCACCAAACCACTAGCGATCATGGAACTTGGAGATGTTCAAGAACAATCTCAACTTAGGAAGTTTCAATTGAGGGGGAGTGATAGAATACCAAATATATATGTATCGTGGCATGATTGTAATGTGAACCGTGTACACCAAAGATTGAGTAGGCCAGGAGATATGGTAGTTAGCACTTGTAAAGGAAAGAGATAGGTAGTTGCTATTTTATCTACTCAATTATCTCCTGGCCATTCATCTAGGTGCTACACCTCCTATGTAAGCCATGGCTGGGGCTCTTTCAGTCCTCTCGATCAATTAACACGCAACACGCCCGTCCCAGCGTTTCTCTCACCTTCCGAGCGCCTCTGAATCTCGCATAAGGGAGTCACTATGGATCTTATAGTATTGCCCAGACTAGCCATAGATGTGATCTTAGGCATGAGTTGGATGAGTGGTTATGGAGTTCTTATTCACACCTCCACTCGAACAATTATGTTGAGAGAACCAAAGGGGAGTAATGCTTTTCTAGTACCACTTCCCTGAAGTTTTGATCTTCAAAACTTGTCCTGTGCTATCCAAGCCACTACCCTCTGTGATATTCCCATCGTTTGTGAGTTTCCTGATGTAATTCCAGATGAATTGCTGGGTTTACCGCCTGATAGGGATGTGGAATTTAAGATTGAGTTAGTGCCAGGTACAGCACCTATCTCGAGAAGACTCTATAGGATGCCACCAAATGAGTTAGTCAAACTTAAAATCTAGTTACATGAACTTTTGGACAAATGTCTCATTCGACCTAGTTCGTCTCCATGGGGTTGTCTAGCTTTATTTATAAAGAAGAAGGACAAATCCTTGCGGATGTGTGTGGACTACAGGCCGCTTAATGTTGTGACCATTAAGAGCAAGTATCCTTTGCCTTGTATCGAGATTTTGTTCGATCAACTAGCAAAAGCCAAGGTATTCTCTAAGATTGACTTGAGATCCGGCTATCATCAGATTAAGATCAAGCTAGAAGATGTACCTAAGATAGCTTTCTCTACTAGGTACAGCTTGTATGAGTATTTGATCATGTCTTTTGGATTGACCAATGCTCCTGCCTACTTTATGTATTTGATGAATTCGGTATTCATGCCCGAACTCAACAAGTTCATGGTCGTGTTTATCGATGATATCCTGATTTACTCAGAAAATGAGGCAGATCATGCAGAGCACCTGAGAGTTGTTTTGTCTAGATTGAGGGAGCACAAATTATATGCCAAATTTGGCAAATGTGAATTCTAGTTGAAGCAAGTACCTTTCTTGGGTCATATCTTATCTGAAAATGGAATTTCTGTAGACCCATCTAAAGTACAAGTGGTCATGGATTGGATGGCCCTGACTTTGGTTCAAGAAATTCAGAGTTTTCTAGGGCTAGTAGGCTATTATCATTGTTTCATTCTAGACTTTTCCAAGATTGCTAAGCTCAAGACCAGACTACTCCAGAAGGATGAAAAGTTCAACTAGACTGCGGAGTGTGAAGCCGCTTTTCACACCTTATGGACCTTGTTAACTACAACTCCTGTTTTAACACAACCGGACATTAAGAAGCCTTTTGATGTGTTCTGTGATGCATTGGGTACAGGTTTGGGGTGTGTGCTCATGCAAGAAGGTCGAGTTATTGCCTATGCTACCCGATAATTGCAAAAGTATGAAGTCAACTACCCTACACATGATTTAGAGCTCGCCGCAATTGTTCACGCCTTGAAGATATGGAGACATTACTTGTTGGGAAATATATGTCACCTATACACTGATCACAAGAGTCTCAAATATTTCTTTACTCAACCTGAGCTGAACATGAGGCAACATCGATGGTTAGAACTGATCAAGCACTATAATTTGCAAGTGCACTACCATCTAGGAAAAGCCAATGTTGTAGCAGATGCATTTAGTCGAAAATCTCATTGTAACACCTTAGAAGCCTTGTTGGAAGATGGATTTAATTTGTTACATCCTGTTGTGCTACACAATATCACCGTCAGTTGTTCACTTAAAAGCAAAATCATCGAACTATAGAAGACAGATGTGGGTGTATTTCACATCAAGAGAAAGATGAAAGGACAGAAGACCAAATATTTTAGGTTGGATGAAAGAGGTGTGCTATGGTTTGAGGACCGACTTGTGGTACCGAAAGACTGAGTACTTAGAAATCAAATTTGAGATGACGCTCATTCATCCTAGTTGTCTATCCATCCGGGCAGTAGGAAAATGTATCAAGATTTAGAAAACCGTTTTTGGTGGACCAAGATGAAGAAGGAAATTGCAGCCTACATTGCTAGGTGTGATGTCTGTAGCTGAGTGAAGGCAGGTCATCTCAAACCTGGTGGATAGCTCCAGCCATTGTCCATTTCAGGCTGGAAATGGGAAGAAATAAGTATGGACTTTATTATAGGCCTCCCACAGACACAACAAGGTCACGATTCCATATGGGTCATTGTAGATCGCCTCACCAAGTCGGCACATTTTGTACCAGTTAACACAACGTGTTACGCTAGGAAGTACGCTGAGATGTATGTTTCTCAAATTGTGAGGCTACATGGAGTACCAAGGACCATAATCTCATATTGCAGACCATAGTTTATAGCTTGTTTTTGGGAACACTTGCACAAGGCCTTGGGAACCAAACTAATCAGAAGTTCAACATACCATCCACAAACTTCTAGAAAAACCGAGCGAGTGAACCAAATCTTGGAAGATATGTTGAGAGCTTGTGTTATATCCTCCAAGGGTTCATGGCAGAAATGGCTAACTTTAGCTGAGTTCTCCTATAACAACAGTTATCAAGAGGGCATCAAGATCACTCCTTTTGAGGCCTTGTATGGTCGCAAATGTAGAACTCCTTTGAATTGGATTGAGCCCGAAGAAAGGAGGTACTATGGCATAGATTTTGTCACATATGCTGAAGAACAAGTATGTGTTATCCAACAACACATGAAAATAGCTCAGTCAAGACAAAAGAGGTATGCTGATAAAAGGAGAAGATCACTAACCTTTGAAGTGGGAGACTATGTGTAGTTAAAAGTTTCGCCCATGAAGCGAGTGCAGAGATTTGGAGTAAAAAGGAAGCTTGCGCCTAGATATGTAGGCCCATACTAGATTATCGAACGAAAGGGAAATGTCACCTACAAGTTACAACTTCCTCCTGAGATGAGTGCTATATTCGATGTCTTCCATGTTTCCTAGTTAAAAAGATGTTTTTGCATACCTGATGAAGCTATTGCACCCACCAACATTAAGCTCCAATTGAATTTGACTTATGAAGAGAAACCAATCCGAGTGCTAGAAGAAATGGAAAGATTAACCCGAAGCAAAGTCATTAAGTTCTACAAGGTGGTGTGGAATAACCATAGTGAACAAGATGCCACATGGGAATGGGAGGATTATTTACGTGAAGTCTATCCTGCTTTTTCTGAAGAATGGTATGTCTTGCAAATCTCGGGACGAGATTTCTATAAGGGGGAGGGGTTGTAACACCACAGTGTTAAGCATTACAATTGACACTTGCATTTCATGAGCAAGCATCATCCATTTATTCATGAGCATGAGCATATGAAATTTCATTTCATTCTTTATACATTATCACATGTGATGTTGATTATATATATGCATATGCTTGTTATCATGTATGACCAATGTATGAAATGGTTGTGAGGTCATGAAAACACCTTAGACACATCTAGTATGGTAAATGGAACAATTTTTGTATTCATGACATGAACCAATTTTGCTTCTAAGTGTTGGTTTACTTTGAAATGCCATTTTAATGATGCTAGTTTGACTAAAGTTGAACAATAGTTTAGAGAGCTTGCATGGCTATGTGACCTAAATAAAAGTTGTAGTTCTTATCATGGGTAACAAATTTTATTTAAGGGTCATGAGCTTAATCAGTGCCAAACATGGTCAAAAACAACTCCAAAGTAGCAATGAAATGCTGTTTCTAGACTTGAAATTTTTGCTAAGTCCCGAATCATGATTTCAGTTTCAAGGTACCTCACTTTAGAGTTTTGTAGTTTGAAAACCATTACGAATTAGACAAAACTCCTTAAGCAATCTTGTAGTACTCACGTTGCTCTACAATTTTTATAAAGGAAGTTTTTGCTAAATCACCACGGATTAGGAGGACTGATCGCTTGAACTTGCTTCATCAGTCGGGTTCAGTGGTGTCTGAACCACCGCCGCACGCGCATCGTGGCCGACCGACGTCAGGCCATGGCCACCACATGGAGGCCGTCCGCCGGCATCGGGCCCACGCATTAGGCCATGGCAGGCAGCAAAACCACGCGACGCCGCTACTCTCTCTCACTCACACTCACTCTCTCTGCCTCTCTCTCGCCGCGCCAGAGCGAAACCGAGCACCGTCGCCATTACTGCCGAGCTCTACCACACTCGCTCGCTGCCGCCACCATGCCATTGTCTTATTGCTCGCGCGCACCTCTTGACCATCACCTCCTCCACCTTCCTGACCAGTTAGCCATAGCCGTGCTCATCAGAGATTGCAGTGGCCGAAAACGACCGGTGCGCCATCGCAGCGCCGCCGCCGTCTACCATTAGCGCCGCCGCCATAGCCAACCACCATCAAGGGTTCACCCACTTATCTCACTTGGTGCAGAAGGATGAGGGGAACACGTCGGTGGTGACCTCGTCGCCGGTGACCTCACCGACAGCGAGTTCTCACCGGTCAAAGCGCCGCCTCTACTCTGTGCGTCTGTCTAGTGGGTCCTGTTGACCGTGGGCCCCTGCTGTCAGTCGTAGTGTGAGTATGGACCGGGTGCACCTAGCTATAGCGCCAGAGTGGAAATTTGATTTTCTTTATTTATTTTTCACAGATTTTGTTGCTAACTTACAAAAAATATATCTAGAGCTAGGAGTGTCCAAATGGGGTTAACCAAATTTTGTTAGATTCATCCTGAAGTGTATTATTTGATAAAAATATGAAATCTACTGTTTAGGGTATTTTTTTGGGAGAATTAAATTGAGAAAGATAAGTGCTTTTAAAGTAGTTTATATCTTGTAAAATGCATAACTTGAGCTAGCAAAGTGATAAAATTGTGATTTCCAATTTTGCTGGTCTTGTGTTGACATGCTCTAGCTAGGTAAAATACTAAACCTACAGTTGACATACTTGTAATATAGTCTTCCTATTTAATCTTAATTAATTGCTAGATTCTAGTGAAATTAATTGGGGTAAAAATACATAACATATGATCATACAAATTTTTACACCGTATTCTCATGCTAGGAGGAAAGTAAGAAAAATATTAAATCTATTACTTGACACTTTTTACTATGCTAAACTATTTTTTGCTAAAATAAGCATATGTAATTTGTCATTTTTGTAGAGGTAGCTATACTTATCCAAATGACATGAAAGTTGTACAGTAGACTATTAGGGTTATGTGTAGCCTACTGTAATTTTCTCGGAATTTATTGAGCGCTGGAATATTTACTCTGTAAATCATCTTATTATCTAAGGAAATTAATAAATGAATATAACTAAATTAGTTAGGCTTAACCATGATGTTTTCTGTGGTGTGTGTGATGCATATAATCTATTGATACTGTTAGTGAGGCTTAGAAGTATTTGTTTATAGGCAACTAGTTAATTATTGTTTTATAATTCAACTAGATGACTGCATGTGTAGTTTCTGTTGTGGTGATGATTTCATGATGATAATGATCTTTTATATAAACATGGTTAATAACAAAGTTGTAAATAACTTAATTATCTACCTTGTGTTAAATTTCATAGTCATAGGACTTATGGTTTGAGAATTATAGCTGTTAGAAGTCTGCTATCTGAAATGCTTGCTCTCTAGAGAGATCTAAAAGATTGAACTGTTTGACCTAGATAACTGCTGAATCACATTAAGATGATTAAAATAAAGTTGTAGGAAATTTCATAAGCTTTCCATAATGTCCACAACCATATTATTTTGATGTGTGTAACTCTAGTTATGGTCAAAACAAGTGGCTGTTGTCTTGTAGTCTAGAAAATTGCTTAGATGAGAATTTGTTTAATTACTAGAGAAGAGATATATACCTACTCAATAAAAGAAAATTTATCTTGTTATCACCTTAATGCAATGCTATTGAGAACACTTATGAGGATATATTTTATCACACCATATGATATCATGCATGTCAGTATATATGCATTCGTGATATCTTATTTCATGCTCATGCATATAGGATCGTCTGAGGGGATCACTCTATTAGAATTCAATGAAGAAGAAGAGGAACATCAGGAGGCACCTCAGCCTGTAGCTCCAAAAGGCAAGGAGCAAGCTCTTGAAGACTTACCCAAGTGCCTAGACCATGGGCCAACTTATTTTATCAAAGACAAGCCCAGAGCATTCTAAGTCTTCCATGTTTTACAAAATATCACTTGAGTCCTTTATGTTTGATGTGTTAGGTTATAAGAGTTGAATTGGAAACACTTGATGCATAGAACTACCTTGTCTAGATAAATATATCATTAACCCTGTGTAGGTCTAGGATCGAATATATGCTTAGCCATGTTTAGACCGGTAGAAGTCGGGTGATTTCCAGTGACCTACGAGATATAGGTAGATATCGGAGCACGGTTAGCTATATTTGCTATCGTGAAAAAGAACCATGGGGTAATGTAACTGGAGGTCGGACGGAGTCTATACGTATGTTGGCTCATTTGATTCCGTCTGTGCCGATTAAGGATGTACCATTGTTGGAACTTCTGTTGAGATTGAAAGCATGCCTCTCACTTAGCTGGTCGGATAACTCATTCCGACCGTGGAGCCGAGTAGCTCAACTCAGGTCGGGCCCTGTTCTATTAGAGTGCGCACCCTGGATGGTAGTAAGGATGTGCGGGGAGCCAGATGTGAGCTCAAGGGCAGGGTAGTCCTGATCATCCTGGTAGCTGGTTGTCCCTGATTATGCGGCGCTGATCGAACCCACAAAATGTGGACCTGAGTTGTACCAAAGGTGACCCGATGTGACCCTGATAGGGGAAGTGTGGGTTTGTGTTAGGAATAAATTCACAGCTGGTTGAAATCGATTTGAATCACCGTCTCTCTCGGACAGTGAGAAACTTGGCTAGCTCCAACATCGTAGTAACTGGATTATGGAATGGTGGTTATGGTGAACTTGGAACTTTTACACCGGCTATGGTTACTACTGTTAGCTACTAAATGATATACTACATGTTTGGCACAGGTTAGTCGCTAATCTAGATATGAATAGCTATAATTAACTTGATGACCGAATTATAAAAGGTACAGTTGAATTAGTGGCTTTTTATGCAAAATGTTGTCAAGCTAGCTCCACTTATAAAGCCTTGCATGATCCTTGGAGTCTTCTTTTTGGTTTATGACGGGTAAGTCTAGCTGAGTACCTTCTCATACTCAGGGTTTATTTCCCATTGTTGCAGATAATATGATGTATCATGGCTACTATAAGAACTGCTTCTGTCCCGCTGTGGACGAGGAGTAGGGCCCTAGGCAAGGCGTCTCTCGTTAATCCCTCTATTATGCTTTTGTGGTTGTGATCCTGAGCTGACACAATATTTGAACCATTATGTGAGATGTTGGTTTCAAACTTTATTTGCTTCCACTACTACTTTATTTGAACCTAATTTGTAATAACTTTTAATCATACTCTGATGTATGGAATTGTAATTGTGAACTTTATGTAACGTGTGACATGTATGTTGAATCATGTACGATCTTGGTTGTATGTTGATGATTAATCGAGACCCTTCGTGGTATTTGACGGACTACCGGGTTTATATGGGCTCAAGTATGATAGTGCGACCGCTTACGGGCTGCTATTGTACTTGTGCTCTTATAAATTGGACGGTTTTGCTACATTCACCGCCTCACCATCCAACAGCGATGGATGGCCTCTAGATGGCGGTTGCATGCAGGTAAGTCGGTTGCTGTGGTTAGAATGGCGGTTTGGAGGTTAGTTTGGCCCCCTCCAAGTGTATGACAGTGGGCCCGTGGATCCAAGGCAACTCAATGTCATCCTTTGGATCAAACCGACTTGGATCAAGGGTGGAGAAGCAGTGTGGAGGCCTTCACATGGATCAGTGACGTGGCAAGGGGGGTGGGGCCATCGGACGACATCAGGTGGCCTCAGCCGATGTGGCATGTGGGCCCATGGCCCCCCTACTAGGTGCCATCGCCTCCTATGCACGTCTTTTGTCCATTTTTGTGATTTTTCCTGCATACAAATAATTTTTCCAAGTATAAGTGGAACTACGTGAATTATAAACAAAATATGGCATATGTGATGTTGTTTTACCTTGGTTTGGGTGGAATGTTGATGATCAATTTGGATGTTTAGTGACCATCAACACGCTCCCCCAAGCTACCCCTTTGCTCGTCTCGAGCAAAGATGCGGGCTTAGCATGTTGGATTAGGAATTGCTTCAATGTAATGCCCTATAAAAACTCATATACAAACCAATACTACCTCTTGAGTTGAGCAAGTTAGTGCTAGAAATTCACCATCAGTCTTAGCCATATGGGGCTTATAGCTTTCACCTTGACATAGACAGTTGTAAGATTAGCATAGCATAGACATAAACTTTCTTCCCTGCTTTGGTTTAGCTAAGACTTCTTGGAGGTTTTCAAGATTTTTGAAAGAAAACTTGCCTAGTTCCTCAAATGGCACACTCAATCTCTCAATGGTGTTCAAATCCTCCCTGAGGCAAAAAGATCTTAGCCTTTCTCCTACTCTAAGGCTTATGTGGAGTTCATAGGTAGGGAATAAAAAGCGAGGCTTACTTGAATTGAATTTATTGCTAAGTCAAACACTTGGATCACAAGGAGCAACAAGTCATACAAAATGATCGAGATGTGCAAGTGTGTGGTAATTGGTGGAAGTGGTACTCCTTTGAGAACTTCCCTTCCTCTAGCTTCCTTTTTGAGAGGGCATGGCTACCTTATTCTTCCTCTCTTTCTTTCTTTCTCCTTTTTTTGAACTATAGAGATTTTTGCTCTTCTTTCTCTCTCTTTTTTTTGGTAGCCCATGCCTCTCTATAATATGATGGATAGCTAGAGGGGGTATAAATGTATGTCTCTTATGGAGTCAAGGGTGCATAAATATGGAATGGATGGTTGCATACTTCTAGTGTAGAAGTAGCATATCTATCTACATGGAGTGTATGTGATCTTGATCAAAAGGTATGACAAGCTTCTCTACTCAGAACAACAAGGCTTGACAAAGCTCAAAACAAACAAGCAACTTTATGTGTAGGCTTATCATATCGGGAAAGCATATATACTTGGCTCTGGTAGGAAATTTTCACCATCGAGGAACTTCTAGCAAGGGTTTTTATCTTTTTGTAGGAACAAAACTCCAGGTTATCTCAGCCATTCCTCAGACAAGTTAAAAAGATTTACTCTAATCTCTGCTACAACATATCTCACAAAAGCCTATACTTGGTTCTAGCAATCGCAACCCACAAAAGCAGTCAACTTAAAATGAACTCTAATTTTACATGCTTAAAACTTGAGAAGTAAAGGGTTGTATAGCAAGCTTTTGCAAAGTATCACAGAGCAATTATTCATCATTTCCAAAAGGTGTGTAAACATCAATTTCAAAGCAAGAGTGATTAAGGCAGCTTTAATGATTCTTCTCTACATTGATTATAATAGCATAGTTGTCTTACATATTCTATTGTTTTCGATTATGCTATCATTACTGTATCTCTATATCATCATTCATTTTATTATTATTATCATATTTATATTATTATCATTCATTTATATATATATTATTTCTTTTTCGATATAGAGAATTAATGTAGATAAAAGAGTAGATGTGAATGTCTTCATACCTGAGCGAGGAGGTTCTCCCCCAAGCTTGCCTTTTGCGAAAGTTGGAATCGTCTTCTCGGACGGCTCTTCTTGAACCTTTCTTCATTTATTGCTACTACGATAGTTTATTACTAATCCTAGCTATTATGAGATTTATTTTATTGTTGTTTTTTTAGATTTTATTACTATGAATTTATTCTAAGTGCTAGTACTTCATGAGTACCTTTATTGAAAATGTAAACATGCAATGCAACTAATAACCTAACATGTAATGCAAAGTTGGAAAGGGAAATATGCAAATGCAACCTATACTAAATGCAGTAGAAATGCAATAAAAGCGTACCTTATAGTACCGACTCATGGTTATGCCTCCTTACACGGGGGTTCTTCTTCATTGTACGAGAATTCTTCCTCCATGTTTTCTTCAGGAGTACTCATAGGATCAGGCGACGATGATGGAGACGATGCTTCTTTCTTCTTGCACCATGTCACTCGTGGCTTTGGCTTATTCTTGCCAGGCTATTCCTTCTCAATTAGCTTTGGCTTTCTAGTTCTTCTCTTCTTTGGTTGCTTCTTTCTTTCTTGTTTCTCATAAAAGACAGGTTTTCTAGAGGCAAAAGCAAATGTTTCTTTCCTTCCATCTAAGTGGAATTGAATGTGTCCAGATGCCACATATATACAAGCATTAGCGGCATTTAGAAAAGGACGGCCAAAGATGAGGGGTGCATCCTTGCTAATTCCCATATTTAATATTACGAAATCGGCGGGAACGTAAGAGTCTCTAACTCTGACCAAAAGATCTAGAACTATCCCTTCTACATAGCACACTGACTAATCAATTAGTTGCAAATAGATAGAAGTTGGAGCTAATTCAGTGTAAGTTTTCATAAGTTTCCTTAGACATTATGTTCACACTAGATCCAAGATCACAAATTGCATTTTCAAAAGTATGAGGATCAATAGAGCAAGTAATAACAGGACTTCTAGGATCACCTTTCTTAATAGGAACACCCCAACCATCTAAACCAAAAGCATACCTTGATGTGACGAGGTTGGCGGTCTCCAAGAATTCTTCAGACTTGCTAGGAATTCTTCCTTTCTCAAAAGATGGGATAGCAGCTGCTAGTTGTGGTAATTGGGTTTCCAGCATTGTTGATGGTAACTAACATCAATTATAAACCATCAACATAACCTACATTTATACTTAATTCCATCACCAAACATAGGTATAGGGGTTTAAACTAATGAATTCCATGAGCTTTGGTGATTTCATGACTGTAGGAGGATTTATCTAGAAAATAGCTCACGAGACCACTATCATACACTCCAAACAAGCAAACCATCGACAACAAGTGATTCAACGCGCGAAAACTGTGAAAGACAACTCTAGAAGGTTCCAGAAGACACCATGCCAAAGCTTGGGCCAAATGGCCACAATAGTGGGCCGGGCGGCCCACTAGGGAGGCTGCCTAGCCTGCCACGGAACCCGCTCGCCCCCCCACCTCGTACTCATTCCAATGATCTACACCATTGATTCTAAGGCGGTTTTAGGTTGGTTTATCCAACAGTGCTCGGGAGAGTTGACGTGGATCGATGACGTGGCAATTCCTTGCCCCTACTCCTCCTAGACTCCTTGCTCCTTACTCCTCCTAGATTCCTTGCCCCCTACTCCACCTCTAGCCTATATATAGAAGCCCCTACCCTCCTCCCTAGAGCCATCCTCAAACCCTAATTTATATTCTCCTCATGAGGGTCAGAGCCAGCTATCAAGAGAAGATTAGTCCTCCATAGAATCTAGTCTTATAATTAGAAATAGTGAGATAGAGAGTGAGGGAAGAGTTTGGAGGAGATGCCGGCCTGTCGATGCCCTCTCTACGGCTTGTACCTTGGTGGATCCAAGTTCTACTTGAGCTTGCCTTCGAGATCTCTCTCGTAATTGACTTATGATTCAAGTAAGCATCTTGTTTATATTGTTCTTTAGGTTCACGACTCTCTTTTGAGTGCTTTATTCCTGTTCTAGAGGGAGTAGAGTACTAATCGTAAGTATAAGCATGGTGCTTAGACTTAGGTTAATCGTGGATGCACCCTGCATTTCAGATCGGTGGTAGCTCATGAGGGTGACTCTTATAGCCTCGTTGAATCCTTTGTAGGCCACCTCCCGTCTATAGGCGCACGTAGGACACGGTTGCGAAGGAAAACATCCTCTGCTGGTGTCTTTCCTTAAGTAATGTCCCCATTTGAATAGTAGAAGACATAAGCTTACCCAAGTTAGAACTAGATACCCTTAGTTATCCCCTCTACGCTCCTGTTTATCCTAACCTTGTTGCTACTCCTAAATTAAGTTAAACCTTAACTTAGTTGTTACCCCATGTTAAGTTAGACCATAGTTAGTCTCACATGTTTTCCTATAGATACGATACTTGGAATACTTTCAGGTGAAAGCTACAGTGGTATCTGTGCGCTTGTGGATGTATCTGTGTGCGTTAAAATATACCAACAAGCTTCCTGGCGCCGTTGCTGGGGAAACGGTTGCTGAATTAGCTACAAGCCTAGCTTAACCTTTTATCTTTTATTCTTTCTTTTACTTTTTCATTTAACATGGATTCCACTCATATCTATCAATATGCTAAACCCATGAGCGCAAGCCTAAAACCACCAGAATCCTTAGAGCCTATCATAACACCTGGTTATGAGCTGCGCCCGTGTTTTATAAAACTAATCCGGGATAAATCCTCGGGAGAAGGTAATGAAAACCCATACTCACACATACAAGAGTTTGAACAGACCTGTGCATGCTTGCGTATCGCTGGCATGTCTGACATGACCATAAGATAGAAGTTGTTTTCGTTCTCTTTGATGGGAAAAGCTAAAATATGGTATAGTCAAACCGTAGGAAGTATGCAAGGAGATTGGGAAATACTATGCTCTAAATTTTGTTTACGTTTCTTTTCCATCTCTAAAGTGGTTAGCCTTCGAAAAGAGGTTCTAAATTTTAGACAACTAGAAGAAGAATCTCTTGGCACATCATAGGAACGTACTAATAGTTTCATCATCACTGGCCTGGACCTTGCTATTTCATACCCGATGCTCCTTCAATATTTTTATATGGATCTTAGCAAGGATTCTGCGCAAACCGTTGATTTAGCCTCTAGAGAAGCTTTTCTTCATTTGTCTGCTAGTGAAGCAAGGTCTATGCTTAATAGAATTAGTGGAATCACTCCCTGCACTAGCATTTATAATGAACTCCTCGAGAAAGAGAAGGAATCATCTCCCAATCAAGAAGAAGTCTTGATAGACAAATCACAACCACTCCAATCCCAAGATTTAGCTATTAATCCTGAACCATCAATACCCCAAAATCCTCCAAGGGAAGAAGAAATTCAACCTTTTGAATTTTTTTGTGTGGATGACCTCTTTGGTGCTGATTTTGTGAGGACATTAAATTCTCATAAGAGACCTTCGAGCGAATATAATTCAAATCCTCTTAATAAGGGATATCTTAGAAAGCGTCCTTATTCCCATATAGGACATTGGGAAGCACACAAGGGTGGCATGTCTAGTGAACCCATAGAAGGAGAGCCAAGTCATTTAGAAGCAATTCCTATCTTCTCCCCTTCTATGCCCATATTAGATGTCTCATTTGAACACATCTCTAAACCTATCCTTGACCCCGATGATCCCTCTTATACTCTTTCTCTTGAAACTCATGATGATCCTAGAAATCCACCAAGGCACCCTAAGCATTGGAGTCATGAAGGCCACAAGGAAGACCAAGAAGAGCAACAACAATGGCTGGAGGATATTAAGAACTTATATGCCATTGCCATTGAATGGATGGACGAGGCTTCATATAAGATCAACCCAAGAGTTACCAATCCAGGGAAGTCTTGGACAATAAAATGACTAATAAATGTCATAGGCATAGAATGATGGAGACAATGTTTCCGCCTATAGACATTCATGAAGAAACACCCTTAGAGCTTGAAAAGGAAGATGACATCGATGAGCATGGAAGTTATTTCATGAACACCTCATCAAATCTATGCTCGCATGAGAAATCTCCTGAATCATTTGGTCTCTCCAACTTTGCCACACATGAGATCTTCAACCCCCTCAAACTTCCTATTCATAAAAACTTTGAAAGGGTGGTTGTGGATACATATGTTTATTATAAATATTGTAGATCTCATTGTGTGAATCTTGAGATAGGTACCTAGAGGTTGGTGTTGGAGGGGAAACCACTTCCCCAACTTGAAACACAATTCGAAGGTTTCCCGAGGACGAGCTTCTGCCCTAAAACAAGCACTTTTGGGAGATAACATGAGCTTTTACCTTTTTGCTGTGATGCCTTTGTGAAATAAGCATAGAAATATAATTGTGAAAATATTCCTTCAGATATTTTTGTCACTAACCATTCCAGGTCTGAAGCAAAAAGAATAAAGGATGACGATGCATGGTATGTCCAACCAATTATCATGCAACATTGAATCACAACCATCCAAACTTGACTTTGTTTGCAAAATTCAAGTGTGGGGGATAAACTTCTCTGAAAAATTTTATGCCCTGTTGCTAATTTTGGTTGTCTCTACTTTCAAGCCATGCTCAATTTGCTAAACAACAATCATGCTCTTTCATCTCTATTTGAATAAATCTCTATAATGCTTTCATGCTACCTTTGTTTACTATAGTATGCTTAAGGTTTAGAGTATGTTCATACATCTTTTAAATTAAGCATGGTGCTTAGTTTAGGAGTGCTGATCTTACTTCCAAAGACTTTTAAATTAAGCATGGTGCTTAGGTTAAAATGTCTTTCTAAATCAAATTAAACGTGGTATCTAGGTTGATTTTTGAGCCGATAGTATGCTCTAGTAGATACTAGATATTTTGTTGGACAAACCGCTGCAGGAAACTCTTAATTCAATTTGGGTAAGTCACAAGATGAATTCAAATCAAAGATGAAGCAAGGCACATGGTGAATTCCAATAACTTTGCGCAAAGAAGACATAGCTCATTCATCATGAATGAAACAACTGTAAGTATCAAAGCTCATTCACTTTATCTTCTATTGCAAGTTATCTTTGCCTTGAGCCATGTGTATATTGAACATGATAAACAAAAACTATGCTAAAATAATTCTAACGCTATTTTTTCATTAGCACAGAGAAAAATTATAAAATTCTGGACAAACAACCCATGTTTCAAAATTGTATTTTCCTTTGGGTGTGTGTTGTCCACTAATCCTTTGCAGGCATAAAACAATGAGTGAGGTGAAAAGTCTAACAAGGTGGCAAAAGATCGAAGAGCAGAAAGATGGCATGATAAAAGGATGAGAAAGAAAGGGTGCAATCTAGGAGACAAGAAGCTCATGAACAAGTCATACTGCGAGGCTAGCCAAACAAGGAAAACTTCAAGCAACAAGGGAAGGACCATTATGAGTCATTTACTCTTTGTCACATGGTGTCATCACGCCCCAAGGACAAAGGTAACATCCTAAGATAAATGGTCATCATTTAAAAAGTTTTTCCTTGATTCTAGTATGCAATAAATAAGAAACAAACATGTTTGAGTTACAAATTTACTTTATCCAACTTGATTAACTCAACATGTTTAGTTCTTCAAGCTTGTTCCTAGCACCACTTTCTTGATCTCATAGTTTTAACCAAATGAGCTAAAATATTGCACATCCTATCTTTGGAAGATGATAGTCATAATCATGTAAAGTTTGATACGTTATGTAAAGATAGACAATCCTTCCAAGGGTTAAGAAACTCAACCCTTTTGGCCAAATGAACTTAAATGCTACATTCATGCTCAATCTTCTGATCTTATCACCCATGATACAAATGAACAAAGCACATAAACATCAACTTTATCAAATTCAATGTGTCTAAGGTTGGAGAAGAAGAATAACATTTTGGTTATGTTGGTGTCTTCTCACCAATAGAGCCCATGCACTTGATCTCTACCTTGTCTTTATGAGCAGGACACACTTCAAGCAAAGTGTGGGAGAGTCAGTTAATTCTCCAAGTGTTCTGAACCTGCCAAACCAAAATCCAAACTAAAAACCAAGATGGTTTGGCAAAAGAAGGTGACATCATAAGAGCCACCACCTCAAGAATCCTCATCTTCAGAGTGAACCGAGGTACTTGGTCAATGAACTTCATAAGAAGTCTGGTTTGAAGGACTTACAACACCAAACCCTCACCAAAAGAGCTAGCTTGGGGGAGAAGCACTTCCACGTATCCAGGTAAGTATTCTTTCTCCTTTGTTTTAGTTTTTAGTTTCTTTCATATTTAAACAAAAGATGAATAACTAAAAATAAAATAAAAAGTTATCTTTATAATAAATATATATAGTTATAGTAATAATGTGTGATCTAGTAAAATTAAAAACAAAATAAAAAGGTGTGTCTAGTTTCTTTTAATTTGTTTTTAAGAGTTGTTAGCAAATAAAGAGGACTCAGAATAATCTCTTAAATAGAAATGATGAATAGTTGCTCTATTGTAATTCCTTTCAAGTACCTAGTTTTCAGCCTCGAATTCTCCTGAGTTTTGGATAAGATTGATTTGATATATGGATTTACTCTGAACGTGAAACTTGTGGGTAGCATATGCTTGATCTAAGTCTAGGTAATTGACGGATATGATATGAGATGGTCTGAGCTGCTGTTTATCTTGTTCCTAGTGACACTAAAGTTCTAGAGATTTATCTTTTGAAAAACATAAAAATGCTACATGATGAATTCCTATATGACAAAGCTTGAATTCCCACCAGAGCCATACATGTTATTTAGGCTAGGAAAACTTTCACATATATGCTGCTTGTTTTGCATTGAGTTTTGTCAAGCTTTGTTGACCCTTATGAGAGGTTTGTCATGCTCTTAAAATCAAGATCACATACACTCCACCCACATATGCACTACTCCTACACTAGGGGTAGGCGCAAAAACATGCCTTCCATTTAGATCCACAAAAAATGTTCTACTCCTACACTAGGGGTGAACACAAAAACATGCCTGATAGGTTTATCCACCAAATAAATGCTCTAAAGTTCTTGTTGCTATCTCTCAAAGTTTTGTTGCAGAAAAGAGACATGGGGCTATACAAAACTTATTCATAAAAAAGAAGAGAAAAAAAAGAGTTGAGAAAAAATGGACACAAAAGTGTCCGAGATATTTAAAACAATGGGTACTCAGATGCCCGCCTGAAAAAAAGAAGAAAAGATGAATAAGATAGCCCTATTCTCTAGCAAATATTTCTAAGTTTCAAAAGACAGATAAGTTTGCAAGGAGTATAGTAGAATTAGGTTAGCCACCATATATATCCACCATATATTCCACACACATGCACATCTTGATTTGATTGTATGACTCAACTCTCTTTGGATCCGAGGTTTGACTTCATAATATATGCATTGCAAGTATGCTCTAGCTTTCTCCCTACCTATGAACTCCACATAAGCCCTAGTGGTAGGAAGAGAAAAAGGCATAACATCTTCATTGCCTTGGTGAGGATCCACAAATACCACATATATTGAGAGACTTGAGAGTTTCATACAATGAAATCTCTGAGTTTTATTTTGAACACTTATAAAAACTCCAGAACAATGGTGGAACAATGAATTTGAGACATAGTGCTTGACTTGATCATTCTGTCTTTCAATTGCTCAAGACCCAAGTGAAGGTTGAGAAGTCCCATGGTTGAAGGTAATACGGGTGAGTTTGAAAGTTAGATCAGTTTATCCGGAGGAGATTTTTTGATTGAACATTTGTGTACTTTTGAGGCGTGAAAACATTGTAGCAACTACTGATCCATTACTGAGTTTAGCTTTGCTCTGAGACGGGCAAAGGTTAAGCTTGGGGGAACTTGTTGATGGTCACTAACATCAATTATAAACCATCAACATAACCTACATTTATACTTAATTTTATCACCAAACATAGGTATAGGGGTTTAAACTAATGAATTCCATGAGCTTTGGTGATTTCATGACTGTAGGAGGATTTATCCAGAAAACAGCTCCCGGGACCACTATCATACACTCCAAACAAGCAAACCATCAACAACAAGTGATTCAACCCGCGAAAACTACGAAAGACAACTCTAGAAGGTTTCAGAAGACACCATACCGAAGCTTGGGCCAAATGGCCACAATAGTGGGCTGGTCGGCCCATTAGGGAGGCCGCCCGGCCTGCCACAAAGCCCGCTCGCCCCCTCCCGCCTTGTACTCCTTCCTACGATCTACACCGTTGATTCTAAGATGGTTTTAGGTCAGTTTATCCAATGGTGGTTGGCAGAGTTAACACAGATCGATGACGTGGCAATTCCTGCCCCCTACTCCTCCTAGACTCCTTGCCCCTTACTCCTCCTAGATTCCTTGCCTCCTACTCCACCTCTGGCCTATATAAAGCAGCCCCTCCCCCCCTCCCTAGAGCTATCCTAAAACCCTAATTCATATTCTCCTCATGAGGATCAGAGCCAGCTATCAAGAGAAGATTAGTCCTTCATAGAATCTAGTCTTATAATTAGAAATAGTGAGATAGAGAGTGAGGGAAGAGTTTGGAGGAGATGTTGGCCTATCGGTGCTCTCTCTACAGCTTGTACCTTGGTGGATCCAAGTTCTACTTGAGCTTGCCTTCGAGATATCTCTGGTAATCATCTTATGATTCAAGTAAGCATCTTGTTTATATTGTTCTTCAGGTTCACGACTCTCTTTTGAGTGCTTTATTCCTGTTCTAGAGGGAGTAGAGTATTAATCATAAGTGTAAGCGTGATGCTTAGACTTAGGTTAATCGTGGATGCACCCTGCATTCTGGATCGGTGGTAGCTCGCTAGGGTGACTCTTATAGCCTCGTTGAATCCTTTTGTAGTCCACCTCCTGTCTGTAGGCGCACATATTATGCGGTTGCGAAGGAAAACATCCTCTGCTGGTGTCTTTCCTTAAGTAATGTCCCCAGTTGAATAGTAGAAGACATAAGCTTACCCAAGTCAGAACTAGAGACCCTTAGTTATTCCCTCTACGCTCCTATTTATCCTAACCTTGTTGCTACTCCTAAATTAAGTTCAACCTTAACTTAGTTGTTACCCTTTGTTAAGTTAGACCGTAGTTAGTCTCACATGTTTCCCTATGGATACGATACTTAGAATACTTCCAGGTGAAAGCTACAGTAATATCCATGCGTTTGCGGATTTATCTGTGTACGTTAAAATATACCAACAAGCATCTTATTGAAGCTAAGTTGATTCTTTATAGCAGAAGAGAAATTATCCAATTTAGCATTTATATTTTCCATCATCTTGTCATTAGCATGGAGTTTCTTATTTATACCATTAGTCATTCTACCTTGACTATAGACAAGATCTTTAAGGAAAGGATAATTATTACCTTGGTTATTCGGACATTGTGAATAATTATTGTAATTATTACCTTGGTTGTTGGAGCACTGATTCCATCCTTGATTTTGAGGACGAAAACCGTTGTCATTATTGACAAAGTTGAGGTCTTCATGGGTCTCGGGGCAGAAAATTGCCTAAATATCTGGTCTCTCCACAAACCTAACAAGTCATGTGAGTGTCCATGGCTTGTACAGTTTCTTGGGCAGTCATTTTCTTGCAATTTTCTAGTCTTTTTACGAGCAGATCTACCTTGGCTGCAAGCATAACGGCTTCTTTAAGAGAATGCATACCTCGTTTGCGGGGCTGTAGTCGTTCATCGCTCTATCCTTGGTTGGAAACCATCTTCTCGATGAATGCCTTGGCATCTGTGACATTAAGTGAAAAGAATGCTCCTCGAGCGGCAGCATCTAAGTGGCTCCTATCCAATGAAACTAAACCATGGCAAAAGTTCTGGATCAAATGCCAGTCTTTCATTCCATGGTATGGGCATGCGACGACATACTCTTGCATACATTCCCAAGCTTCGAGAATCGACTCATCAGCTTGCTGTTGAAAGCTAGAGATTTTGTTGCGAAGAGCACTAGTCTTACCCATCAGAAAGAACTTAACTAGGAAAGCGTTGGAACACTTATCCCATGTATCTACAGTATTGCGGTTCGAGTAGAACCATTGTTTCACTTTCCCAACAAAGAGAAGGGGAAAAGACAAAAACGTATGGCCTCTTGGGTCACTCCCTTGATGGTAAAAGTACTATAGATCTCCAAGAAGTATTGGAGATGTGCATTAGCATCTTCATGGGCTTTACTACAGAAAGGACTAGCTTGCACCATCGTGATCAATGCGGGCTTAAGCTCAAAGTGAGTGTCCGCATTGATGACATCAGGGCCAGTGGCTACATTAGCAGCCAAAGGGATAGAAAAGTCATGGATGGCCCTATTGGCCATGATCGTGCTAGGAAGAAAAGGAGGTAACTAAAAAGAAAATAAAAAAGGAAAAGAAAAGTTGCTAAGATGGATAACTAGCTAGGTGAAACTAACGATAGATTAATGACACGCACCAATTGCCTTCCTCGGCAACGGCACCAAAAATGCTTGTTGACACTTCTAAACGTCGCTACCAGGTTTGTGTCTCCGACAACGGCGCCTGAAATGCTTGTTGACGATTCATATGTGTGTATATAGGAAAAGGGGATTCCGCAAGCACACAGAACTATTATGTAGCACTTTGCTTGGTGAGAACCAAGTGTAGAATTTATATTTTCCCAAAGGAAGGCGGTTTGGTGTGTCGGGAAATGTGGCTGGGTAGACTAGGTAGGTAGGTTTAGCAACACGGGGGTGAGAGGGCGTGGCCAGGAGCGGGTGTGCTCACAGTGGCGCACGTCCAGGTATGGTCAGGTTCGCGGCCATAGTGTAGCCATGCCTCATAGTGGCCCATGCGCGGCCGGGCACACGGCTAGCGTGTAACACCCTAGAGTCCAAACGACTCAGATCCACTCTACACGCTGAGTGAACCACACCTACCATGAGTCTATTTACGCTTTCGTCCTCGCTTCTTGTAAAAGGATTAACCCAGGGATAATGTGATGGACTCTAGAAGCCTTATATGTTGGTCAACCCATCTTCAACAACCAAGGTGTGACTAAACCCCCACAATATCTAATTAACAAGCACATGGGCCACCATGGGCCAAATTCCAAACTAGGTTGGGTGTCACATACACCCCCCTCTTCACAGGGCCCGATATCCTCATCGTCCCAACACACCCACAAATCGAGCAAACGATGACCTAGAACGTTCCCTTTTAGCACACGCGGCCATGCGTCTAGTGCCGGCACATGACCATGTTGTGCACCCCCAGGGCCTACACATGCAATGAGCCCCATGTCTGCGCCCCTAACCCGCATGCATCCATGGCCGTGAAGGTCGGCTTTGATACCATTTGTAACGCCCTAGAGTCCAAACGACTCACATACACTCTACACGCTGAGTGAACCACACCTACCACTGGCCCACTTATGGTTTCGTCCTTGCTTCACGTAAAATGATTAACCCGAGGATGGTGTGATGAACTCTAGAAGCCTTATATGTTGGTCTAACCCACCTTCAACAACCAAGGTGGGACTAACCCCCCCCCCCCACAATATCTAATTAACAAGTACATAGGCCACTATGGGCCAAATTCCAAACTAGGCCAGATGTCACAACGCACGACGGCATGAGGCCAGTCGCAGCCGGCGTGGCACGTGCGGCGGTGAGGGGCGTGACCAGGCGTATGGTACTCTGCTTTATCGCGAGGAAGAAGAAAAGAACACGACGAAGAAAAAGAACACGAGGAAGAAGAAAATAACGAACCGTTTTGTGTGTAACCAATGGCATTGGTCGGTAATTTTCCCCAACTCCACCAAACTTGAGTTGGTGGAGCACCTCATGAGAAGCTCCACCTAAATGATGAGTCTGGAGCTAGAGCATTTGGGTAACTTTTCATAAAATGGAGCTATTTTGGTGAATCTAGAGCTCACAGAGCTGTCCCAAACAACCCTAAGTAGGATACCTTGCCACATTAGTCTTTTCCGCACTGCCTACACGCAACATGCATCTCCCCACCCGACACTAGTAGAAAAATAATATCAGAGACAGGCCAAACTCATTATCTAAGGCGGGCGCTGTATCTGTGTCCGCAGGATCACCATTGTTAATTGCGAACTCCACATACGAGCAACAGTGCCTATCTCCAAAAATAAAAAAAAATAAAAAAAGTCCATGATGGAAGGCGCGTCGCCTGCCGCTGAGTCGATCCGAGCCCGCTGCCAATCCCGCCACCAAGCAACCATTGTCTCAAGATGAGCGCCGCCACCAAGCCTGTAGCCACCAAGGCCGCCGCCGCCAAGCCAGACCGGAGCTGCCGAGGCCGCCGCCGCCATGCCCGGCCAGAGCCGCTAAGGCCGTCGTCGCCAAGGCCATTGCTGCCAAGGCTACTGCTGCCAAGCCGCCAGTAGTTGGATCTGCAGGAGGGTGGAGGGTCGTTCACTCACCTAGATCCTGACAGGTGTGGACCCATGCATCGTCGTCGCCGGGCGGATCGGGCAGTGCTCACGAGGATCTAGAAGGCACCGCCGGTGTCGAAGATGTGAGCTCAGCCATAGATCCAGCAGCGGTGACGCTATTGAGGCTCGTGCACGGGATCTCGAGCATGAGGGAGAAGAAAAAGGGAGTGGAGAGGAGAGGGAGGGTGAACGAGAGGGAGCGCAGACATATCCCGTGATGAGGAGAAGGGAGTGGAGGGAAGGTAATGCGTCCGAGGGGAGGGACGAGAGGACTTAGCTATAGTTTTAGTGGTTGGCTGGATTTAATCGGCCAACTATGGACTTAGAAGAGGCCTGCCTACGAAGACATGCCTTATTTTAAGAGGCGAACCTCTAAAGAGATCAGCCTTTCTAAATTGGTTTTGAGAGACAGTCTGTTTTTGGATGTTTTCGTAAATAAAACGAAAAATCTTAGAGATCAGCCTTTGTAAAACGATAGCCCTGTTCGGCTTACCCCATATTCGGCTTGTTCGTCTTCTTTTTTTAGCTAGAACAGTGTTTTTCTCTCACAACAATTCAGCCGAAAACAGTATTTTCAGCCAGTTTCAGCCAGTTTCAGCCAAGTATAGTTATCTTCTAATTTTTTTTAGTAGTGAGGGTGGCCTACTTTCCCTAGCTCTCTCAATTTCAGCACCATAGCATATCATCTACACACTTGTCCGACTAGTCCTTTGCTTCCTAAATAAATCAATTTGTTTTAAGTCAACCTTTTTTTTTATGTTTGACCAAAATTTATAGAAAAGAGCATAAATATTGATGGCACTAAATGAGTATATTATGAAAATATATTTTATGGTGTGTCTAGTGATACTAATTTGGTGTCATAAATGTTGGTACTCATTTCTATAATATTTAATCAAATTTAAAAATATTTGAATTAAGACAATCTCAAAGTATATATATGCAGTTGTTCACTCAAAATCGAAACCATAAAATCTGGATGTTCCATTCATCTGAACCACGATAAACATCATGAGGAATTATTGTTTGTCTCGGGCCTAGAATTTTGACGGATTGACGGATTGTGTCCAGAATTTTGGAGATCAATGCAAGATATATCATCCTTAATTTCTCTTTTTTTTGTGCTACCTGTTAATACTAAGGATCTAGTTTCCGCACAAGCTATGCAGAGCGAGGTGCGGCTTTGTGAGTTGTACGCTCGTTGCTCGGAAATAAGCAGTGGCCGTGTATATCATACCTATATTAATCCAATTTCTATTCCCCTCTTTACTGAATGCATCATCATCAGACCCTTGTTCGCTTGAACTTATCAGCCGTATCTTTTCAGCAAAACAATAATGTTTTTCTCTTACAACAAATTAGCATCAGCATCAGCCGTTTTTCCAGTTAGCCGAACATAAGTGTTTCTAAGGGCTTTTGCTTAAAAACAAAGCAATAGAAGCAAAATGTTGCATCCTTAGCCACACTATATTCCAACCAATCATACTGTTGTAACCAATCACTTGCGGAATTTGTACTAGGAAAAAATCTTTTCAAATCTGCAAAACCAATTAACCATTGAATTGATTTCACTAGTCAGAGATCAATCTATATTTATTTAATTGACTAACAATTTGCAATGGATAATGGATTAATGGCAGCACCTATTTTCTTATACTGCTCTCGGCTCAATGGAGTTGGAGCTGCTGGCCTCCTCGCCGTGCTAGACGCATCGCTGGCTTTGGCTTCATCTCTTCCCCCAATCGCTTCATCTCCTCCCCCACCCATCTTCTGCTGCCTGTTGGGTGCTGGCGTCCTCGCTCCTCGGCCGCCTGGGCGCAGCCACGCGCAGGGCCGCCCGCCGCAGCTCGCTGGCCGTCGGCGTGGGGGGCTAGGGGGGAGCAAGGAGGGAGGCAGGGAGCATGGCCTGCCGACCTAGAGCAGTGGAGCGCCGCCGCGAGTTGGATTGGAGCGCCACTGCCGAGCTCCTGAGCAACGATGTGAGCGAATGTGCTTGCACCCCTGGTCCCTCCAACTTGCCTTGCGCCAAGCCCTACTGCCATTGGGCCAGAAAATGGGCCACGCCCATTGAGGACTGGGGTGGGGATGGGCCTTATTTGCTAGACGGCCTAGCTGGACGCATCCTCTTCAACCTCACGCACCTGACGAACTCACGGCTGCGCTCGCTGACTTGCTCGACGGACGCCGTCGCCGGCCGGAGAATTGAGGGATACTAGTGGAACTCGCCGGAGAGGACCAGACTGTGGAGCTGCTGCTGCGTCGGCGTCGTTCTGTCGCGTGTTGTTTTTGCTGTGGACGATTGCGTGGGAGCCGGGTGCTGTCGCTTAATTCCGCCTAATTTGCCGTCTCGGTGGGGTGCTGTTGCCCTCGGGGTGGCTGCAATTTGGTTGCTCTCTGGCGCTCGGGGGAGAGTTTCAAGGGTGGATTTTCGCGGGTGTTGCTTTGCTTGGTTGTTGCGGGGTGTGGATTTGGGGAGGACCAGACTGTCAAGTAACTGGCTTTTTCTTGTGTTGGTTGCCTTTTTCATTCGTGATTTATTTGTCTTCGACTCAGGAGGGGGTTCAGGGTGGGGATTACATGGCTGGTTTGCTACTGGTTTTTTGTTGGATTCGTGCTAGCCTTTCCTTACTAAATGCATAGCAAAGTGTGGTCGCTGTTTGAACATGTATTTCCTACCGTTGTGTATTCCTTATCTCAGTTCTAGCTAACATTTAATTTGGAAGTGCAAGATAATGAATTTGTGTAATTAGAATATTTGGAGTTTGCGTTTACCAGCTCAAAATGGTGTTTCATATTACATTGTGAATCTGTTTATTGTTTGCATGTAAATCTATGATATTGTGCTTAAAATTCTGTATGTTGCAGTCCATGCTCTAGACTTTATGCAAATCTAAGATATTTCTGCTAAAAATATAATTATCAATTTATTTTAACTTTTGGCTGTTAGCACATAACGTTGTCAGATCTCTTGTTTCAATATCCATCGTTAAGTAGGTCTTGGATTTCGCAGAAGTGGGTGTATTATTTTGACAGTGTTTTCAATTAAAGACAGCTGACCTTTAGTATCTCCAGATAAGATGATACCTTTTGTGTCAGAGTAATACCTGTCATCATTTTATAACTCTGGTTAAGGAGCCTTGTGGTTATGTAGAGTGGAAGCTTCTTTGTGTAGCGAACTCAAATTTGGTAAAAGTTTCCAATGTGTTGCCTATGTATATCCTTCAAAGTGTCATAGGTATGATCTATTTTCATACAGGAATCAGAATTTTACTCTGTTCAGTGATTTATAAGCTGTTTTAGGATCTGCTTTTTTGTGCGAGGATTTGATTGGTTTTGTGTTCGATTTCTAGTTCATTTAGGAATTTTTTGTGGTTGTCCGGTCCGCTGTTGCAGCCGCCAAGGAGTGCCAGGTCGGCGCTTGAAGGAGCCTAGCAAATTTTTTGTGTTCGATTTCTAGTTCATTTAGGAATTTCGTGTCAATCAAATTTGTTTTGGTTATTTTTGTTAAATTTGCTTGCAAGGTCGAGTTTTTTTTGGTTTTGTTCTTTCAGTAGCAGTTTTTGTATTTCTCAGTGTTGGCCAACAACACTAGCAGTTAATGGTTGTTGTGTCCCAGGAACAGCTTGCCTTTCAGTTAGCCTGTTCATGTGTTGTTTCGGCAAATTCTTCTTTGCCGGAGTAGTTCTTACAACAGCAGCTAGCTACATACTGTTTCAGTGCTTTCCGTTCAGTTCAGTTTTTACAACATCTTTGTTCTCCTGTTGACTCTGCTTGACTGAATTTTTCTTGAGCTTGCTATTGCAGGTTTTTAAGAGTGCTTTTAGCTTTGATTTTTCAGTGACTGGCTTGCTTAGAACAATTGTGTTATTTTGTATTCTATGCAGCAGAACAGTGTATCTGTAGTTTGGAGAACATCTCGGCTTGCAGTAGTGGTAGGATATAGAAGTTGCATCTTGACCATTATGTAATTAGTTAAGCTATAATGTTCAGACTTTAGGAGAACAAAGAGGCTGCTTATTTGAGCTGTCCTTTTTATTTAAAAGTTGAACTGTTGACGCATGCCTGTTTTGGCTGGAAAAAGTAAACAACAGAACAGACAAACGGTGACTGATGGTTAGACAAATCATCGGTCACCTGCCACAGTTCGTTGTTGATCGTACGGTGCAGGCTGGTGACTGATGGTTAAGCAAACCATCAGTCACCTGCCATAGAGACACATCCGAAACTTAAACATAGGCATGTCCATTGGATGCATGCATTAATTGATGAAATCCGGCCATCTTGAGAGATTATCTCGCTCTTGTGAGGAAACTTTATTTCCCATGGCACGCAGCAGCATGGTCTCAACGGTAAGCCCTGGTCCGAACCCCACCATGGCTCCCCACTCAGATTCCTTCTCCATATCCTCAACACCATCCTTCTTGTCACCATGGCTGTGGCGGCGACGACGACGCATTTCATCAAGCACAAAGATGATGGTTGCGCCACTCATGTTACCATACTCACTCAGCACCTGGCGGCTTGCTTTGAGCTTGCCCTCTTCCAGACCTAGATCATCCTGGACGCCTTCCAAGACGGCGCGGCCTCCGGGGTGCACCACCCAGAAGAGGTCATTCCAGTCGCCCCTCATCAGCTGGCCCAGCAGCGGCTTCCATGCGTCCACTAAGGCATCGCTCAAAGTTGGCAGCAACCAGCGACGGCAGCTCGCTGGAGAGGTCGTAGACGAGCCCGCACTTGCCGAGCGTCGTGGAGACGACGTGCTCGGTCCCCGGTATGGCTGCCTGAGCCGACGACACCATCTCGAAGAGCGGACGCTCATCGGTAACTGCCTCCGGGTCGGAGCCGACGACGACAGCACCTGCGCCGTCCCCAAACAGCGCCGGCACCACCAGCGTGTCGGTACGGGCCTCGTCCGGCGCGCGGAAGAAGACGAGGGTGATCTCGTCGCAGGCGACGGGGACGCGCGCCCCGCGGTTGTGTTCTCGGCGATGTCCTTGGCGAGGCGGAGCGCGACAGAGCCGGAGTTGCAGCCGTTGTAGTACAGCATGGTGTGCTCGACACTGTGGCGGAGGCCCAGCAGCGACGCGGGGCGGAGGTCCGCGCCGGGCATGTGGGTGGCGGAGTAGGTGCAGAAGATGGACATGGGTGATGTCGGACGCCGGTCGACCCCACTCGGCGATCGCCTTGGCCCCCGCGGCCGCGGCGAGCTCCGGCACGACGGTGGCCGCGATAGCTTGGCGCGCGTCGAGGGATGGCAGCGTGCCGTCGAGGAAGTCCGGGTGGCTGCGGAGCAGCTCTTCGTCGTGGTGGAAATAGCGTTTGTGGATTTCAGTTTTTCCGCCTGCCAAACAAATTAATGCGCACGTAGAACACTTCAAATTAATTATCATTGCATGCTGCCAAAATTTTTTCTGTTAATTGATAGGCATGTTCGCTTGAACTTATAAGTCGACTTATCAGTTAAAATCTATAATATTTTTCTCTTACAACCAGCCGAACAGAGCCGATGATGATATACAATTTTCGTCGCTCAGTTTTATGACAAACTCATGCATAATTCATCGATTCATTACTTATTAGGTTCGTGCCTGTGCGTTGCTAGGAGACACTAAAATTTTTGTACTAAAAATATACGGATCGCACGATAAGATAACAAAACTGTAAAATTAAATACCGATGTTAAAGTGACATTTAATCCAAAAAGTAAAGTTCGTGAAATTAACAGTCACGAAGAGTGCGGCGTCGCAGGCTCACAAACTCTACTGTATAGACCTTTTCGTGATGCAGCTAAGATAATGTTTTATATCGGCAGGAGAAATCTCCGATATCAATTTCTTTCGTATGCCAATAAATTCACGAGTAAGTTCTATCGTATCTCCATACCATCCTGTATAGAGGTTCGAGTATATATGTAAATATTAGTGCCTGTCACGTAGGTAATACTGCGTATGTTGAAAAATCTCACAAAACCTTAAAATGTGTACAAATACCCGTGTTAGAAAATACCCACAGTTTTATTGAAGTCGAGTCTAACACCTAGACCTCACGTTTGTTAGCGTTTATAACACCAAGGTACCAGTGTCATCTGCAATGTTTTTTTCACGGATGAATTTTCATTTGAAGATATCTTCGTTTCATCCAGGAATATGTACATTCACTTCAGCCATGTACTGCAAGTTAAATCCAAGACTTTGCCTGGAAAAATCAGCACCGGTGTGTCTTTACACCACTTTTCAACAAGTCTAGGGTCAATCACGATAAGTGTCTTCTTCTGCTAACGCCATGGCAATATTCAATTTGCAATTTGAAACCATCAAAAGATATCACAAACTGGTACTCTAGTTATATTCCAATGCTTTGCTTTATAAATAATTATACTGACACCCTACTAATTACCATACAACCACATATATAATTGGAATATATATACTAACCTCTGAAATTATCTTTGACTAAATTGATATGTAGTTTCTTGACTAAAACGATGGCAACCACCACATATCTCTCTAGCTGTCATCACCTCATGGAACCTCCATTTTGCATGTCGTGAGGTGAACTGCAACATTGTGGGGGCTACGACCCCCAGATACGCACAGCGGACCACATGGGCTGCACCCCTAGGGGCGGCCCAGCCCACAAGACGAATCCTTACGGGACACGACGCTGCTCGGCGCGCCCCGCAAGACACCGGAAAGATATCCTGAAGATACTTCGAGATCTGTTAGGATACGTATGATCCCATGATTCCTATAATGTGTTATTACTTTTCGGTTATCTCCTAGATCTAACCGACTTGTAACCCTGCCCCCGGACTATATAAGACGGGCAGGGACCCCCCTCGAAATACACGCAATATCATACGAAAGCCAATACAATCCAACAGACCACAGGAGTAGGGTATTACGTCATACTGATGGCCTGAACCTGTCTAACTCGTGTATCTCTGTCTAACTCGTGTGTCTCTGTTGCCTTCTTGTTCTCGATTACATGCATCTCTGTCGATCAATCTACCTTCGTTGGATACCCCTCGGAGGACTGCCGATGATATTCTGTCGATAGTTGGCGCGCCAGGTAGGGGTGTGCGTGCTGTTTCCTTATAGAACAAGATGGTACGTTTTGTAGGCTCTTCATACCCCCCACAGCCCGGCCAGATCTTCATGATCGGATCGATCTCGTGGATCATCAACGCTGATGGAGTCAGAGAGCTCATCAAGCTGGTGTAGATCAATACTGCGCCGATCACCCCAACACCTGCGACTGCAGATCTAATCTCGGAACCGCCTCTGAGGTCGTCTTCACCGACAATTCGCCGCCCGCTCCCCCACTACCAGAGGAAGCAAATCAACAACGATGATCTGATCACGCCCATCGATCAGGTTGGCCAGAAGCTCGCCGATTGCCTCTCCATCGCAGAATCGGCTCTGACCACTCTGGTTCAGCGCCGACCACCCTTCGATCCAGATCTATCGGAGGCTGCTCGGGAAACTCTAGGGGTTATGGCCCTACCTTTCGGGCTCACTAGCGTCGCTGCTGCCTATCAAGATGCCCTAAGGGGCAAATTCGCCGACCAGGTGGGTGATATCCATCCTCTCGCCGACCAGATCACCGACCAGCTCCTACCGGCTGTCAACATGCTACACATCGGTCGATGCCCCGGAACATCCCTCGAAACCATCTTGGAGGAGAATCCAGACTCCAAGTCCTAGGGCTCTACGGAGATTGTCACCGAAACCACCGCTGACCAACCTCCTTCCCCTCCCTTCCGTGGAGGCGCAATCTTCAACGTCAGCGTCGACAGCCCCCCGTGGGACGGGGAAATCGAGGAGGACCGCGCATCTCATGTCAACAGGACCGTCAACCATGCGCAACACTAAGCAAATGAGGCTGCCCTTGTGCTAGCCGAGGCTCAGCTCGACTCGCAAGGAAGGCCACATCAACTCCAATGCAACCTCGACGATGAATTTGTCCATGTTGACGGCCACGACGTCTACAAGACTCCAAGCGCCAACTTGGCCGTGGCCGCCAACGAGCTCGCCCGGCTCTCGCAGACACCGGAGATCGCGAAGGGGGCCGCCATGCTTAAAGCGGCGCACTACCAGGTCAACAAGATCCACCAGGATCAGAGACCTTCATACTCCACGAGCTCGATTCACCGATCCACCGCCCCAAGATCTAGTCGCCGCCCAAATCGTTTCGCCGACCAGTGCTGCGACGATGGACACCCCCTCTAAGGGGGAGCTAGGGGCAACCGTGTCGACCACTCTCGCCAACACGACCAGGAAGTCAAACAACACGTTCGAGCACACCTCAACAATCTCCGAGACACGCGACGACATATCGACGAGCAGTGTTTCGGTCGCCATGAAGAAGAAGTACGCCGCCATCAAGAATACGAGCAAGAGTTCAGTAATCTGGACTTAGCCCTCTAGCCACTCAATGTCGGCAATGCCGCAGATCACGATGGCAACAATCCCGAAGGGCCCCCAGCATTCATGAGGGCACTCCGAACGCTTTAGTGGCCCCGTGGTTTCAAAATCACTGGGGTCGAGCCCTACGAGGGACGGATGAACCCCACACAGTGGCTACAAGCTTACGCCACTACTGTGTGCGCCACCGGGGGAGATACCAGTGTCATGGCGAACTATCTTCCCATCATGCTTACACCGACTACGATGAACTGGTTCACATGCCTTGCCCCAGACTCCATCGGATCCTGGGAAGAGCTGAAGAAGGTTTTCACCAACAAGTACATGGCTACGTGTACTCGGCCAGGCACAAAGCATGATCTAAACCGCATCTACCAGAAGCCGTCCGACCTCCTCCGTAGCTACATCAGACGCTTTTTCGAGATAAGGAATTCTATTCCCAACATCACGGAAGCAGAAGTCGTCCCCACCTTCGCCCGAGGACTCCATCACCGCGATCTCTACTCCAAGTTCAACTGCAAGCCGCCCATGGGGATTGGCGAGATGATTACGACCGCCAACCAGTACACCGACGCCGAAGAAGCCGAAGTACGCTTCAACGAGGACGCGGGCACTCATCGCCCAACCCGCCGCAGCGACGAGCGACCCGACAACTGATGCCACAGCGATCGCCGCTACAACGACCGTAGTCACCATCGGGACAGCGGCTGTGATCGGCCAGAAGGATCGAAATCTGGACAATATCGCCGCTGCTGACCAAACCACATCATCACCGCCATTGATGAACCTCGCGCCAAGCGCAACTACGATGAGCAGTACAAGAAGATCCTTGAAGGCCCGTGGCCTCTCCACAAAAACACCAAGCATAAGATGAAAGACTGCCTCAGCTTGGCTAAGGAGTTCTAGGATAAAAAGCCAGACGACGACAATAACAACAGAGCCAGAGGCCACCGACCACTTGGAGGCAACAACAACACCTTCTAGGGTCACGTCAAAGTGGTCGCCACCATCTTCGGGGGCCTCGCCGCCGCTGAGAACAGAAGAGATCGGAAGCTCACCGCCCGCTGAGTGCTCGCCGTCAACGCGGAAGACGCCGTCGCCAACCCTAGCTAGTGCCCCTGGTCCGAGATCCCCATCACCTTCAGCAGGTCCGACCAGTGGGCGGACATCCCTTACATAGGGCGTTTCCCCCTCGTCCTTGATGCAACCGTCCAGAAAGTACTTTTTAGAAAAGTGCTCGTCGACGGCGGGAGCGCTCTAAACCTCCTCTTCGTCGGAGCCCTAAAGGAGCTGGGGCTTGGGATAGGAGATGTCACACCCTCCGACTCCTCCTTCTAGGGTGTGGTACCTGGTAGGGCATCGAAACCGCTTGGAGAGATCACCCTACCAGTACAGTTCGGCAGGCTAGCAACTACCGCGTCGAACACATCAACTTCTACGTCGTGACTTCAACACCGCCTACCACGCCATACTAGGTCGGCCAGCTCTGGCCAAGTTCATGGCCGTACCGCACTATGCCTATCTGGTGCTGAAGATGCCTTCACCTGCAGGAGTCCTGGCCCTGCGGGCCAACCTCTCCATTGCCTACGCCTGCAAGACAAAGAGTCTTGCTCTCGCCGAAGCCACCGATCTCTCTATCCAGATGGATAGCGTGGTCACCGACGCCAAGACAGTGCCCGCCGATGACCTAGAGATCCCATCGCTGGAGCCTCCTCGCGCCTCCACCAAATCTAAGGAAACAAAGGAGGTCGGCCTCGGCCTCGACAACCCCTCCAAGACCGTCAAGATTGGGGCTCACCTCGACCCCAAATAGGAAAGCGCACTCATCTCCTTCCTACGTGCCAACGCCGATGTGTTTGCTTGGAAACCTACAGACATGCCGGGGGTACCATGGGAGAAGATCGAGCACTCCTTGAATGTCTCGCCGACCGCCAAACCGATCAAGCAGAAACTCCGACGATTCACGCCAGACAAGATGGAGGCTATTAGGGTAGAAATAAAAAGGCTCCTAGCTGTCGGATTTATAAAAGAAGTGTATCATCCTGAGTGGTTAGCTAACCCTGTTCTTGTTTAAAAAAAGAATAAAGAATGAAGAATGTGCATTGATTACACTGATCTCAACAAACACTGCCCTAAAGACTCCACCGTCGGCTGTGAACTGCTCTCCTTCCTTGATTGTTACTCCGGCTATCACCAGATATCCCTCAAGGAAGATGACCAGATCAAGATGTCGTTCATCACACCTTTTGGTGCGTATTACTATACCACCATGTCCTTCGGACTCAAGAACGCCGGGGCGACCTACCAAAGGGCCATCCAGATGTGCCTCAATCAACAGACAGGCCGCAACATCAAAGTTTACATCGACGATGTGGTCTCAAGTCCAAGACCGCCGATAATCTCATCGTCGACCTCGAAGAAACGTTCGCCAACCTGAAAAAGTATAGATGGAAGTTGAACCCTTCAAAGTGCATCTGTGGAGTTCCATCCGGTATACTCCTAGGCTACATCGTCAGCGCCCGTGGCATCGAGCCCAACCCCGACAAGGTCTCCGCCATCACCAACATGAAACGGCCAACGTCCGTAAGGGATATACAGAAGCTTACATGTTGCATGGCTGCTCTCAGACACTTTATATCGTGCCTCGGCGAAAAGGGACTACCGTTCTTCAAACTCCTCAAGGCCTCCGAGCGCTTCTCCTGGTCGGAGGAGGCAGATACAGCTTTCGAGCAGCTCAAGTTATTTTTAACGAAGCCTCCGATCATGATGGTGCCTCGACCGGACAAAACTCTACTGATCTACATCGCCGCCACTCTGCGCGTCGTTAGCACAGCTATCGTCGTCGAACGCGAGGAGGCCGGGCACACCTATAAGGTGCAATATCTGGTCTACTTCATCAGCAACGTCCTTAATGAGCCCAAAACTCATTATCCTCAAGTCCAGAAACTGCTATATGCTATTCTGATCACATCGCGCAAGCTCCGCCATTACTTTAAGTATTACAAGATCGCCGTGGTCACCGAGTTCCCTCTGGGGGACATTCTCCGCAATAAGGAGACCAATGGCCGCATCATCAAGTGGGCTATTGAGCTCGGCACTTACTCCATTGAATTTAGAAGCAGGCCTACCATCAAGTCACAGGTGCTCACTGACTTCGTTGTCGAGTGGACCGAGATCCAAGAGCCCATCCCTGCTACTTGCCCCAAGCACTGGGTGATGTACTTCGACGGCGCTCTCAACATCAACGGTGCTGGTGTTGGTATTCTATTCATTATGCCGACCAAGGATAAGCTCCGATACGTTCTCCGAATACATTTTCCAGCCTCCAACAACGCCGCCGAATATGAAGCGTGTCTCCATGGACTCTGTATAGTCGTTGAGCTCAGCGTCAAACGCCTCATGGTATACGGGGACTCTGCACTGGTCATCAACCAGCTCAACAAAGATTGGTCCTGCTCCAGTGAGAAGATGGACGCATACTGCACCAAAATCAGGAAACACGAAGGGAAGTTCTACGGTATCGAGTACCACCACATGGTACGAGATCAAAATCAGCTCGCTGACCACCTATCTAAGATAGGCTCTTCTCGCACCGCGATTCCACCAGGGGTCTTCGTTCAAGACCTCTTTACGTCATCTATTAAGGAAGAGAAGGAAGTTCAAGAAATTCCCCGCCGAGCATCTTGTACTTACAGTACCTTCACCGGTCACCGACTGGAGGGAACAATTCATCAAGTACCTCACCAGCACCGACGTACCCACCGACAAGACTGAAACCGAACGCCTAATCCATCGAAGCAAGCATTACGTACTGGTGGACGAGAACTTGGTGAGGAAAAGTGCCAAGAAAGGGATACTGAAGAAATGCATCACCCAAGAAGAGGGAGTGAAACTACTTCTCGAAATTCACTCTGGTTCGTGTGGCAACCACGTGGCCTCGAGAAACCTGGTCGACAAAGCTTTCTAAGCTAGTTTTTACTGGCCCATGGCCATCTCCGATGCAGAAGACCTCGTCCGATGTTGTGAAGGATGTCAATTTTTCACCAAGCAAATCCACGTGCCGGCACAAGAACTGTAGACCATCCCAGCTTCCTGGCCTTTTGCATGCTGGGGACTGGACATGATCGGGCCTTTCAAGCCAATGCCAGGTGGTTTCCAGTACGTGTACGTCGTCATCGACATGTTCTCCAAGTGGATCGAATACAAACCGCTTGTTTCAGCTACAACAAAGAAGGTAGTCGAGCTATTCGAAGATAGCATCCATAGATTCGGTCTCCCGAACAACATTATCACCGACCTCGGAACTACATTTACTAGTCATCATTTTTGGGACTTCTACGAAGACCGATGCATCTCCGTCAAATACGTCTCCGTTGCCCATCCTAGAGCCAACGGCCACGTTGAACGGGCGAACGACATGATTCTTGATGCCCTCAAGAAGAAGCAATAACAGAAAGAGGAAAAGCATTCGGGCAGATGGCTCAAAGAGCTACCAGCTGTGGTCTGGGGACTGCGCACTCAAGCTAGTCGTAGCACCGGTGTGTCTCCATATTTCTTGGTCTACGGCTTCGAAGCCATACTACCAGCGGACATTGCCTTCTGAGCACCTAGGGTGGAACATTATGATGAAGAGCAAGATGCAGCTATTCGGACAAAGGATGTTGACAGGGCCGAAGAAGAACGCTTGATCACCTGCGTCCGCACAGCTAAATATCTAGAAGGCTTGCGGAGATACTACAACCACAACATTAAAGGTTGTTCATTTGCTGTCGGCGACCTCGTTCTCCATAGAAAACAGAAAACCGAAGGGATGCACAAGCTTTCGTCCCCCTGTGAAGGGCCCTACGTGGTCAAAGAGGTTACCCAACCATGGTCTTACCGGCTATGTGACTTGGACGGACTCAATGTCCCCAATTCATGGCACATCAAGCACCTTATACGTTTCTATCCTTGAAACGCTCCAGATATGTATTCTCCACTCCATAATGAATGAAGTTTTGGTTCCCATAATATGTCTCCATTATATCTCCATTACGGTTTAATCTCCATTTGCGGTCGCCAGCTCTAAGCTACTACTTAACAAACTCCAATACATGATCTCCATAAACGCTCTGCCACGTTTCTCCATATCTCCAAGATATTTCGCCAACCACCGAGCAACACACGTTCTGTTCTGTGCTCTATGGAGAAGACCCAGTCTTCGATCTCTCCCTACATGTGCTACGGGCTCCACGCTCTGCATTATGGGTGGTCAGCTGTGGTTCCTTGGTCACGCTTGTTCCTCCTACACGTGCATGGGCTCCGCGCTCTGCGTTATGGACTATGGGCTAGCCAAGGCCAAGAGTCCAGTAAAGAACCAACTACTTGGACGCTACTTATACTACGTATATCTCCAAGATTTTTCACCAACCGCCGAGCAGCACGTTCCGCTCTGTGTTCTTTGGAGAAGACCCAGTCTCTGATCTCTCCCTACACATGCTATGAGCTCCGTGCTCTGCGTTATGGGTGGTCGGTTCCTTGGTCATGCCTGTTCCTCCTACACGTGCACGGGCTCCGCGCTTGATGTTATGGACTATGGGCTAGCCAAGGCCAAGGGTCTAGTAAAGATCTAACTACTTGGATGCTACTTATACTATGTATAATTGCGTTAGGGTTAACACTACAACGATTTTTTCACCGAAATACTGGCAAATTGCATAAACATGCACATGCCACTTTACAATATTTATACATACACATAAATGTCTGTCTGCGCCCTTATGCATTTTAACTACCCTCTCCAGTTGTTATAGACCACTCTCCGATCAGGTCATTTGGCTTGGTCATCACCGTCCATCTCGCCGAACAGGTCACCGTCGCTGGCCAGCTTCTTCGTTGCGTTCTCCACCTCATCTTCCAGCTGCTGATGCTCCGTCACGCCCGTCCCTCTGGCGAATCCAGCCCCTATCGCTTGAAGGTCAATAACAGGGTAGTGGGACCAGACCACCGCTAGAGCGTGTGTAACGGTGGTGATAGTGGCGTCACGGTTGAAGCTTTTGAAGTTCTCCCACGCCGCCTTGCACCTGTTGATGATGGTGTCCGGGCATGAGGAGCCACCTCCATGTCAACGCAGTCGAGCACCGGCTTGACTCCGGCAACTACGGCGTTGAGCTTGCTCCTCTAGGTCCTAACCTCTTGCTCGAGCACATCGAACTACGCCTTGGCCCTCCGACGGTAGTCTATAGGCATCACAAGGGTCCGTCAAGCAAAGAAATTACTCCAGCAGTAACCCCGACCACGAAGTACTTAACTTTCAGCTCCTTGGCCAGCTTCTCCGCCCGCCCAGCTGTCTCCTCCTCCTCCTCCTGGAGTTGACCGATGACTTGGCATAACTGATCGAGCTCCGCGTCTTGCTCTACAAGCATAACGGTCGTCAGCAACAATACGACTTCAGCAATGTCAAGTAAATTCGCCAATCCGCCATACCTTTCTTCTGCTCGGAGACATTCCGTAGCTGCTTGGACTTGGTCTTTAGCTGCTCGGAAACACTCGTCAGCTGCCCAGAGATGGAGGCTAGCCGCTCTGACCTACCCCGCAACTGCTCAGACACAGTCGCTAGCTGCTCGGATAGAGCCCCCTTTTGGTATTCTAGATCCCGCGCGTTAGCCTCGGCAAGATCCTACTTGCGCTAGGCCCTCTGGATGTTTTTCTCCATGAGCTTCATCGCCTCCTTCAGTTTTGCGTTCTCCTCAGCGAGGGGCTCCATCCTTTTGATCAGCTATCGCCGTTGTTCGGCAGTTCGAGCTATGCCCTGCAAAAGCACCAAGATTATGAAGAACTCCAATCTCCAACATCAAAGATGAACATTGATAACGCATTGCTCACCTTGATCTTCTTCATCACCGTCGAAAGGGTGGACTCTAGCCTCCTGAGCTCCCTGGTGGTGTCCTCCTCAACAACCACCACTTCGTTGCCCCGCTTGCGGAGGATTCGGACAGCTTGAGGTTGTGATTCCTCACGCTCGATCTCTTCCACCTCATCCTCCACCTCCGCTGCTGGTGGCGCCACCTGGGGGCTCGGTGGCCGCACGGCGTGTCCGACCACGCCCTTCGACGCCTCAAGGAGCGCCGTCTACTCCTTTGGCACCACCGGCTTCTCCGCCCTAGAATCCAGCATAGCGTCGACAACTCCTGGATTCACATATGAAGACCTAGTGGTTCCCGCCATTGACCCAGGCACCACCGTTGACTCATCCGTCGTTGACGCCAACTGTTCTCCACCGCCAAGATCATTAGCAGCAGCGGTTGACTCTTACGCAGGCCGCCGAGCACCCGGGGACTCCGGGACAGGGTCTGCCGACATTACCTTCACGCCAGGACCAGCCCCTGGCTGCCTGCCAGTCCACACAAACGGATTCAAATCCTCCGTACGACTCGCTCTGCATCAGATTAGTTTGTCAATCACCGCAAAGATAAAGATACGACAACAAAATAGGTCCAAGGCAAGGATACTTACGTGTCTGCCTACCGATACACTTTCCTGAACTAGCGATGCCTACCCGAGCCCCTAGGCATGGCCCTGGGGTCGACCTGTGCGCCCTGCATTGGAGGTCTCGAGGCCTCCGCCGTCGGCCTCTCTTCCGTTGGTTGCTCGGGGACTCCCTTCGCCTGCTGCTTGGGGACTCCCTTCACCTACGGCTCAGGGACTCCTTCCCCTCCCTTCAATTGTACCTCCATGCGCGTGTTGCACGGAGGCACTTCTGTGCTCGGTGGAGGAGCCACTGGAGCCCCGCCGTCATTCGACCACTCGGACATTGCCGCACTCTGCGTCCGAGTGGTCTGGTCACCGCCAAGCAAGATGCTGCCTGGCTTGCGAGGAACAACACCTGCTGTCTTCCTCTTCTTCCGAGCTGGCTCATCTGCCACTGCCCTCTTCCCTCGGACTTTCTCCGACACCGGGGGAGGACTCTCCGTTCGACCAGCGTCCACGCCTCCAGACTCCGATGAGGCGCTGACAGCTCCCTCCTCAGGCTGTGTTGTTTGCCAGGCATCCACTGCCTTCGGCCAATCGCTCCTCGGCACACCCGAGAAGTACACCGCTCGATCCTACGAATGGATCTTTCCACAAATAAATTAGTTCACCGCGCGACAATGGTGCAGGATAAAAAAGGATCAGGAACAAGCAACTGAGATGTTTACCTGAGGAGGTGGACTCGTGCAGTTGAAGGGTCTCGTCTACCCCAACACGCTGAATGAGGCATTTGGAGCAAATAGCTCTATGGCCAACTCAAGCACATCGTCCCTCGACAGCCTCTCTATCCTCTCCCGGGTGCCGTCGGTGTCCCCCTTGAAGTCAAAGCCCGCGTGGGCCCTCTCCTTGCAAGGCTGGGTGCGGCGCACTATGAAGCTTGCTGCCACCAGTCCGCTGTTCATCTTTACGCCTTTTATCAGGCCAAGGAGCTCCCTCACCTGCTCCATGTCAGCACTGCTCAGCTTCTCCGACCAGCTCCTCTGGTTCTCTAGAATGTGGTCGACGTCGCAGCGGATGGCGGGATGGCTCTACTTCTTGTAGAACCACCTGGCGTTCCACCCCTTCAGTGAGGTGTTCAGCAATACAGTGATGTACTCACCCGCCATTCCATCACGGAGTTGAAGATAAACACCGCCGACCACCTTGGAACCGCCACCACCTTTCTTCTTTAGCCAGAACAGATGACGGAAAAGGTGGAAGTGGGGAAGAACTCCGAGATATGCCTCATAGAAATGGATAAAGATAGAGATGTGCAAGATGGTGTTTGGGTGGAGGTTTCACAGACTAACTCTCCAGAACCCCAATAGATCTCTCAAGAAGGGATGAATGGGAAATCCTAACCTGCGCCAGAAATAATCCTCAAAAACTACATCTTGATCGGTATGAGGCATTGGGAAGGGCTCACCGCTTGCTGGCCGCCATCCGGCGGTGACACGGTCTGGGAGAACGCCCGCCTCCACCATCCTGTTGATCTCTGCCTCCCCCATGTTCGACGGCACCCACTCGTCGCGGCTGGCTCTGGCGGCCGCCTTCTTTGGGTTTCTAGCTCAACTCTTCGGCGCCATCTCTTAGATCTAGTTTGGGATTGGTGGCGGAAGCGCTTGAGAATATGAATCTGGAAGTGCGAGGGCTGAGGAGGAAGATGAAATGGCAAAGTGGCAAAGGTGGGAGCATGGGGTGCGGCGGCGCAGTTATAAAGCACTCCCCCCACCTTTCGCATCCGAGGGTTTTTGGGAAACCGCTCCACGATTTGCGCCTCTCTGCATTCTCTGAAATAGCGTGGTGGGCCATTACCTAGGCTTTCGCACAACTGCAGCCCGTATCGCCCATTTATCGCCGCAAGTTGTTACTGCTCACCGAATATTCGTTGACTTCTCCACCATCTGTTATGGCTCAGTAATTACTACTGTATAGCCGTTACTCTGGTTTTTTCTCCGCAATTTGTTTTCTCCAAGATTTCCACTTGTGGCTCGGGGACTACGTCATCAATACGACTTGGTTCCTCACTGCATTGGGGACTTTCTTCTGTTGACTGTTTCTGACCTTGGCATCACGTGATTACGTCACCTACTGTCAGGCTCGGGGACTAAGTGGGCACACTTCACCTTGCGGTGAATGTGCTTTTCTCATTTTGGGGTTACACATAGGGACTGACTGCCTGCTCGGATGGTCTTGTGCTTTTCTTTACTTTGGACCCTGGCACCACGTGACTATGTAACCTACTGTTAGGCTCGAGGACTAAGTGGGCACACTTCACCTCGCGGTGAGTGTGTTTACTTTAATGTGGAAGACTCCGTGCCTCCCAAAGCTAAAGAAGACTATCTCCCTTTCTTGTGGTCGGACTCTAAGTGGGCACACTTGGTCCACTATGAGGAAATTTTTGATTTCAAACTTGAGATCCTTACATCCTTATGGCAAGCCTAACTTGGGATACGCTGCTCGGCGACGGTTCACACTACTCGGCGATGGTTCACAACTGCTCGAGAACTCATCACGGTGGTCGGACCATGAGTTTGACTGCTCGGCTTTGTTCGCACCTGCTTAGACAAGCTCAAGACGGCGTTGCACAACAGATACAAGGCTCTCGGGGACTAGCTGTGGGGGGTACGACCCCGGATACCCATGGCAGACCACATGGGCTGTGCCCCTAGGGGTGGCCTAGCCCACAAGACAAAGCCATGTGGGGCACGTCGCTGCTCGGCGCGTCTCGCAAGACACCAGAAAGATATCCTGAAGATACTACGAGATCTGTTAGGATACGTATGATCCCATGATTCTTGTAATATATTATTACTTTCCGGTTATCTCCTAGATCTAACCGACTTATAACCTTGCCCCCGGACTATATAAGGCGGGCAGGGACCCCCTCCAAACACACACAATATCATACGATAGCCAATACAATCCAACATACCACATGAGTAGGGTATTACGTCATACTGCCGACCTGAACCTGTCTAACTCGTGTCTCTGTTGCCTTCTTGTTCTCGATTACACGCATCTCTGCCGATCAATCTACCTTCGTGGGATACCCCTCGGAGGACTGCCGACGATATTCTATCGACAAACGTGCGGCCGGTTCCACCTCGACCAAATGCTCATTTGAAACCGGCTAAACCATACTCACAATTTCCACTCATCCTGATCAACATTTGTACTTGTACAATTTTTATACAAAATACTCACAACCAAACAGATCACTTAAGTATCTACATAGCTAAGGTGTTTATCATGTACAAGCACAACCCATAACTCATGTCTTACTTGCACAACGATAAAGTTCTTTTGAATAATGTTTTATATCTAGGAAGTTATGGAACAAAACAACCACCACGAGCACTTTGATCTTTTTGTTGCACTTTGATCTTTGATCTTTCTTTCCCTCTCATCTAGTAACTTTCGTGCTTGTTGGACTGAAAAGATATAGAAATTAAACCTGCATATATTAGTGCAGACCCTGAAAAATAGAAAAATAGTCCAGCCATACGCAAACACAGTTCAAAAGAAATCACTCCATAATTAGGATAAAAAAGCACATCAATCCATGATGGCAAAAAATGATATGGATGGCAGCATGTCAGTTCGAGAGAGATATATGGCTCATTCAAAGCTACTGTGCGACACCTACAATTTCAAGCCACGATGCCACGATGGCAACACATGATGCAATATATCTGTTTCCTCTAGGCTATTCTTGCCCAGAGCTCGTGTTATATATCTAACCTTTCCATTTTTATTGCTCTATTATCTTTTTTTTTTCTCCAAATAAATTGAGCAGCTCAATTTCATTGACTCCAAAACTAATTGATATTTTTTTTCACTCAGAGCATCAACTCATAATATAGGCTATAACTACAAATATAATAAACTATGTCAAAAGTACCAACAGGAAGTGCTTAAATCATAGACAGTTGGGGTCAAAGACGTCCGTGCCAATTAAAAGAAGCAATTTTCGGTCACAATTAATACAGTTATGGTAATTAATACAGTTATGGTAAACACAATTAGGGGTGCCTGATGCAGCTGCTAGGGCGTACCTAGTGCAGAGAGCTCCCGCTCTATGTGGGGTCTGAGGAAGGGTGTCAGTGGCAAGCCTTACCCTCGTCGGTGCAATACGAGTAGACCACGACTCGAAACCAGAACATTTCGGTCAAATGCAGCTGCTAGTACAGTAAAATAGTGAGTGTATTGCAGCCATGGAGCTGCAGCTCTAGCACAAACGAACACCCCCAATCACTTAGAAGGGCAGGCCCGGTGTAATGGTGAGAGCTGTCTCACTAAGTCACCAGGTTATGGGTTCGAAGCAGCCTCTCCGTAGATTTTGTGGTGGAAAGGTTTGCCTCGGTTTTTCCCTTCTCTAGGCCCCACTCATGTAGGATCCTTCGGCACTGGGTCTACCATTTTTTTATGGTAAACACAATCACTAATAAGCATTTAACAAGACATAAAACCACCACTCCAAATATTTCTGACTCAAATTGATGTCACGAACATTCACAAAAGTTATACTGCATTGTCTAATGTCTATCTATAATGCCCCGTTTCCTAACTGTTGAGTGCTACATTAACAAATGACAGGTACAATGACTTATTAGATATTTTGGTTAAACTTTCCAAATACATGCTCTACTTCTACACTTAACATTGTTATCTGAACTGAATGACAAAAAAAATTAGAAGAACACACCTTAACCTAGGTATGGATGAAGAAGCTGCGGTAGCCCACAACGCCTGCCCGTGTCCGAAAGGAGCCGCCTCTTCTGTAAATAACAATAAACTATTCCAAACAGTCATGTACTGTTGCAAATAGCAATGTACTGTTGCAAATAGCAATGCAAAATCACCTCTGCAAAAGGAAGATAGCTGGGAACCGGACGTCTGATTCTGCATCATCATAGTCCATCCTGTTGGTGTTGCACGAGCGTCGGTGCGAAAAGTGATCAACAAATAAATATTTGTAATTTTGTTGTGCGTTGTGATCGAACGTGACCTAGCACTCAATGACACATGATTTATATTGGTTCAGGCAATAGGCCCTACCTACAGTTGAGGTCGGTCGGTGACTTTATTCCTGAGTCTAGGTGCTCGAAGTTTGCTGTGGAGTCACAAACGAGTAAGAAATGAGAAGGGGGTGTTAGAGGCCTGGTCGGACTCTGAACCGAGTGAAAGAGAGTGACGGATGCTCAAACGTGCGCTAAGTATTGGAATGCATGCTCTGTGTGTCCGAGCTTATCAGCTGTTGAGAGCATGTAGACTGTGTAGCTGTCGAGTCCTAGAGCTATTGAGCTGTCGAGTCGACCAGTCTTCGGGGGGGCTTTTAGGAGATAGCTCATCCCCTTTTATAGTTGAAGAGGATGGCCTTACAAGTCAGAGAAAAAGAAAGAGTGCATACGTGTGCTATCTAGTCTTGTTGCCCACACCATCGGGTACGGGATGGCCATCGGCGCCCACAATACTGTTTATGCTCAGACACATCTGGCAGGCTCTATCATGTTCGCCTGGTACGGTAAACGATGGCGCCCACAATACTGTTTATACTCTGACGCGTCTGGCAGGCTCTACCGTGTTCGCATGACATGCCCCGATGTCACCGTCCATTAGGTGCGCAGGGCATGGCAGGGTACAGTCCTCGGTATTGCGGTTGACTTGAGCGCCTTACCTTATCTGCTCCGCCTGCTCCTTCCAGGCCCACACCGAGCGGGCGTCCCCGGTCAGCCGTTCCCAGTCGGTCCCGACCGTATCGGTCGGGAAAGAGCAACGAACAGAGGTCCGACGTATCCTCGGTCGGATAAGGGGGTCGAAGTCGGACTGCAGTCCCACCTTGGCCAGGTCTTCCGTACGGGACCGGATCGTTGTCTCGGCCTGTCATTATGTATTTGGGCCAGCCCAGGCGCATGCTGTCGCTGCGCCACCTTCTGGCCTGGGTTTTGCAGGGAAACGGGTCCATTGGGGACCCCGGTTTTATGAACCCAACAACGAGTATTATGGAGCAGTTCATCTTGCCTCTTTGACTCTGAAAGTGTGTTGAGCCCAAAATTCGGCACGTTGAAGTTCTAGGTGATTTAATAAGACAACCAGTTAGAAGGGCTCAATAAGCAACACCGTCATTCATCATTAAAAGGTACAAAGAACATGAAAGAATATGAAAGCGGGATATAGGGAAATGGAATGCACTGTTTCTGTAAAGTCATCACAGTTTTTTCAGGCTCCAGAGAATGCTATTGTGATTTCTAGGAATCCAAGGTACAATATAATAGTAGTGGCAATAGTTGACATGGTATTATGAAATCTAAGACAATGGGCATAACGGGCGAGCAAGGGCATCCATGCATGGCAACTAGCAGAAGATGTGTTTTTTTTCGGGCTCTAGAGAATGCTATTGTGATTTCTAAGAATCCAATATACAAGACAATAGTAGTAGCTAGTTGACATGGTATTATGAAATCTAAGATAATGGGCATAACTGCGAGCAACGGCATCCATGCATGGCAGCCAGCAGAAGATGCAAATTCTCAGCCTTCAAATATTCACTCGTTCACCCACAAGAATTTCAATGAAAATAGTAAGCCAACATTATTTAGGTAGTAAGGATAGATTATGGCATGGCCGGGTATGAGGTGTGGTACACATATTTGCCAGGTGACCAATGATAGGAAGACTACGTTGGGAAAAAAGAAGCGGGTGACAACGGTATTTGGACAGCCATGTTCATATAGGAAGGACGATAAAGCACCAAATAAATAGACCTAAGGAAGTGGCAAGCGCAAAAGTGGAACCATGGGAGCAGAAACACTCAACTGAAGAAAATCTCTATATAACTGAAAGAACCATCTACAGTGCATAGAAAACCAACAACTGAAGACAGTGAACAATCATAAATATATAGCATGGAAAAGGACAATGCATGTAGGAAGCTGCAGTACATTTCAGGCCAAACCGTATTGACAACTGATGACATTGCAATTGTTTGGGTCAATTGGTGATCAGAGGTCTAGTCAGGAGAACACCAAAAGTAAAGCAAAAGAAGGGTCATAGTCTTGATAGGAACATTCACTTTTTAATGTTCATATATAGATCCATATAGGGGCGTACCCAGTGCAGAGAGCTCCCGCTCTGTGCGGGGTCTGGGGAAGGGTGTTAGTGGCAAGCCTTACCCTCGCCTATGCAATGCGAGGAGAGCGCGACTCAAACCCGGGACCTTCCAGTCACAGGCAGTAAGACTCTACCGCTTGCACCAGGCCCGCCGTTCATATAGATCCATATAGCATGTAAAGAATTAGATCCAAGTGAAAGAAAACTATTCTAACAATATAACTTCCTCCGATAACATTAACGCTCACTAAGGTCTAGTAACTAAGAGTTCAATGTCTGCGGCACTACCAACATGACTTTTAAGGTGGGCAAGGAATAGGTTATGCCTTCACCTTGAAGCACCTGAGTGTCGAAATCTAAACATTTATATGGTTGATAAATTAGTAGAGCCGTACACCAGCACTATTTTTTCTCAATAAATAGCTACATGAACAACTGATTTGGTCTTTGTTTACAGGCATATCATAATATAATACCAAGGGTAGTTTACTGTGTTACCTGATATACGACCTGACAGTCAGAGGCATGATTTGGCATGGTCGTAGGGTAGCTAAAATAATCAAGCCTGAGACCAAAGAGAAAATAAGTTTCCAAATAGCGAAACCTCCCAGAATCTTTTTTTCCCGCGTTGAACAAGCAAAACATCACTATATTGTTATGTGGGCTAGCTTGCTCTGCTCCAGCCTGTCGTCCATCATGTATATACCCAATGGAACAAGCAAATAAGCAAAGGATCAAAATCAATAGGATGGCATGAGTAAACACAACAAAGCAGCTCAGGTTGGGGGCCTTGCCTGCAGCCGCGGGAGGAATCCATGATGTTGCCTCGTGAAGGCACAGAGCACAGAGACGACCATACTGCACAACCAGAAGGGAGGTTGGGTGCGCATCAATCTGGTACCCGGTGCCGTGGCCCGCAGGCTGAGGAAGGTCCTGTCATTGGAGCTACCCTCACAGGAACCGGGGAAGACCGGGTGGCCGCCGACGCTGGGGCCGGGGCCGGAGCACAGAGCGCGTGCGCCGCACAGAGGCAAGCGCCATCTGAGTATTAAGTTACTACCGAAGATTGTTTCTCTGTCAGTATACAAGCTGCTGGCAGCGGTAAAGAAATATAGTACCTATTGATCCAACATTTCTGCCTCATTGAGTTCTCAACGCATTGATGGTTATCCCTTGGACCAGGCTGCAGTATAGAGATTTGAAATTGCAAGTTAATAAAACACAAATAAATCGATGAATAAAATTTCAAAGTCAAAGGAACGACAAATCAAGCATTAACCCTCTTATTAAAACGGCAATAAGAATCTGTCCACCATTTGACAGAGCCGACTGTAAAAACAAGCCGACTGTCTCCTAAAGTAACATTTGGCCTTGCATACTTGATTCTAAGCAAATTGACTTAACCAACAAATTCAAAAAGAATTGTCTACTAATCTTACCTCCTATGAGTATAGAATAGTATCTGGACCTACCTAACCTTCTCGATAAATTTCCTGTGCTTAATAAGAGCTGAAAATTATTAAACAAATATGATCATCATGTAGGTAGTATCAACAACGGAATTCTACCTGATGTCTTCCAGTGACGACGAAGGGTTACACACGCAAACTGGACATGGAGGTTTTGACCCTAACAAATGATGAATGCAGTATGGCCAAGACCATCACTGGCAATGACTACTCAAGGTGAAAAGAAAAAGAAATCCAGTGATACAAAAACTTTTTACAAAACACCAAGGTTGACCATCAAACACAGAATAGATTCAGAGTTCGTGGGGGATCCAAACTAACCTACTTGAGAGAGATGGGGAAGGTGAATTTCCCTAACGCCTCTGGGATGCGCACGATCTCATTCACGGCGGCCCTCCAGCAGCGGCAGACGCCGGCGCACGCCGCGACGGCCCGTCCACCGCGCCTCCTCGTTGTCGACACTGGCTAGCACCATCCGCAGGCGGGCCGGGCGGGCGCGTGCGGCGGCGGCGGCGGTGGATGCAGAGCCTGGCGGACGGGAGCGAGGTTTCTTTCCTACCGAGTGAGGTTTGTTTCCTTTTGATTTTTGTCGCAAGGGAGCCGGGGGCGGACGGGAGCGAGGCTCGCGGGATAGCAGGAGGTGGGACGATGACCCAAAGCAAAAATGTCGAACCAAAACAGCGTCCACTTTTTAGTCTTTTTAGTTATGATAATTAGAGACGAGAGACTTATAGTTTTCAAAACATGAATGTAGATGACAACGAGACTAAGAATCATGGATAGATATGAATAGGAAACCTACTGTCTTTGCTTCTGAACTATAGATATAGGGAAATTTTACCATGGTTGGAAAAAACATAGACCATCCATTGAGGGAGATTGGATGGTGGAAAAATAAGATGTACCCAAATGAGAGTACACAGAGGTACCAAACAGGTGGGACCAGTACCAAAATACGTGCGACAATATCTATTTTATATTTTATATTTTATTTTTGAATAAGGGTAAATTAGTCATTTATCGGCTTCCATTCATATCTGATTGGTCCGTGAAGATGAGGCTTTCGGCGGCGGCGGCGATGTCCTTGACGCCGTAGCTACCATTTCGTTGACGGCGTCCGAGTTCGCATCGGGGCCGGCAGTAGCTTAGCGTAGACGATCGAGGCCTGGGAGGTGCACCAATGGCGACTTGGGCGGGCTGTACCGCGATGGCGAGGACGATGCGGAACCGCGGAGGGGGACCGGCCTGTATCCATCAAGCGTGAACTCACAGACGCATCCTGGGATGCTGTCAGAGGCCATCGCCGCAGCCATGACCGAGAGACAAGCTGATTGAGTTTATCAGCTGAACTGAATCATATATAACTACATAATTGCCATGTGTGTTCCTGTTACTGTTTGTTTTTCCATACGTGCTTGCATCCTGCATCCTAGGCTTTCATGGCTTGCACACACGAGAGGCTCTTCCTTCCACGCTAGGAAGACAAACAACCTCAATTACTAAAATACCGTCTATAATATATTTCTCAATTAATTACTTAAAAAATAGAAAATGGTGAAAATATCTGGAGGTACCATGGTACTTTTCCAATAATTTATTTGATCGTAGCGGATTAAACACATTCATTTCTGTTAGTAATCACATGTAGCATACTTTTCTACCGTGAAAGCAAGCAAGCAGTAATATAATAATTAATTAGTGAGCTACAACGATCTTACAGATCTTCTTCATCTTGGTCTTGAGGTGGGTGAGGTGATCGCTGTCGTTGACACGGAAGAACCAATCCCGGTAGTCCTCCTGCAGTACGCAGTTGGCCGGGTTGGCAGTCCCGATAGCCAGCACATTCGCCAGGCCGTCAGCTTGCATCGGAAACCTCAGTGATTCTTGTTCCGCAGCGGTTCTGCAACAATTTGGACCAAATTAAGCAAACAAGTCATCACACATACACACTGCTACAAAAGAAGAAAAAACTTACCTGCTTTTGGTCCACCTTTCCCAGAGACTCTACAATACATGGATCATATATACAACATCGGTTTTGCATCTAAGTTTCAGGGAACCTCCATCTCAACTGCCTCCGTCTCCTATACTATAGCCGCTAGTGCTTTGGCCAGCTTCTTGTTGCTCAGGCGCGTGGCAGCTGTGAGCACCTTGACGGCCTGCTCCTGCAGCTCCTCAGCATACATATCAACATAGCCGGTGATAGCTGCATCTGGCGCTGGCGACTGGTTGTTGATGAAGTCGAGTTCACGCATGAGCTTCCTCTGGGCGCGTTCAGCCACCGGCACTGATGACGGGTGCGCCGCAACACTACACCAGATCTAGACATCACCGTTGGTTCAAAAACCCCCTTCACTGCCGGATTTTGAATCGACAGTGGCATACATGCAGTGATGAGGTGTTGACATCACTGTCGGTTCCTAAAAACTGACACTGATTTACAGGCAGCAGTGTCGGTTCCTGGCTCCACCCGGCAGTGTCCAGTTAAACAATATTACCGGTTTGTAGACCCAACCGATAATGATGGTTGCTTCAAGAGTGTCGGTTCTTGGCTCAAGCCGGCAGTATTGAGTAAGCCTATACGGTCGGCTTGTGTCTCAAGCCGGCAGCGTTGAGCAAGCCAACACTGTTGGTTCATGGCTCAAGTCGGCTGTGTTGGTCGAGTCATCGTTGCCGGATGGTGGCTCAAACCGACAGTGTTGTCTTCAGCAACACTGCTGGTTAGGATTTCAAGCCGACAGTGATGGCTCAACCAACACTACCGGCTCGTGCCATGAACCAGTAGTGCCCTCTTTACCATCACTGCCAGTTTTGTGCTAACCAGCAGTGATCTCTTTTTCGTATTTTATTGTTTTATAATTTATCTTATTTTTTTTCGTAGAATCGAGTTTCGCTTTATATTCGCTACACAGACAATAGGTCCATTAACATTAAACATTACAAATATTACGATTACAGTTCAAATGTACTTATGAACTCTCGATCCCATGAAATAAAAAAGAAATTACAATAGTCTAGCGAGCCGCTCTGGCCTGTACTGCGCCTTGTACTTCACGGACTGTGCAATGGAGAATGTTCCTTTTTTCCAAGCACTCTAATATGATGAAGGCTGCTACTCCGATGATAGTGCTATGACCTTCATTTCTAACAGCCTATTGTGTTTAAATTTCTTGCATTGACATTAAAAAAACGGTTTCGAAAGGCAAAAATGTTAGAGAAATAAGTAGATCATTTTGTTGAATTAACAGATATAAATGAAATGAGGATTATACACACTAAAGCATCTGCCGCCTCCAATTTTACGCCGAGGTAAAGAAGCATTGCCCACATTACGTAGAACCCGCATTCATTGTTTCCTGCCGACTGGTCTGGGGTCTCCAATTGCATTGGTGCAACCTGGAATGGGACCTTCGTCCCACTGACCATTTTTGCCTGCACACTGTGCCACATTATAATGTGTGAAAAAGGGGCAACATTAGAATATACTATGTGCCATTAGAAAATATTATGTTATTAGGTTCGCTTACGCATTAAGCACTTCGACTAGGAGATCGAGCAAAGAAAGTGGCTTTTTCTACGAGTCCCACGCCTTGATACGATTTCTTTTAATATCTATAACAATGAAGACGAAATGGTTGCTGCAATCACAAAACCCTAGTTAACGAATAATTGTAACTACAAAAAACAAGCATAAAAATAAGAGTAGAGAACACATACTCATAGTTGTAGGCTAGAAGTATTTTGATTTTATTACTCATCTTGAAATTTCAAAAATAGTTTATTTCCATGCATGCCTCCGCATGTTCTCTCGTTGACTAGCTCGGGGTCCAGGAAAGACATATGAGCGTACTTTGTTTTGAAGCAATGTTTTGCTACACACCTGCATAATTCATGGGGAACGTACAGTTGTTAACTATTTGTGTATCAAGAGACTAGTTAATTGTAATATCGTGCGAGTAGGGTACTTACATAGTCCACAACGTCAACATTTGTGTATCGAGATTGTATCTCTGGAATAGCTGAAACAAGTGATCCCAACCGACAAAGTGCTTCTCTTCATTAGGATAATGGAAAACATGTGGCGGGCGGATAATATATTCGAAACCCGTCTGCCCCGTCTCAAGTGCTTGGGCCATGTATTAATCATGCAAGTCACACATATATGTTGTCAAATCTTTATACTCCTCGTCCACCAAGAAGTTGCCTCTTTGAAACTGCATTACCGGTCTTGCCGTCTCATATAGTGAATCATAATAGATGTTCGCGGCATCATCCCTGTTTAATCTGGGGTTGTCTTGGACAATCTTGTTTATCTTCCTTTGATCTTCATGGTGTATTTTTTCGACTCTTAATTGATTGTGCTTACTCTCTGTTTGCCTATTGAATTCAGACTGCACCCTCCACTTAGGCAGTGAGGCAAATAGATTCCAAAATCTAACTTTGTCTTCCTTGGAGGCTACCTCTGGCTTTTGTTGGTTCATCATGTTTGTAACGCTGCCACTCATCATCCTTTTCTTTTTTTGTTAGTCCACTTTGGGAGCATTAGCGACCAAATCCGAGGACCTTTTCTGTGACTGCGAGGATGCCTTAGATCTTGTTTTGGGCTGTTGTGGAGGAGGAGGACGAGAATTATGTTTTCTTGGGGGTGATGAAGAGGGAGGAGGAGGAGGAGGAGGAGGAGTCTTCTCTTTTCCTGGGGTTGATGAAGATGGAGGACAAGGAGGAAGAGAAGGAGACTTTTGTCTTCTCGGGGTTATGGCAAGGAACCAGGGAAGGTAGTGTGATCTCCTCTATTGGGAGATGGTGAGTGATCATCTTTGGGTGGCAAAGATTCGTCATCATCCGCATCATCATCTGAAGACAACTAGTGATCAAGCTTATTGAAGCGCTTGTGCTAGGCCACATGAGCGCCTTGTTCTGAACAAGACGTTGCCTGCCATCCTGTGTGGGGTAATCAATGTGCATCTTGTTATACTTCTTATCAAGTATAGTATCAATGCTGACGTGGGCTTACCCCGTTGGAATTGGGCGGCCATTAATGGTCCCGTCTCCCATAGGCCAGGCCTGGTCGACCGCCACCTTGTCAGTTGTCCATTGCGGATAGATGTACAACCTAACATTGATGGGTTCGGTAATGCAGTCCACCAGATGAGGCGCATTCGCCTCTTCATCATCGAGCGGGGTCGATCCACAGCTGCTGCGACCCCTAAAACTATGGGCTAAAGCTAGACAGAAGATGATCTTGTGGTACTACTCCTGATCCCATGGACACCACAAGTACATTGACTTTTTCTTGAACCCTCTCATCAATCCGTTTTTCAAATTTGTCTTCCATCACTTTTAGAACCCTCATATACTCTGCCTCTTGTCCTGTTCTACCCCTTGAGCGGCTCTGATAAGTGGAAGATTCTACCTCGAATGCTATTTTCCAAGGAACAAGACCGGCTCCTCTAGTGTGACCAGGGTGCTCCTTGTTTCTGAGTGCTTGGGTGAGCACGTCATTCTCCCTATTAGTACTGTGGGTCACTTTCCTCTGAGATCCTCTGGACGAGGCTGCTCAAGGCTAGATTTGTGGAGCTAAAGCTCCCGTCTGGGCCATGGTGTACCCCCTCGCTATACAGAAATATATCGATCTGGGCTCCCAATTGGCAGTCTCAGGCTCAATGCCAAGGCGTTCCACCTCCTCAAGTTCCCTTTCAAATGCATCCATCTTACTGGCATAGCCACGAGAGCCGAGTTTATGAGGATTCGTCGCTTTAAGCGAGTTCTCCTTATTCTTCCTGCTCAGTTCCAAGTACTCCTCGGATTGCCTATATTGCTTGAATTCCTGCCAGAAGTCCTTCTGCTTGGTGTACTCTCCACCATCCCAATTTGGCTCTTTATCCTTGAGGATAAATTTCTTGTACACTGTCCCCTTGAAAGTCTTGAAGCATGTCCCCATAATTTCTTTTGCTTTTTTCTTGACTTGCTCCTTGCCATAGTCCTGTGGGAAAGTGAAATACTGTGGGATCCATTTCTCCCATATGTCATCCTTCTCACTTTCGGAAACCCTCCACGGGTCATCATCTTTCCCAATCCATTTCCTATACTTAATCGAGATGTAGTCCCTTACAAGTGCCCCGATGACAGTCTTGTATTTGGCCACAGGTTTTTTAGGTGCGAGCGGCTCCCTGACTTGGTCAAACTCAGTGATGCGCTAGTGTGCATTCCTACCAGTAGGAAGCTGTGACACGCCTCGCTTGGTTCTAGCCTTGCTGCTACTCGAACCATCTGGCTGCTCGGTCGGCTGAACCTCCTGCTAGAGACACCAAGTAAGCTAATACACTCTCAATTAATTAATGTGTGTGGCTACCTAGTCACATGATACCTAAGTTATCTAGTCATCTTGGTCATCTTGATCTAGCTCGAGAAGAGTGGTAGGGGTCCATGGTACGTTTGTCGGATCATGCTGCTCTCCTGTCCCACCGATATCAGCCGCTTCTTGTTGCCTATTAGTTCTTGGGTGACGGGTTAATGGGCGATGACGAGTCATGGCTGTGACATGATCGTGGTCAGTTTTGGCTGCGTACAGCTACTAGTAGCATTTGTGCATATATATTACCCAACTAATAGAGATTTAATGCAAAGTCTAATAATAAGTCCACATGCAATTCACGTACAACAAATGCATTGTTTGATTGGCTCCATACAGCAAAGTTCACCTACTATTCTACGAAACAAAGCCTACATCAACTTCTAAATAAGAAAAGCAATGACCATAGCCATAAATAAAAGCATGACATCTTTCCAAGACCAAGGAGCAATTCTCCTAATCTTTGTATCTCTAGCGGGTGGCTCCTCTTCAATCCCCACTGCCGGCAGATGGCCATGGTTTGCACTCATTGGACCATAGTAGGCCCTCAAAGCTTTAGCTTATGTATTGTATTTTTTGTAACAATTATCTGGGTATCAATTGACTTGAGCATAGCAATCTTCCCAGGTAAGGTAGATCCCGGGCATCCGACCAACATGCACTACATACCATGTCATGGTTGCCTATACATGTAACCAAATTATGTTGATAGTGCTATGTCATTCAAACATGTTGTAGACCAAGCAAACTAAGTTTAGTGTATCGAGCAAAGTTGTAGACTATTCAAATATTCAAACTTCAATTTCCAACACAACTAAATCATGAATTTCAACATCTAACTCATTTCAATGTATGTTTGAGCACTAGTATGTGTTCAACCATGCTTCAAATGACCATAGTTTTTTAAGCTAATTTGTTCACCATAGATCAAAGAACATTTCTACTAAGAAAATTTGAAGTGATTCTACACAAAATCTAGAGAAAAAGGGATAAACAGGCTACTGTCATCCTCATGGGCATTTCAATGAACACCTAAGGGGCATGGCCAAAGGCACTCACTGTGGGGAGGGGGGCGGTAGCAGCTCTTCGTGCGCTCCAGAGGGCCTCGGTTTGGCAGATACAGGTGTGGATGAGGGCACGGCGTGGATGACCAGATGAGGGCGTGGGCAATGGCGGTGCTCCGACGGTGTCGAGGAAGACGAGGGCGCCGGTGTGGCACGGACGGCATCAGGTGGTGTCGAGGAAGATGCGGGCATCGGACAGTGGCGCGGAGGACAGCATGGCAGCGTGGAGCCACACGGTGTGGAGGACCACGGGGCGGGGCACATTGTCGGGCGACTTCCTCGCTGGGGACCGCCGGGCACACTATGAAGAACGTCTGCTAACGTGGAGGAAGAGGAGGGCGCGAGCACAGCGGGTGGCGGGGCAGGTGGAGGTGGTGCTTCGCCAGTGTGGAGGAAGTGAGAGGCGCGGGCGTTCGAAAGAGGGCAAAATATTTCATCAGCGCGCGCTCTGGTAATATACTGATGCCGCATCACTACCGGTGGCCAAGTCAAACCGACAGTGATGGGCCTCATCACTGCTGGTGGTGGCCTAGAACCGGTAGTGATGAGCTACAACACTACCGGTTTCGCTTAGCCTTTATGTAGTTTTAGTTTCGAGTTCCTTACGAATTCGTACTTCTAGTGCAGCGGTTAAGGCACCACACTCTATAGCCCGAGGCCCAAGATTGAACCCTGTGTAGCGCAGGCAGGCTAAACTTTTTGATTTATTTTCAATCACCTAACTGCACTCTAAATAAATAAAAGCAAATAAAAAACAAACCCTAACGCAATTACTATCCTAGCGCAGCGGTTAACTCTATACACTTTGGAGCCTGAGACCTAGGTTCGAACCCCGGGCGGGCAAATTTTTTTAATTTTGTTTTATTTTTGAATATAAATTTACTACACTATATCTAAATAAAAGAAAGTTAAAATCTACAGCTAACGCAAGTACTATCACAGCACAGTGGTTAAGGCCTGCTACTCTGGACCCCGAGACCCGCGCTCGAACCTGAGGCTGGGTACAATTTTTTGATTTTTTTAAAATATACCTATCACTGTCTATTTTCAAAATGAAACCGACAATGGTAGTTGTCATCACTGTCGGTTTCTGCCCATCACTGTCGGTTTTTTAAACCAACAATGATGATTATATATTTTTTCCAATTTAAAACTGAATAAATTCACGCATTTATATTCCTATCGCACCTATGTCCAAATGGCTTTTTTTGCAAGTATGTACATCCAAATTATGGCCCCACACAAGATCTTAGGTTTTTCTGATTATTTTCTTTATTATTATATTTTTCTTTGGGCTAGACGGGACAAAAGAGGGCCAATTACATGTTGGACACACTAGAATTTTACATCCACCTCGATCAAAAATTAGTTCCTAGGGCACATGATACCCTGTGGAAAAGTTTGGCACCATTCCGGATCGTTTCGGGGTAGGCTCCGTTCAACCTCTAATTAATCAATGACGTCGCATGGAAATTCAATTAAACAGTAGAAAGTACCAAACCATCTCAGAAAAATTCCAAACTTGGTGGTTCCTTCACCTGTGGCACATGCAAGCCTGAAAAAAAGTTTAAGACCAATACGACATCGGAATGCATATGAACCACAAAAACCTTGAGAACCTAGGTGTTTAGTCATTGTAACATGAGATGGCTTCTATAGGTTTGTGAAGCAGGTATGTACCGCCTGTGTACAAATGGCTTCAATTTTTTTCAAGCATGTACACCCAAATTATGGCCCCACACAAGATCTTAGATTTTTATGATCATTTTCTTTACTATTATATTTTTCTTTGTGCTAAAAGGGACAAAAGAGGCCCAATTACATATTGGGCACACTAGAATTTTGCATCCACCTCGACCAAAAATTAGTCCCTTGGGCACATAAGACCCTATGGAAAAGTTTGACACTATTCCAGATCATTTTGGGTAGGCTCAGTTCAACCTCTAATTAATCGGTGACATCACGCGGAAATTCAATTAAACAGCAGAAAGTACTAAACCATATCCGAAAAATCCCAAACTTGGTGGTTCCTTCACCCGAGGCACGTGCAAGCCTAAAAAAAGTTTGAGACCAATACAACACCGGAATGCATATGAACCACAGAAACCTTGGGAACCTAGGTGTTTAGTTATTGTAAAATGAGACGACTTCTATAGGTTTGTGAAGCAGGTATGTACCACCTATGTCCAAATGGCTTCAATTTTTTTTGCAACCATGTACACCCAAAATATGGCCCACACAAGATCTTAGGTTTTTCTGATCATTTTCTTTATTACTATATTTTTCTTTGTGCTAAAAGGAATAAAAGAGGCCCAATTATATGTTGGGCACACTAGAATTTTGCATCCATCTCTACCAAAAATTGGTCCCTAGGGCATATAAGCCCCTGTGGAAAAGTTTAGCACCATTCTGGATTATTTTGGGGGTAGGCTCAGTTCAACCTCTAATTAATCGGTGACATCGCGCGGAAATTCAATTAAATCGGAGAAAGTATCAAACCATCTCAGAAAAATCCCAAACTTGGTGTTTCGTTCACGCGTGGCATGTGCAAGCCTGAGAAAAAGTTTGAGACCAATATGGCACCGGAATTTAGAGTTCTTGTTCCACAGCACATGAATTACATGACAAACACAAGCCGAATTAAACCTAAATAAACACTAATGAGGGGGTGGATGCACAGCATCATACATTTGCATCCAAGCATGGTAATTGATGTCATGGATTCTGTAACCATAGCTATCGATGAAGTCCAATGCCCATACGATTGCACTCTCTAGTGCCTCAAAAGACTGGTGACATGGTTGTCCATAGATGTAACCTACGGCGTTCTATAGTAGTGTGCTGGCCGAGGTTCCTACTACAGTACTCCCAGTCATATCTGAGTCTCTCTGTAGCTTAGTCTAGAATGGCCGACAAGCCCAATGCAGCTTAGCTACTGTCATGGAGCACCACCTGCAAGCGGGCAAAACAAAAAATGAGAGATCGTTATTATAATAATAATATAATAAATAACCATGACTCAGGTATCAGTGATGTCGACTTTACCATATCCATTTGGTTGTAGCTCGCCCAATATTCGCTTATTTGCAGAATGGGGACATCACCAGCACACAAAGCTTCTATCTTGAAATGCGAGAAATTGGGCACCTGATAGCAAATGTGCTAAAGTGCCACCAAACAGTTGCGCACGACAAAGAACTGGACGCTTCTCCTGCTAGGCATCCATGATCCCGTTCGCCGAATAAATTCCTGATGCCCTGATGGTAGCCTCGAAGGTATGTAGAAGCTTAGTTCACACGTCCAAGTTTGACCATCATCAGCAGATGTCGTGTTCTCAATGATGTCCGACACCATGAGCAAGCTAAGTATATTGTTTCTCTATGCCCTTGTTGCTGTGCTCGGTCCCTATTCTCGCTCCTCTTATCTGATCATCGTGCTACCTGTGTTCTGGTTCTCTTCTCTTAGGTGCTCGTGTTTTCCATGCTTCGCCGGTCTAAGACACATATGGTCTGCATTTTGTTTCTATGTCTGGATCTAAACAAATTAAGTAAACAGCTTGCACCTGCAATTTCTAGATTCTCTGTACTCTACTATTATTCTCTCTATGTTTGTTAATAGTGAGCATATATATATATATATATTTGTTAAGCAGCTGTTGTTTGGTGGATCTGCAGGGGTCTTCCAACCATGTGGCAGCAGTCAGCTGTTTTTTGGCTATTTTTGCCATCAGCTGCTGCTTTATGTTTGCTAAGTAGCTGTTGTTTTTTTGTCAAATCTCCCCTCTCCTCTCCTCTCCTTTGTTTTGCCAATGATGAAATTGTCTAAGTCCATACATTATATGGAATATGAGCTGATAATCAAGAACTTGTGAGGAACTTGGCATCATTACCAAATTACCCCTACATGACCTTCTCCTCTCTTCTCTGTTATGATGCCTTGATGCTCCAAGTTCATGATCAAATGATGATTGACATATTTCTGAGGCCTCTACTACTACTACTTATTTTTTTGATATATTGTTGTTTTATAGGACTACTTTGGTTTATAGACCTTTTTTATTTCTTATACCTTCTCGCATACCTAAAGCACACTTTCTTGTATCTATTAGAACAAAGCGTGAAATAATGTCGCGGACACCAGACAGTGCAGCCCGATGCCCCGAGCATGATGAGCGGCCAACCTATGAGGAGCAAGCACTAGAGGATCAGCTTACTCAGGAGCAGTTCAATAACAAGTTAGAAAAGGATCTAGAAGTGATGCTTACTCAGGAGCAGTGTGACGAGGAGGAAGGGGGAGTAGAAGGAAGAGCAGGAGAGGTTGCTGAAGGCGAAGAAAAAAATGATGATGATGATGAGGATTCAGAAGAGGGATATGTAAGTCCCGAGGATCCTTTCCCATGTGAAGCCAGAAGGAGGCCAACGGAGAAAGATTTGGACAAGGATTTTGACCCGAACGAGGAGGTAGGGATAAAGCCTTAACTTGTACATTTTAATAAATCTTTGGTTGTGTTACCTTTGCTAACACTTTGACCTATCGTATATACAAGCCCCTCCTGAAACTCGGAAAAGATGACGTCGACATCCGTGACATCTCGTCGGACAAGATGGAGTAGAGGAAAGGAGAGCAGAGGCAACAGCCACAGAGACAGACATTGAGGCCTCTGCCCCACAACCTCAAGACACAACCACGAACACGACTATCAAGCCAAAGAGGAAATGAGGGGATAGAAAAGCAAACCAATATCCAGATAAGGCATGCTATGTGATAACGGAGGTCGGGCCAGCAGGGGAGATCCTCGAGCCGAAGGAATTTAGAGGATGATTCCATAATGCGATCGGGGCCCTAATAAGAGATAAATTGAACCCAACAATCCCTAACTAGAAAGAGGTACCAGAGAAGAAAAAGGATGAACTATGGGATAAGCAGCTGAAGCTCAATTTTAGATTTTCGGAGGGTGAGCACAACTAGTAAAAAAATGCTTTCAAGATCATGGGAGAGTCATTCCAACATTGGAGGTCGGAGCTCAACAAGAAGTATATCCAAAAGGGGTTAACTCCCTTCAACGAGTTTGGCAACATAACACCTAGTCAATGGGAGGAGCTCGTGGCTCAGAAGACTTCACCGAAGGCATTGGAGCTCAGTGCCAGTAACACCAAGCTGGTGAAGAGAAACAAACATCACCATCATCTAGGCCCCAGTGGTTACTATGCTAAGGAAGAGCAGTTTAGGAAGATGGACAAAGAGGCCATAGCTTTTGGGAATATCGATGTGAAGAATTTGTTAGTACGCTCAAGGAATTGGATATATGCGAGGAGTACAGAATCATCCGACGGTAATCTTAAGTTTGATAAGCCGGAGACCCAAGAGGCAGTATCAAGGATACTGAAATATGCTGAAGACAAGGAGAAGGGCTCATTCAATCCTTCTAGAGAGAGGGACGAGCTTAGCCTTGGCTTGGGAAACAACGGGCACACAGGTCGCACTAGGGGGCTAGGGAAAAGGACGACCTGGAAGCACGGATTCGAAGAGAACAGGCACATGTACAAGAAACATGGCAGAGACCGGGAGGCTAATCTTGAGCTCCAAGTGAAGGCTCTAGTTGCGAAGGAACTGGAGGAGCAAGGACTGTCTATGGAGCCACGGACATTAATGGCGCTGTCGGGAGAACTGGTATTAGTTGGTAGCCCTCCAGAAGTTCCTAGCAGCCAAGGGTCCACTGCAGCTATAGCCCCCGTTGACCGCATACGGGAAACAACTAGTTACACCTTGGTGTTTCTCAGCGGCCGGCAGAATATTGTGATGGAGGTGGCAACGGGTGTGGCACATCCTCCCGGTGGCTTACACCACAATAATAAGATACCACCGGACTACACTAGGGTCGAGGTGCATACCATGAAGCCCGAGTTCATGCAGTGGAGGATAGACTACGCAACTCCTAAGGGGCTGGTGTTACTCGGAGACGTAATGGGGTAGTTCATCCTCTGGCACAAATGGGACATTATATTGACTGCTTCTTCGCCGCCTCCCCCTCTCTCAAATTTGGAGCGAGTTGTTGAGGACGGGGAGATATTTTCACCGTCTCATGACCACCACATTCCTAAGATGCCACATTCTTCCCCGCCTCCTAGTGAGCATGTGTCTGATAAGCCACAACCTTCTCCAGCTCATACCGATCAAGTGCATGATGAGATGCCATAGTCTTCTCAACAAGCATAGCCGATACATGAACAATGAGTGCCTCCTGAAGAAGGTGATGCACAAGAAGATGAGGACATGTTTGAATGGGAACTTCGAAAGAAGCATCCAATCACCATAAGGCCAATTTATGTTATGATGAAAGACGTCTCGTCGGTGCACAAGTGGTATGCCCATGACCAGTTCAAGCCTGAGAACCAAGTTAAAAAAGTTCCAACACAGGCTTCTGAGGAGACCATCACTAGCAAAGTCCACCAAATAGCAAAGAAGTATCCAAATGTTGATGCCATCAAATGGTCAAATGATTGCCCAAAAACATATGAAAGAGGCAAGCCCTTCCTACCAAACCAGGACATCCAGCGCCTACCACTTGGAATGAGAAGGTTCCATGATTGGTACTTGCGTGTTCTCCTAATGAGCATAGACCTCGTACAAGCATGCTTCCCCATCGGCACTTTTGGAAGCCCAGCCAGGAAAATTATCTTTGACTTCAATGACATGCATACATGCTTTCACCTCGGAGCAATGGAAATGAATCTAATTCACACGTGGTGCCTGTAAGTCCTTGCCCTCCCTATATGATATGAATGTAATATTTGGATTTTGTCGTAACTAACCCACGCCGTGATTTGTAGAATACAAGTGCACATTGTAAAACAAATGCCAAGTGTGAAAGCCATGTATATAGACCCTCAAGCTATAGCACAAATAAATTTTAATTACCCTAGACAGTAGAAACTGGATGCCAAAGAGCTAGCTGCTGGAAAGACCCTTCGGGAGAAAGAGGACATCCGTGCGAAGAAACTAAGGCAAGAGTCCCTTAAGGTTTCAGCATACATTGCCCTGGCTTTTAAAAATCTCCAACAGCACTCTACTATATGGCTACCATACAACTTCAAGTAAGTTCAACTCTATACTTAAAGCCTTGTTCGATATATTTTATTCGATGCAAAAGAGCTTATCTAGTTCTATGATTAAATTCATACAGCAACCACTAGATTTGTATAGGCGTCAATGTCGGGAGGAGCATGGCATGGGTCTTTGATTCAATAGATAGGGACCCGGTGACATACAAAAACTTCATATCGATTCTCAAGACATATACATATCGACAATCCTCATTAGCTTATATATTTGTATACATACTTGTAACGTTCACTTTTGGATACTAACAAGTTGCATTTGCTAAAATAATTCGAACAGGGCATTCAGGTTCTATGTCAATGAACATCACGGAAGGCATGATCTAGTAAGAAAGAAAAGGTTGGCTATAAAAACACTATGTGTGGTAAGTGTAACTTTAGTACTCCATTATATGGCTATCAAAATCATTACTTAATATTTTCATATGCAAAACACACAGTGCCCCAAGCAAAAGCCTAGAAGTGTACATTGTGGATACTATGTATGTTCTATGATGAGTAACATCGGTGCCTACAGGAGACACCCCTTATGGGTAAGTTTGAACCTCTTCACCCGTAGTATAAAAACTTCGCACATGATATGAAATACTAAACCGAAACTTGTTCTCTTGTAGGGGAAAGAAGAGAAAGAAATGAAAAGAGACCCATACAAGGATTACCTACTCTTAGAGCTCGTCGGCGACCTTTGCAACTTCATATTGGGCTAGATTGTACACATCAAAGGCACCTACTATGACCGAGATTCTGACTTAGGTAGAAATCATCAGTACTAACACCTTCGTGAGACTGAAAGGCTAGCTCTAGGCCGTTGATAATAATGTGCATGGAATTTGACATTGGTCTTACCTTGTGGGACGGTTTGGACTTGTGGAACGAATTAGACTTATGAATTATGTCTATTTAATGATGGATTGTATATATTCTTGTAAATTGGACTTGTAATGGTAGTTTATATAATGCTCTTGTGCTTGTGGTCAGATTTGAATTATATATATATATATATATTCTGTTTGAATTTGAATTGTAAATTTGATTTTTTTTGCGGAAAAATGTACTGTAGGGGCAGTTGGTACTATAGCCGCCCCTACAAATCGATTTATAGGGGCGGCTGATAACACCAGCCGCCCCTACAAATCGATTTGTAAGGGCGGTCTGGGAACCGCCCCTATAAATACATGATTTATAGAGACGGTTTGGTAGGGGTGGCTGCCCAAACCGCCCCTACAAACCCTGTGTGACGTAATGCTGCTCACCGCCTCTGGTGTCTTTGCTTCATCGGCAGCCGCCACGCCGGCCAGCGGCGCCGCCCGCAACGGCGGCGAGGCGGCCGTGGTGTACCAGCTGACACCGATGTCCCGGCTCCTCGTTGACAGCAACAAGCTTGGAAGCATGGCGCCTTGATTCGTTTCCTGGTAAACCCTCTGTCCCCACCTTCTTTGACATGCACGCATGGTTGAAGGTGGATGAGCAGGCCGCTGCCGACGACACCGGCACCAGCTCAACGACTTTCTTCGAGATGGTGCACGGCTGCAGCGTGTACGAGATGACGAGGAAGAACGCAGACCACAATGCCCTGTACAATAGTGCCATGGTCGTGGCCAGCCTAATCACCATGGAGATCATCCTCAAGTAGGAGGCTGGTCGCTGTTAGTTAAGCCATGCACTGTAAATAGATAGGCTTGCATGTTTCTTTCCGCTATGCATGCGCACGAGCACCGAACTGTGTGGTCGCCGTGCGCTTAGGGGAAGTGGCCGAGAATAGCTCGCCATGACTCGAGTGATTGGGAGTGGACGACGTCGCACGCGTGGGGATGGACGCGCTACCAGGCGACGTGCAGTTGATCTCCGAAAGCTCAGTTCTCTCTGTAATTTCATACAATAAAGGAGAATCTAACAACAGAAAAAATTGCATTTTTGGCAGCACAAAATTCATGTGTTCATTGTCTCTTACAACTGCTTGTGAGTGTTCGTGTTCTCACCGGCGAGTTCAGGTGCACACCAGCGGTGTTCACTGCTGCCCAGGGCCTAACAATTGGCATCGGAGCTGAGGTTCGAGGGACCTCCCTGTCGCCATGGCTTCACAACAGCGACCCCGAGGGCATACACCGCCAGGCACCAAGAAGGAGAAGGGCAGCGGCTCTGGCGTCAAGATGCCGCGGTGCACACCTACGCCGAGCCGTTCTCCACCGCGCCGATCACGTACGTGCGACGCACGTCGATCGCGCACTCGGGATGCACGCCGTCCGCGGGAAGTCGTCGTCGAGCGCATCATCCGGGAGGGCAGCAGCTCTAGCAACTGGCCGCAGCTCACAAGGACCAACTACCATGAGTGGTCACTGCGCATGCAACTGAAGATGCAGGCACACCACCTGTGGGACGCCATCGAGTACGATGACATGGACTATGATGACGACCGCAGCGCGCTCGACGCGATCTGCAGCGGTGTCTCGACGAAGATGGTCCCCATCCTGGTGGCCAAGGCGACCGCCAAGGAAGCCTAGGAAGCCATCAAGACGCTCTGCATCGGCGATGACCGCGTACAGAAGGAGACTGCGCAAAACCTTCGGGCGGAGTACGAGGCCATCGCCCTTCATGATAGAGAACCCATCGAGGACTTCGCCCTGCGCCTGACGGGGATCGTGCAGCGACTGGCGAAGCTTGGCGATCCTGAGCCCGACGAGAAAGTCGTGGCCAAATACCTCTGCGTCGTACATCCCAGGTATAAGTAGCTTGTTATCTCCATTGAAACGCTTCTCGACATCTCCCAGCTCTCGATCGAGGAAGTCACCGGTAGGCTGAAGGCGACGGACGATGTCGAGCCCACACTGCCCCAAGCTGCTGGTGGCAAGCTGCTGCTCATGGAGGAGCAGTGGTTGGAGAAGTACAAGCAGGACTCTATCCATGGAGGCTCGAGCTCCGGCGGCCGGGGCAAGCGTCGCTGCAAGCCGCGCGGTCGTGGCGGTGGCAACAGCAGCGACGCACGCAGCGGTGCTGGTTCAGGTCACGCCGCCGGCCCGGACGACGTGTGTAAGCACTGTGGCAAAGAAGGCCATGGGGCCAAGAACTGCCGTGGCAAATTAAAGGTGGAGGAATAGGCCCATGTGGCCCAAGACGAGGAGCACACGTTGATGTTTGCGTACGGGGCCGAGCAGGAAGCTGTGTCGCCCACTCTGTCTGTTTACGCACAGTCGTCGCAGCCGCTCCCCATCTTCGATGTCGCCACCAACGCCGCCACCTCCGATGTCGCCACCGACCCCACCTCCCCGCACCAGATCGAGCTCGTGGAGGCGAAGGTGTACGCCGCCTTCGACGCAGCTGAGGACTGGGACCCAAAGCACTGGGTCCTGGACATGGGAGCTATGAATCACATGACCGGCTCCCGCGGCATCTTCTCCGACCTCGACACCGACATCGTCGGCATGGTCCGCTTTGGCGATGGCTCTATCGTCAAGATCGAGGGCTACGGCACCATCCTCTTCGCCTGCAAGAATAGGGAGCACCGCACCCTCGCCAACACATACTTCATCCCTCGCCTAACCATAAACATCATCAGCGTCGGCCAGCTCGACGAGGTGGGGTTCTAGGTGCTCGTGGAGGGAGGAGTGATGCGGATCCACGACGAGGAACGTTGCCTGCTCGCTATGGTACAACGGAGCCCAAGCCGGCTCTATGTGCTCGACGTCAACATTGCACGGCCGGTGTGCTTGGCTATGCACGCCACGGAGGATGCATGGCTGTGGCACGCCCGATTTGGGCATGTCAACTTCGGCGTGCTAAGGAAGATGGGGCGCAAGGAGCTCGTCCATGGGATGCCCCTGTTGGACCACGTCGACCAAGTCTGCAACGCGTGCCTCACCGGCAAGCACCGGCAGATGCTGTTCCCGCAGCGTGCGCTCTCGCGGTCAACTGAGGTGCTGCAGCTGCTGCATGGGGACATGTGTGGTCCCATCATGCCACCAACGCGCAGCGGCAACCGCTACTTCCTTCTCCTCGTCGACGACTACTCGCGGTACATGTGGATCACACTACTGCCTTCGAAGGACGCCGCGGCTGCGGCGATCAAGCGCATCCAGGCAGCGGCGGAGCGCAAGACCGGGAAGCTGGTTCGTGCACTCTGCATGGACTAAGGAGAGTTCCTAGCGTGGGACTTCGAACAGTACTGCGTCGAGCTGGGCGTGCGCCGCGAGCTCACGGCGCCTTACTCCCCTCAGCAGAATGGCGTCGTCGAGCGGCGCAATCAGCTTGTGGTGAGCACTGCACGGAGTATGCTGAAGGCGAAGGATCTCTGCGGCGTGTTCTGGGGAGAGGCAGTCACCACAGTTGTCTATCTGCTCAACCGCGCGTCATCCAAGAGCATCGGTGGCAAGACCTCGTACCAGCTCTGGCCTGGCAGCGCCCCCGGCGTCCACCACCTGCGCACCTTCGGCTGCATCACACACATGAAGGTCACGGTGCCCAACCAGAAGAAGCTGGATGATCGGAGTCGTCGTACAATCTTTGTCGGGTACAAGGCTGGGTCCAAGGCGTACCGCGTCTTCGATCCAAAGGCATAGCGTGTGCACGTCAGCCGCGACGTCATCTTCGACGAAGCGGCACGCTGGAGTTGGAGCGGAGAGTTCGATAGTGCCGAGCCGGACTTTAGGGTCGAGTAGGAATCTGGTGATCACATTCAGCCAGGCACCATGATCTCCACCACCACCACCACCACGACCTCTCCAGGCTCTACCTCGACGTCGCCCGCGCCATCGTCTTCACCAGCACCAAACCATGACGGGTGGCGTTCGCCCACCACTCCAGTACATGCTGCAGGAGGAGCGGTGGAATTTGCGTCACCACCAGAGGGCGAGGCGGACCTAGATGCTGACCACGATGATGATGCACTGCTCTGGTTCTGTCGGCTGGACAACGTGCTGGGCTCTTCATCAGCTCCTAGCCTAGCACATTGGCAGCTGGAGGAGCACCTGCTCCTGGCTAGCGACGTTGAGCCATCCAGCTTTGCCGAGGCGCAGGAGCATGAGTGCTGGTGCCATGCCATGCTCGATGAGATGACAGCGATCGAGGCGAACGGTACATGGGAGCTCGTCGACCCTCCGCCACGTTCCCGACCCATTGGGCTCAAATGGGTCTACAAGGCGAAGAAAGACACAGCCAGGATCATCTCCAAGTACAAAGCCCAGCTGGTCGCGAAAGGCTATGTGCAACGGCAAGGCGTCGACTTCGACAAGGTGTTCGCACCTGTGGCACGTCTGGAGTCCGTGCGGCTTCTCCTTGCGCACGCCGCGAACAAGGGCTGGGCTGTCCACCACATGGATGTAAAATCTGTCTTCCTCAACGGCGAGCTGTAGGAGGAGGTCTACGTCGAGCAGCCGCCGGGCTTCGTCCTCAAAGGGCAAGAAGGCAAGGTGCTGCATCTTGTCAAGGCGATGTACGGGCTTCGTCAAGCTCCCCCGTGCCTGGTATGCGAAGCTGGACAGCTCGCTGCTCGGGCTTGGCTTCCGGCGCAGCGACTCCGAGCATGCTGTGTACCTGCGCAGCGAGGGCGCACGCCGCCTCGTCGTGGGCGTGTACGTCGACGACCTTGTGATCACCGGCGGCAGCGCGGGCGACATCGACGAGTTCAAGTCGCAGATGAAGGGCATGTTCCAGATGAGTGATCTGGGGCTGCTGCACTACTACCTCGGCCTGGAGGTGACTCAGTCGGCAGACGGCATCACCTTGGGCCAGAGTGCGTACGCAGCGAAGATTCTCCAGAACGCCGGGCTGGCTGGGTGCAACCCCAGTCACATTCCCATGGAGCCACGCCTCAAGCTGAGCAAGGCAAGCATAGCGCCCGCCGTCGATGCCACAGCGTACAGGAGCATCGTCGGTTCGCTGCGGTACTTGCTGAACACAAGACCAGACTTGGCCTTCTCGGCGGGCTATGTGAGCCGGTTTATGGAGAAACCGACCATTGAGCACCAGGCAGCTGTGAAAAGGGTGCTGAGATACATCTCCGGCACTCTGGACTACGGCTGCTACTACACAAGGAAGGAGAAGGATGCGCATCTCGTGGGCTTGAGCGACAGTGATCATGCCGGGGACATCGACACCCGCAGGAGCACTTCCGGCGTCCTCTACTTCCTCGGCAACAATGTCATCACTTGGCAGAGCCAAAAGCAGAAGGTCGTGGCCGTATCCTCATGCGAGGCTGAGTACATCGCAGGGACTACTGCTGCCTGTCAGGGTGTGTGGCTGACGCGCCTCCTGTCTGAGTTGAAGGGCAAGAGGGAAGGCGCTGTGAAGATCTACATCGACAGTGAGTCTGCCATCCAGCTAAGTAAAAACCCTGTCTTTCACGATCGCAGCAAGCATATAGATACAAGATACCGCTACATTCGTGAGTGTATCGAGGAAGGCAGGGTGTGTGTAGTCTCCATTGGCACCACTGAGCAGCTGGCGGACATCTTGACGAAGGCACTGGCACGGGAACACTTCTGTGAACTTTGCGCCAAGCTCGGCCTCGTCAAGCTCAAGCAGAAGTGCAACGCTTAGGAGGAGATTTGTTAGTTAAGCCATGCACTGTAAATAGATAGGCTTGCATGTTTTCTTTCCGCTATGCATGCGCACGAGCACCGAACTGTATGGTCGCCGTGCGCTTAGGGGAAGTGGTCGAGAATAGCTTGCCATGACCCGAGTGATCGGGAGTGGACGACATCGCACGCGTGGGGATGGACGCGCTACCGGGCGACGTGCAGTTGATCTCCGAAAGCTCCGTTCCCTCTGTAATTTCATACAATAAAAGGAGAAGCTAACTACAGAAAACGTTGCGTTTTTGGCAGCACAAAATTCATGTGTTCATTGTCTCTTGCAACTGCTTGTGAGTGTTCGTGTTCTCACCGGCGAGTTCAGGTGCACGCCGGCGGTGTTCACTGCTGCCCAGGGCCTAACAGTCGCGACATCTTCGGCGGGCTGAGCTCTTTGGTTGACGTGGGCGTCGGGGGCCATCGCCGCCGCTTTCCCGCACGTCAAGTGCAGCGTCCTTGACCTCCCTCACGTGGTCAGCGAGGCGCGTGCTGATGGCGCGGCGGTTGAGTTCGTCGCCGGTGACATGTTCGACTTCATTCCAAAAGCTGATGCGGTCTTACTCAAGGTACTCTTTATTTATTTCTTGTACGATGAGACTTCCTCAAGATGCTAATAATTTGCATCTGTATATATGTATGTTGCAGTGGGTTCTACATTGCTGGGGTGACGATAACTGCGTCAAGGTGCTGCGAAAGTGCAAGGAAGCTATTCCTGCAGGAGCTGGGGCTGGAGGAAAGGTGATCATCATTGACGCTGTGATGGGAGCTCTGGTCCTGCATCTGCATCGAACAAGGAGACACAGGCCTTGTACGATGTCCACATGATGCACATTGACGGGGTGGAACGGGACGAGCGTGGGTGGGAAAAGATCATCCTGGAAGCTGGATTCGGTGCCTACAAACTTGTTTCATCGGTTGGAATTCACTCAGTTATGGAGGATTATCCATGAATGACATATGCATCCTTCTTGAAGTATGGCCGCCATTGCCATATGTGCTCTGAATAATGTATCTTTTAGATGTTGTTGGAACCGTAAGTTATGATGAACGGGTATGCTATGAAAGTCTTGTTTCGTTTGAGTTGTGGGACATGATTACAATGCTATCCAGAGCAAAGACGTATTTGTGTGATCTACCCTTGTGAATTTGATAACTTGACCAAGGAATAATGCAAAATCAGCCTCCGGCATGGCGGGCTGGCCTCATCCGGTAGTATGCTCCAATCAGTAGTTCTCACAAAGAGAAGAAAAGTCCTTTTTGTCTCCCTTAACTATTTGTACAATATATTCAATTTTATATTGACACGATGGATTAAGTACTTTGTGATTGTAATCAGCGTCATTTTAATAGATTTTTTTCTTCAAACACAAAATTGCATTTAGGCAAAAGACGTCGTTGTACTGCCGTACTGGAGGTTAGGCATGCTGATACACAGTACCGGAGTCCTCCAAAGTTCATTTCTCATAGATTATGAGACTACTAATGCCACGACATTCAAAAAATTTCCTCATATCTGATATTTATCTAGAAAAAGTAACATGACACAAACATAATAGTACATCAATAAAGAATATAGTCGTTTTCTTCCTTCGATCATTCACAGTCTACCAAATCTTTGAAAGTCACAATGAATATGTAGTAAGGGAAAGTGACACCTACACAAACTTATGTGTGTCGCAAGTCACAAGTCTCTTACACACGTGTGCCCACGGAGGTTCAGTGCTTGCATGATCCTTCCATAACCACCACGCCTCAAAGTCACCTGTGATAGAGTAGTTGTACGGATCACTTTAGCCAATATTATAGTGCATATTTAAGATATGAACGGATTCAATATAAGAAAAAACTTTAAATCAGAAAGTTATAGATCATTTACAATACAACTTTTGTTTAGGCCATTCTCCATCTGAGATCATTTGAAAAATTTTAAAACTATAAATTTCAAAACTATTAATCTTAAAACAGAATTTTCCATTCGCAAAAAAAAAAAGAAATTTCAGGCCTTAAATGATTTTAAATCGAAAAGTTGTCAACTATAAACTTTCATATCTCTACATGTAATACAACTTTTGTTTTGGTTGTTTCTCCATTAGAGATACTTTGAAAAATTCAAAAATATGAATTTCAAAATCTGAAAACTTAAAATAGAATTTTAGAGCACTAAATGATTTAAAATGAGAAATAGTCAACTACAAAGTTGCAGCTTCCTTCGAGTACTACAACTTTAATTTAGATAGCTTCTCTATCCGATGTTATTTGAAAATTTTAAAAATTGAAATTTGGAATACTGTGCTACGTCTATATTAGAGGCAGGCCAAATTGCTTGCTGACTCTAAAAATTCATTTCTATATATAGATGCTTGGAATTCCAACTGCCTATAGAAATAGGCTAGACCGCCTTTACAAATAGTATTTTTAGAGACGATTTGGCTTGCTAGCTGCCTCTAATAATATAGGGCATTTCTAGAAGGCGGAAGGAAATCTTATTAGTCGTCTCTAAAAATAAACTTTTAGAGGCGGGTTGGCTCTGAAACCATTTTTAAAGGGAAATTTTGATAAAGCCACCTCTACTAAGAACGAAGTGGAGATGTTGTTGTGGTGATACACCCTTGTCATACAAGGCTCCGAGGGCCACAAAACCACATGTTGCTAACTTGCTACCTAGCAACAAAGATCATAGTATCTATATATTGAAAGAATATGAACTGGTAAAACCCACAAAAAACACACAGGATTACAATCCTTCACCATAAAAAATGGTAGTACATTGCATAGGGATTGCCTCCCTAACATTGCGCAGAGCAGAGCAAAAGAAGAGGTTGAAATCCACATCGAAAGCCAGCAAACTGCTTCCCATGATAAATACAGTAACTGTCAAGACCCGATGTAGCGACACGCATCATATTTTTGAGATTTGGCAAAGCTGATAACATAATTTTGTTGGTCTCCGTTGCCTCTATATAGGGTATACAAGACAGGGGCACCACGCCACAATCCAGTCTATGTACACAGATGAGACTAGTCTCCAAGTATTACAATATTTAACCAGTAATTACATATATAAGTTTACACATGATTCCTAGAAGACGTTGACACGTCGCCAATTGTCTCCACAGCAGAAATTGCTATATAGCTTATGACTATGAACAAAAGCATGTTGAAGGCGTAAATTACTACAAACGGATACTGCCGATTGATGCGCCTCTTGAGATGTTTTTTTCGTCCAAATAGAAGTCGCAGAACCCCTCTAAGTGATCCTGGACTTCCTAGGATTGTGAGCATCGATATTAAGACATACAACCCATAGTAGATCAGTCTAACCAATGCAAACAATGTAGAATGCTTATCATTTGTCGCAGCTATAGCGGTGAAGAATCCTAGCATCATGCTAAGAAGTGATAGCCAAAGGAAGTGCATCGGGATGGTGAATTCCAACCAGGAGTGGTGGGGTCGTGAAGCTCTCCCATAAACGAGTAGGATGGTTGCCACCACGGCAGTGGTCACAGCAATGGTATCCAGCACGAGGAAGGCATTATACATTCGGTTCCCATTCAGAGTTGCCTTCCCATCAGATCCATATGAACCAGGCACGTTGAATGCTGCAGAGAAGGCAACTGTGGCCACAAGGGTGGAAACAATTGCAAGATTCTTTGATGTCACCGGTCGCCATTTCACCAAGTCCTGACCAGCCCATTCCTTTACATGGTCTTGCCTCTGCGGCCTGAATTGTGCTTGGTAGACATTTAGCTTCACCACTAACCTTACCTGCTTGTTCGCAAATGTGTCTCATGCATCATCACAAACTCTACTCTATCTAACATCATTCAACTAGAATGAAGAAATTAACTAGAATTGGTATTGCCTTAAGGATAAAAGATGGGATATTACTTACCATTGAGTAGAAACTGGTTGAGTTTTCAATCAGATCAGATGGGGTGCAGCCTTCATTGTTCATAATGTGAACCTGCACTTTTCCACTAGATAACAGCTTGGAGACAACTCTGTATTCCCCTGCCTGCGCAGCCAAATGAAGTGCCGTGTTCCCTTCCTGGTCTTGGACATTCAGAAGATTTTCTAGCATCCGATTCTTTATAACATGGGAAACAATGGAGGAGTGGCCTCGCAAAGCAGCTACATGCAGAAAGCTTCGACCTTGGTTGTCACGGATGTCTGCAGAAGCGGGGCAGAATTGTAGCAACAATTTCACTGCAGGACCATTACCCATCAGCGCTGCAGCATGAAGAGCCGAGAGGCCTTCTCTGTCCTGCAAATATACTGTGCTCGGTGGTGCGTATGTTAAGATCTCTTTGATGATATCACAGTCACCATCTGATGAAGCAAAATGTAATGGGCTGCTCTTGTAGCAATCAAGATCAGTTGCAAGTCCTGGCTGCCATCGCAGTAGCAAAGAAACCATTTCTACAAAAAAAAAAACATTTGAATTTTCAAAAAAAATATAAAAAACAAGATTGAACATTTCATAATAATATCAGTGGCAATGGGACATACAAATGCACAAATGCTAAAGGAATAGAAGAAGAACAAAATCCATCTTAATATCAACAAAGCATCCATGTTAATCCCCGCAAGGCGCATTAGGAAAAAAATATAAATTCTTATCAGCATCATGAATAATAGCTATTGGATCTATTCTGTTAGACAACAAACACTCACATTTGCCATGATAAAAATGTAACCCTCTAAATTTCAATAAATTTGCCACCCCTACCATTATAAAGATAATTGAAAAAACCATTAAATTGCTTCAAAAAATATCTTCCATTATGAAAGACAATGCAATGTAACCCCCAAATTTTAGTTATAACTGTATACATCTGTTATTATGAAAAATAATACAACGTAACCCATTTAATTTTTATTAAAATTACCAATCTTTATTGAAACTAATAATTTCCCTCAAATAATATATACGGAAAATAATTTAATAACCATGAAATACGATTTTTTATGTTTCTAAATTACATACTTCCATGGTTGTTAAACAAAAGTAAGCATAAATGCAACTATGTAGAAAGTAAACATACATACATGAAGATAAATATTTATTTTAATAAGTTACCAATCATACAAAATGTTCACTTAACGACCATGTATACCAATGACGCATATTGTCGACGAAATATGGTCGGCAGTCTACCTAGGGGTATACCCAAGGTAGTAGATTGTCGGCAGACAGATGCGCAAGCCACGAACAAGACGGTGACGTAAAGATGTACACAAGGTTTTATCCAGTTCGCCGCCAAGAAGGCGTAATACCTACGTCCCCCAAGCGTCGATTTGTATTGTTGTATGTCAATGAGAGATGTTTTTAGAGGGGTCCCCGCGCTCGCCTTTATATAGTTCGGGGCGTGGTTACGATCTAGAAACTAATACTAGCCGATTACAATTGCCATATGTGGCGGATAAGGATTCCTATTCTAACCGATCAGGATCTTGATTGATCGCCAAATCCGCCTTTGACTCCTTGCGCTGGACTCCGATCAGTTAACCGAGCCGCATACGTCGTCAGATTTTGGTGGACCGAACCCATCGATCCGGTCGGCCCAAGCTTAGCCATATAAGGTATAGGGTTAATACCCCACACGCCTAGTCCCCGAGCACCATGTATTATGATGCGACACGCCATTTTAACCTTCTCCGACAAGTAAGGCTTGAGCCCTTGACATCTCGACCACCGTTGTCGCGGAGAAGTCGGTTGTCCGAAGAATATATGGTGCTCTTAAGAAAAAAAAAAGATTTTTGTCCTGGGAAGTGTGCCCACTTGTATTTCTGAAAAGAAATGTAAGTGCGTCTTGAAGCGTAGCGTCCTTGATCATCAGAGGCGTAGGGGTCAAAAAACAAACACATTCACCGCAAGGTGAATTGTGCCCACTTAGTCCCTGAGCCTGGTAGTAGGTGACGTAGGCACGTGGTGCCAGGGTCTAAAAAGAATTCTCAGTTAAGTTGAGAATCCAATCGTCGTACAGGCGATACGAGATGCACCGGCAGGTGCATCGTACCGATGTAGTCCCCGAGCTTGCTGGAAGGCGAGGTATGAGTGTTGTAGCAAGGTCTAAATAAATGTCTCTCAACTGTATGTGAGTACAAATCACATGTAGCCGAGAAGAACGATCTCCGAGCAGTGGTCGGGACAGTCCCCGAGCACATCAGTAGCCGGAGCAGTCCCCAAGCGTGGTAGTGGTCTGAGCGGTGCCCGAGAACGCACGATGATGGTCTGGCGATCCCGAGCTTCGGCGATGGTCCGGGCGATCCCCGAGCACGGCGATGGTCCAAGCGATCCCCGAAACACGGCAGTGGTCTGGTCCATCATTGAGCTCAAGATATGCAGCCAAAAAGAAAAGAACGCCGCTTGTATTATTATTTGGTGTATTTATTTATCTCCTTACTCACAAGTCCAATCTGCCACGTCTCGGTCAAAAAGCGCACGGATATAACATATCACTCTTTCTTACTTTTTCGACAAACGATCGCTTACGCGCAGATGGAGGTGCGCGTCGATGTGGGCCCTCTCACATTATCAACGAATAGGCGCCAGACATCGAAACGAAGGCGCGCGTTCTTGTGGCGTGAGATCTCGAGGTTGTGAAAACAACCATCTACGGCAACGTCAAGACGCCTCCCAAGAATCTCGGGCGGACAAAAACGATGGAGCCCTTGGTTATTTATAATATAGAGCTGGTAAGTTACTTTTTACCGATCCCCATTGTCATTCACCGCTGCAACCTTCTTCTTCCTCTCGCTGAACCCTACGCCTCCGAAAATCACCACCCATCCCTCCTCCACCGCATCCACCCTCTTAACAAGGGTAGATCAATGGCGAAGAGAAACGCCTAGAAGAAAGGCGGAGTCATGGCGAAGGAGTGGTGGAAGTCAAGGAGCAATGAGCAGACCATCGAAGACCTCGCCGCCATGGGGAGTGCTCCACAACAAGGCACTTTCATGGGATGGCGTGCGCCGGAAGGAGAAAGCTTCCCCGATCCACAACCAGGTGAGATTATGGTTTTCGAGGATTTCTTCAAGCGGGGTTTTGGGGTTCCAGTGCACCCTTTCCTTCAGGGGCTCTGCTTATATTACGAGATTGGGATTTGCAATCTGCATCCCAACTCGATTCTTCTTGTCTCCACCTTCATCCATCTTTGCGAAGCTTATGGTGGCTTCCATTGTTTCGACCTCTTTCGCCATCTGCTACTCTCATGAAGAAAGGGAGCGGAGGCTCAAGATAGCCGTAGGCGTATACCTCAATCTGCGTGATGATGATGAAGGCCCAAATACCTGTGCTTGCCCATGGAACACCTCACTAGACGAATGGTACAAGAAATTGTTCTACATCCACGAAGAGCCGAACACGATCACCCTGTGTGACGTGGGGTTGATTCTAGAGAAGAAGAACAGCTGGTCGGAGAAGCCCGAGCACTTGGAGCAGATCACGAATCGCTTTCGGGTTGATCCTGTGGGGAAAAACTGGATGGTCCAAGCGTGGTCGGGAACTTCATCACCAAGGATCCAGCACGCCAAAAGGGTACATCCCGCTTCGAGTACCGTGGTAGCGCAGATCCGACGAGGACCGTAAAAGAGGCGCTTCGACAAGATAGAAATCAAGGCCGTAATTGGGGAGCTATTCAATCTAGCCGACCCCAATTATGTCGAGTTAAACGACATCGAGCACGCCTTCAAGCTGGCCCGACCTCCCCAAAGGTAAATGATGCCTCCTTGTACTGTAGATTTATGTTGCAACAAAAAATTTGACCGTTGTCTCCTTTATGTTTCCCGAGTAATGGTCATGACCGAAAGCAGCAGATTCGTGTCTCTCGCCCCTAAGCGTGGATTGGCCGCAAATTGCCGCTCAACCGCCCTGCACAGTGCAATACCAAGACGCCGATCGGGTGGTACTCGGAGTTGGGGAGGATGTAACGCCAAGGTCAAGTAGCAAGCGCCAGATGCCAACAAACGCGTCGCCAGTTATCTTCCCCCTTCGGGGCGATGAAACGGAGGATGCGGACATCTTCCGACTCATCCTCGAAAGAGGAGGAGACAAATGGGGTCAACAGAGGTAGTAGCTCCTGCAGGCCAGGATGATCGCGCCACCGACCAACGCAAATACGTAAAACAAGTGGGGAAGTGTCAAGCATCAAACCCCGCGCCAGATCGGGTGGTGGAAAAAGACCCGGTGGAACCCGCCGAGCATGTGGAGCAGGCGCGGTCGAAGAGACATTCCTTCGCCACGTTATTCCGTGCTTCCGAGCTGTAAGTATCTGTAACTTTGATATAATATTATAATTTGTATTGAATACTATTGTCTTCTAAACTTTCTCTGGTATATTAGGTCGGCGTCCATCGAAAATCCCTACCAGATAGCTGGTTGTGGCATGGCTTCTCCAGTACTGGCGGAAAGAACTGCTCGGCAGCTAACTGCGGAGCAACCTGTAGAAGAAATTCCGCCGGAACCGCAGCACACGAGCAGCCCAACGTCAGTCCCCGAGCAGCTGGTCGAGAAGATAGCCGAGCAAAGTACAAATGCTCTGAGCACTAGCCCTGCTGAGGCGGATACCTTGGTGCCAAGGGAACCAGACCGGGCCGAGGAGCAGCAACCGGAGTTGGCACAGAATACGCTTGCCGATGCTACGGCTCGTGGGAAAGCCATAGTGGTCGCGGAGACTACGATCTCCGGCCCAGCGCCGCCCCCTGAACAAGAGGCCAAAGAGGACGAAGTCGAAGAGATCCTAGGCCGTCCCAAAGACAAACGACAACATGTATATGTGTCGCGCAGGCGGAACGACGAGTGGGTTATGTATGAAGAAATCCCCGAGATCGAAGAGACCCAAAAAGTTGAACGAGCGGCAAAGCGTTTGGTGACAGAAGTCCAGGTATGTTTGGCTTGACCACTTGACCCTGTAATGTAGTCAAACTGTCTGACTTAGCTTGCTTATATGCAGGACTTGATGAAGACCGCAAAGTACCGAAAGAGGTGCTTCGACCAGATTGAGGGAATCACGGCGAGCAATAGAGAACTGGCGGCCGAGGTGGAACGCTTGCGCCGCCAACTTGAAGCCGCCGACCAGGAGAGGACAGAGCAAGAAACACAGAACCAGAACCTGGTCGGCCAGCTCAATGACAAAGAGCGTCAAAAAACAAGTAAGTTGTCATTTTGTCACATCAAGTGTATGACACGTGTTGTTGCATTGTTGGTAATGACAGCTGTAATGCAGGCTTAGAAGCTGAGGTAACCCGCCTCCAAGAGGAGAATAGCCGCGTGACCGCAGAGTGTGGTCACCTGAAGGAGGACAACGAGAAACTGGTGCGCAGCCAGTCTCAACTCCAGGACCACACCACCAAAATGAAGGAGGAACTGAAGAGTAAGTATTCTAGGCCACCGTTCTCATTCTGTTGCCCGCCTTGACTTGTCGTGCCTTTACATTTGATGTCTTGTACAGTGTGCAGTTTTAAAAGCCAATGCCAAGAGGCATCTAGAAGCTATGATGAAAGAGCGTGACGGCTGGAAAGCACAATGCCTCGAGGCCACCGAGGATCGGGACACATGGAAGAACCGGTGCCAGGAAGTGGTAACTGGCATTTTGCCCATCCTCGACCTTGTCGACCCGGCGCTCACAGAGGAAGAGCCAAGGACCCCCTAGCTCGGACTGGTCGAGAGATGCAGACAAGCATGGGGATGGTTCCAGGAGTTCATTAAGGAGGCGGGTGAGTATACGGGCGCCCATATGCTAAGCATGGTGCGTGCCCACTACCCTCTGATCGATCTCAAGCGCCTGGAGGCTGGATACCCGAAGGAAGTAGACCCAGACAAGGCGGAGGAGCTTCGGGTGGCCCAGCTGGATCTGTCGTCAAAGATAATTGGCGACATTAATCTGTGTGGAGGTGGGACAGCACCTGTACAGGGTATGTCATCGACAAGTCAGCTGGAAACGCTATCTGTTGCTAGCCAACCGACGAAGCCTGCGGTCTCGACCAGCCAGGCATCGGCGGGGCCATCCCCTTCAGCTCGGCTAGCACAAGAGTCCCCGAGACTCGAGTAGAATATCGGAAGCAGCGAGCAGTACATAGTTGTGTTATTGTAGGCTTAGAGCTGTAGAAGGAGGACATAGTTGTGTTATTGTAAACTTGGGCCTCTTCAGGCAAGCTTGTTATAACGTAACTGTATATCATTATAAGCTTGTTTGCTTTGTATAAAGCGTATTTAAGCTTGAAACTTATGTTGGTGGAACTAAGTGAGAACATAATAACGTTCTTTTTAGTTGTACCATTTTACCCGACACATCATCCTGAAAAGTTTGTGCGGCCCTAGTTCGCCATGTGGTCGGAGTGTGAGGTGCGTGACCTGTGCATCGTGAGACGCGACAAAGTCAAACCAAGGGGACTGCCGATCACCCGTAACGTGAGAGCGAGATCCCATGCACGTGTTGGGAGGAACACCGAGACAGTCCCGCTCAAAACCGTAGAAGGAGTGGTGGTCGGCTTTTACTGGCTAAGTTAGAATAACCATATAAGTTGAAGTGACACATTAGAGTGGTCGAAGAAATAATAATAGCTTTATTGAAGTAAATCGAAAATACAAAAGGGGGTACATATCTCAGTAGTTAAGCATAGAAACGTCTAAGCTTGTCGATGTGCCACGAGTTTGGTACGTCCGTCTGCACCGTCCCGTGTGAGCTAACTCAGAAGACGTTGGTCGTGTGACCTCCTTGATCATGAAGGGCCCCTCCCATGGGGTTGCGAGTTTATGGACACCAGCTTGGTTCGTCTTCCACTTCAGGACTAGGTCCCCGACCACAAAAAACCGCTCTTTAACGTTCTTGTTGTAGTACCTGCGCAAAACAGCAAGGTATTTGGCCGTACGTACATAAGAATCGAGCCGCTTCTCTTCTGCGCTATTCACTTCTAGCTCCCAGTGACTTCATTGGCCTTGCCTTCGTCAAGTTCTCTACCCGTGCTGATCTGAAAGCTATATCTCAGGGGAGGACCGCCTCAGCGCCGTAAACCATAAAGTATGGCGAGACGCCGGTGTTACGGCTGGGCTGAGTTCTGAGTCCCCAGACCACAACTGGTAACTCTTTGAGCCATCTTTCGGGAGCCTTGTCATTTTCTCTATACACCCTCTTCTTCAACGCGTCCAAGATCATGCCATTTGCCCGCCGACCCTATCCATTAGCTCTAGGGTGCGCCACCGAGACGTATTTTACTACTATGCTCCTTTCATCGCAGAAGTCCCAAAAAGCGTTCCCGGTGAACCGAGTACCCGATCGGTTATGATGTTGTTTCAAGATGCCGAAATGGTGGATGACCTGGTCGAGGAACGTGACAGCCTTTTCTGAGGATGCCTGTACCAAAGGCATGTATTCTATCCACTTAGAAAATTTGTCGATCAGCACAAAGACGCATGTAAATTTCCCTAGAGCCAGTTTGAAGGGCCCGATCATATCCAATCCCCCAAAGATGCGAAGGCCCGTGGAGGCTGGTATTGTCTGGATCTCATGTGTCAGTGATCGTGGATTCTCTTGGCAAAGAACCGACAACCCTCACGGTGGCGGACTAGCCTCTCTGCGTCGGATACTGCTGACGGCCAATAGAACCCTGCTCGGAAAGCCTTGCCGACCAGCGTTCTTGAGGCCACGTGGTTGCCACAGGAGCCAGAGTAGATTTGGTCTAGGAGATGTTTGCCATCCTCCTGGGTTATGCACTTCATCAAGATTTCCTCTTTTGCGTTCTTGCGCCATAGCTTGCCATCAACGAAAGCGTCATCGCTTCTCGCGACGCATCAGCGCCGTTTCTCTATCCGATCAGTGTAACCGCTGCCATCTGTTAGGTACTTGATGAAAGGTATTCTCCAGTCAGGCTCATGAGTGGTCGAAGGGGGCTCGGCAGTGCTTGACGCCGGAACCGTAGCCACCAATTGCTGGTCTGGAGGCTTGTCTGCCGTGGAATCTTTCTCTTTGATGGACGGCGTGAGCAGGTCTTGGAGGAATATGCCATGTGGGATTTTTGCTTGGGATGATCCTAACTTTGACAGTGCAACCGCTGCTTGATTCTTGTCCCGGACCACGTGTATGTACTCGATGCCATAGAACCTGCCTTCCAGCTTTCTAATCAAATTGCAGTATGCTTCCATCTTTTCGCTGGTTGTGTCCCAGTCCTTGTTGAGTTGGTTGATGACCAGAGCAGAGTCTCCATATATGTAGAGACGTTTAATGCCAAGCTCAACCGCAATGCACAAACCATGTAGGCATGCTTCGTACTCGACGGCATTATTAGATGCTGGGAAATAAATCCTGAGGACGTACCAGAGCTGCTCCTTGGATGGTGATATAAAAAGGACTCCTGCTCCCGCACCGTCAATGTTGAGAGAGCCATCGAAGTACATCGTCCAATATTCGTCGGATCCGGGAGAGGCAGGCGTGCTTAAGTCTGTCCACTCGACGATGAAATCGACAAGTGCCTGAGACTTGATTGTAGTGCGGCTTGCAAATTCCAAGGAAACGGGGCATAGCTCCATTGCCCATTTGACGATGCGCCCGTTTGGATCCCTGTTGCTAATGATGTCTCGCAAAGGGTACTCAGTCACGACCACCACACGATATCCGTCGAAGTAGTGTTTCAACTTTCGGGATGTTATCAGTATGGCGTAGATCAACTTCTGAATCTGTGGGTACCTGGTCTTGGACTCGTTGAGTACCTCACTAATGAAATAGATTGGCCGCTGTACCTTGTAGACGCGGCCAGGCTCATCTCGCTCGACCACCATGGTCGTGGAGACCACTCGATTGGTAGCCACAATGTATAGCAGGAGTGTTTCGTCTTCTCTTGGAGCAGTGAGTACCGGAGGTGACGTAAGGTATTGTTTCAGTTGTGAAGACAACGTCGCTTTCCTCCGACCACTCAAACTTTTGGACGCTTTGAGTGGTTTAAAGAACGTAATCCTTTTTGCCTAATCTTGATATGAAACGGTGAGAGCGGCCATACATCCGGTAAGCTTCAACATCCTTCACCTTTTGGGCGGCTTCATGTCCAAAACAGCTTTTGACTTTTTCGGGTTAGGGCGTATGCCGTCGCGACCGACGACGTTGCGAGGAGTATGCGGAAGGAACACCAAAGATGCACTTCTTTGGGTTTAATTTCCACCGAATGTTAAGGGCTGCAAAAGTCGTCCTAGGTTGTCAACAAGGGTATGAGCTTCCTTGGTTTTGACAACTATATCATCAATGTAAGCCTCGACGAGGTCGTCTTTTATCTCGTCTTTGAGGCAAGCTTGTAGAGCGCGTTGGTAGGTAGCCCCGGTGTTCTTGAGCCTGAACGACATGGTCGTGTAGCAGTAGGCGCCAAAGGGCGTGATAAAAGATGTCTTGATCTGGTCATCCTTTTTGAGAGCGATCTGGTGATAACCAGAGTAGCAATCGAGAAAAGAAAGGAGCTCGTAACCGGCGGTTGAATCTACGACCTCGTCTATGCGAGGCAAGCCGAAGGGGTCTTTAGGGCAGTGTTTGTTGAGATCAGTGTAATCAACACACATTCTCCATTCATTATTCTTTTTACGTACAAGAATCGGATTGGCTAACCACTCCGGATGATACACTTCTTTGATAAATCCGGCTGCCAAAAGCCATGTAACTTCTACCCTAATCGCCTCCTTTTTGTCGCGAGCGAACCGTCGTAGCTTCTGCTTGGTAGGTTTGGCCTTGCCGTTGACATTCAAGGAGTGCTCAATCAAGTTCCGAGGTACACCGGGCATGTCAGTAGGTTTCCATGCGAACACATCCACGTTGCTCCTCAAGAACCTGACGAGCGTGTCTTCCTATTTGGGATCTAGGTTGGCCCCGATAAGGGCCGTCTTGCTGGGATCACCGTCGACCAGCTGGATCACCTTGTGCTCCTTGGACTTGATGTTCTTGCGTGGAGCCTCGAGCTCCGGGATCTCCTGGTGGTCAATCGAGGTCTTCTTGGCGTTGAGCACGGTCTCGGCCATGCGAATAGAGAGGTCGTGAGCCTCTGCTATTTTGAAACTGTCATCTTCGCAGGTATAAGCTGCGTACACATTGCCTCGGAGGGTTAGAACTCCTTTCTCGGTAGGCATCTTGAGCACCAGATACCTGTAATGAGGTATGGCCATGAACTTGGTGAGCGACGGTCGACCAAGAATAGCATGGTAGGTGCCGTCGAAGTCGGCGACCACGAAGTTGACGTAGTCGGTGCGGAAGTGATCTAGGGTCCCAAACTGCACTGGTAGCGTGATCTGCCCAAGAGGTGTAGAGCTCTGTCGGGGGAGAACACCCCAGAACTGTGCCTCGTATGGCTTGAGGTCCGCCTGAGCTATCTTCAGGGTGGGCAGATTGTTCTTGAACAGTATATCAATGGAGCTGTCGCCGTCAATCAGTACTCTGTCGAACTGAACTTTGTTGATACAAGGATCGAGGACCAGGGGAAAATGCCCTGGCTCAGGTATTGCGGCCCATTGGTCCTTTCTGCTAAAGGAGATTTCGCGGTGAGACCACGGAGGGAGCCGCGGATCGGTGAGGAGATTGTCGGTGTTGGCCACGTTCAAGCAAGCGCGGGCGAGCAGCTTGCGTTCTCGTTTGGTCTCGATGGACACTTTGCCTCCGATGATGGTGTGCACGCGATCGGTTGGCTTGACGTACTTGTGACGGGGGTCTGCATCGTCGTCGTCGTTATCCTCGTTGCGCTGTTCCCCTGCGTTGTTAGGCTTGTCGGACGTATCCGGAGCTTGTTGACGCGTGTAGATAGACTTGAGGACGCGGCAATTCTCCATGGTATGGTTCGACTTAGGATGGAGCTGGCAGGGCCCCTTCAATGCCTTGGCGTAGTCGTCTTCATAGTTACGATGTCCGCCACCCTTTTTAACGGTGTTGACCTCGCCGTCGTCTTCCCGAGCACGCTTGCTCCTGTAATCGTCACGGCGGTTACGCCGCTGATTACGTTGGTCACGGTGGTCGCGGGAGTCGTTGCGCTAGTTGCGGCGGTCAAAATTGTCATTCCGACCACGGTTGCCGCGGTAGTCATCGCGGTGTGGGGGGGTGGTCGGAGCGTGGAACCCTTGCTGCTTCTTCAATAATTATCTTTTTAGCATTGTCGGCGTCCGTGTATTTCTTAGCGGTGGCCAGGAGCGCTGTGACCGAATCAGGTCTTTTGCGGAGGAGCTTGTCCCTTAGGGCATCGTGGAAGCGGAGGCCAGTGATGAAAGCCTCGATTGCCTCGTTGTCGGAGATTGATGGGACCTTGATGCGCATCTCCGAGAAACGCTGGACATACTCGCGCAGCGGCTCATCTTTTCGATCTCGAATACGTTGCAGATCGTATTTGTTGCCTGGTTGTTCACAAGTAGCAATGAAGTTGTCGATGAAGGCTTGCTTGAGCTCCTACCAAGAGTCGAAATAGTTCGCCGGCAAGCTGACCAGCCATTGGTGACCCGCATGGCCAACAGCGACTGGAAAATAGTTAGACATGACGTGCTCGTCCGCCATGGATGATCTGCACGCAGTCTCGTAAAGCATGACCCATAATTTGGGGTTTTCCTTACCGTCGTACTTTTGAAGCTTCTCGAGCTTGAAATTCTTGGGCCATATGACTTGGCGAAGGTGTGGAGTAAACTGCTTCAAACCCGGTAGGCCGTGGGCAGTGTCATATTCCATACGGCGATAACTTTCATGGGACGCTCGATCGTCGGCTCTCTGGTTGATGCGAGCGCGCAGATCGCATCCACCGAGGTAATGACGGAGATTGTTATTGCCATCGCGGCGATCTCGATTGCCATCTGGATTAGCCCTGCGACCGTGGTTATCGCGGCGATTGTCGCGGTTGTCCCGGCGGCGTTTGTCGTCCTAGCCACCATCATGGCCACCGTTTCCTCCTTGACGGTTGTCTGATGGGTCGTTGTTGCGCGAGCCACGTTGGTTGGGCGGTTGTGAGCGACTTGGGTGCTGGCGGCTGTGGCTTGACTCGACCAAGACGGATGGAGCCCGAGCTTGGTTTACAATCTCCGCGGTCTAGGCCATAGCAGCCGTCAGATAGGCTTGTATTTCATCGCGAACTGCTTGGGTTTCCGGGGTGTTGGGTAGCCGTTGCATTATTGCCATGGCGACGGCTACATTGGCACTTTGAGTTCTGAAGACCTGTTTGTCCCCCACCCTGTCAAAAGCATCGTTGAGGTCACGTGGCTGGACCCTTATGCGTCGTGCCTCCTGGTCTACTTCGGCTTCGATTTGTCGGCGATTAAACCGGTCAATATTGCGTGCTTCGCGTGCAGTCCTTTCTTGTTCTGTTTCGCCAACTGCTGGCGGTTCGTCATTGCTGACAACATGGATAAGATCCCCTCGTTTTGGCGGGAAAGACAGGAATTGTGAGAACCCCGGGGCATGGTCTGGGATATCCAGATCATACTTGACGCCTTCATCTTCATGATGCTGAAGCTCGGTGTGGACAGATGCATTAGATGCGGTGCCAGACGAGGAGCTGGGGTCGTCCTCTTGGACTGTGTGAACGGATCCTTCTTGATAATCTTCAATCTGGATCATGTTGACGAAGTCGCGTGGCTTCGGCTGAGGTCGGTGCATAAGACACAGATCCAAGCGGCGTTGCAGGTCGTAGGCGTAGCTGGAGGCAGCGTTTTGCAGGCCGTAGGGCTGGACCTGGTAGTTCTCCATCGAGGCTTCGTACTCGGAGAGCCAGAGACCCGTCGCGAAGGCTGGCCGGCGACGAGCAGAGCCCCCTTGAGGAGTAGATGTGACCACGAGATCTATACCAAGTCGTGCAGGACGACTGGTCCAAGCTGGTCGGGTAGATCTGTTGTGGGGAGCGGTTACCTGCTCATTAGGCTGACTTTGAATCATACTTACCAGAGCCAGGGTTTCAGCGAGCTTGGTGCCGACCCGATCGATGGAGTCGAGCAGGTCGGTGTTGTCGATCCGCCTCCCTTTGTAGCGGGGAAGCAGATGACAAGTTGTCGGCGTGGCTGAAGGTGATGCAGGCGTGGTCGGAGCCAGATGTACTGTGGTTAGAGCCAGATCCATCGTGGTCGGAGCCGCATCCATCGTGGTCGGAGCCGTGTCCACCGTGGTCGGAGCCGTATCCACCGTGGTCGGAGCCGTGTCCACCGTGGTCGGAACCGTATCCACCGTGGTCGGAGCCGTAGCCGATGTAGGTGAAGCAGTGGTCGACGCAGACTGAATCCACACCTCCTCCGGGGTCATGGCGATGAAGTCGTCGGAGCCGGTGGTCCAGGTGATCTGGCCAACGGTGAACGTGAGGGCGTTCGGCGTAGCCATGGAGCCGGAGATGATGACCGTCTTGTTTGCTTGGGAAGCAGTACGCACACCCCCTACCTGGCGCGCCACTGTCGACGAAATATGGTCGGCAGTCTACCTAGGGGTATACCCAAGGTAGTAGATTGTCGGCAGACAGATGCGCAAGCCACGAACAAGACGGTGACGCAAGACAGACACAAGGTTTTATCCAGGTTCGGCCGCCAAGAAGGCGTAATACCTACGTCATGCGTCTGATTTGTATTGTTGTATGTCAATGAGAGATGTTTTTTAGAGGGGTCCCCTGCCCGCCTTATATAGTTCGGGGGGTAGGGTTACAGATCTGGAAACTAATCCTAGCCAGTTACAATTGTCATATGTGGCCGGATAAGGATTCCTATTCTAACCGACCAGGATCTTGATTGATCGCCAAATCCGCCTTGACTCATTGCGCGGGACTCCGATCAGGTTAACCGAGCCGCACGTCGTCTTTTGGTGGACCGAACCCATCGATCTGGGCTGGCCCAAGCTTAGCCATAAGGGTATAGGGGTTAATACCCCCACACATATATTATATTAATCATACTACAATGACAATAAATTTTAACTGTCGTTGCTTTAGATATAAGTTTATACATTTTGACTGAAACATTATGACACAACAATACTGCAAATTTAGTTTTTATAACTCGTTTCTATAATGACAATACCGCTTCACATATAATTTGATATTGAAAATAATTTCAGCATCTTCAGTTTCATGGTGCATAAAGAGTAACTTTGGTTTTGTCCTAAATTAAATTTCTTTAACTGCGACCAAATTTGTAGAATTTATATTGATAATCTAATGAAACAAGTTTACTATCAAGCCACATTAGTTGGTAGATCGAACAAAACTAACATGGTGTTGCAGATGTTGTACATTTTTTTATAGATTTTGTCAAAACTAGACAAAGTTAAAGTAACTTGTAATTTAAATTGAGTGGCAGAATATATTTGTTAATAAAAATATAAAATTTCAATTTTAATAGAAGATATAATAAGCAGTAGAGTTTTAACTTAACATACATGTGTATAAAAAATTATAACAACTGATAAGATGTGTAGGTCGGTGCACCCAACATAGTGCGCTACACTTATGTCGCATTTTAATTTATAATATAAGCAGCTGATATCAGAAAAGATTTCACTCATCTGGGGAATGGTTACATTTAAATGAAGTAATTAGAAGTCACCTTTTGTTCATAGATATTTCGATTTGGTACCTCGATTGTGTTCACAACACGAAAGCACCTCTTCACATTATGAAAAGCGTTATTATGTTGAATTGTGCGCGTGGGTCCACTGCTTACTTGTTCTTCATGCTCATATATTAAAATATAAAGCTAAGGTCAACTCTCATGATAATGTTGATTATTAGATAAAATATAAAACTAACATTATTCCAGTTCAACCATTTGGAGCATGGGGAGGTGATTGAACAAACCTGAGCTCTGCAGAACCGCCGCGTGCAACGCGTTCTGCGACATGGGACCAGCGGCGGACGCGTCCCTGTACCCAAGTATGGCCTCGACGGCGCGCACTGACCTGCTCATCACCGCCAGGTACAGCGGCGACACGGCGGCGCCGTTGACGCCGGCGGCCAGCTCGGGCGCCAGCTTCATCAGCGCCTCCACCGCCTCGCCGTGGCCGTGCCTGGCGGCGACGTGCAGCGCCGTGTCCCCGGCGCGGTTCCTGCGGCCCAGAAGCTCCTCTCGCAGCCTGTCCGCGTCCGCGTCACGCCTGGCCAGCCGGACGATGGCCTCGATCGCGCCGGCGTGCCCGGACCTCGCCGCGCAGTGGAGGGGCGTGTCCAGCGAGGAGTTGGCCGAGAAGAGGAGCGCGCCGTCGCGGAGGCCGAGCTCGGTGACGAGGTCGCTGTGGCCCTGGCCTGCGGCGATGTGGAGCAGCGTGCTGCGGTCCGCGGTCACCTCCCGGGTGGTGCAGCAGGGTCCATGCTGAGTGCCTGAAATAATCACAAAGCATGGAAGCTATGCTCATCAGATTCCCAAAAAAAATACTCCGTTCCCACCAACAAGGCAACAACTCTCTATCTTTTGTGTCGACACTAACTCATCTCCTCTATCTCTCTCATATATGTTGTTCGGACTTCGGATCATCTGCAGGAATCTACTAGAGGCCGGGTTGCAAGGTAGATGTACATACCAGTTGGTCTGGCATCGCCTGGCGACGGCCGACGACGACCGTTTCTAGCTGCCGTCGCGGTGTGGACGCCTCCAGTTTGCAGCCCGATGAGGACCTCCTCTGTCCGCCCCTCGAACGCCGCAATATACAGTTCGGAGCACATGAACATGCCATCTGGGAGTTCATCCTTGGAGATAGCTTGGCCTTGGGCACTTTCCATGTAAGTGCCTTCCGTATTTTTGTTTCAAGTCTCCGGCGGGATGCACCATTACTAGTAGTCTAGTGTAGTTGAAACTCTCTCTCTCTCTCTCTCTATATATAGCGGTAGGTTGAAGGGAGGGGCCTTCCCATGGATATATACAGTTCAAGATGTGTTCGTCTTCCGTTTTTTTTATCATATATGCGTGAGTAATAGACAGTCTGATTTGTTAGACTACGTGTATAACTAGTATATCCTCTGTTGAATAGGCTGCACAGGTGGCATAGAATGAGTCAAACAGAATGCATATGCTCACATCTTTTTTTTAAAGATCCGGTTATGCGGCTTTGATTTATAACAAGGAGAAGATAGCAAACAACTGTTTGTTTGTTGTAAGATTTGGCTTATAATGATGCTTATGTTAATTTGTTGTGAGAGAAAAACACTCTTCGTTCGCTGAAAAGTACTACTAAAGTAGCAAAGCCAACACATGCACGAGGGGCGCTACCAGCCGTAGCCTAGGCTGCGGAGGTTTCAGGTTCAACAAAAGCTTATTACATAAAAGGTAGTTGCGCAACCATTAGGACCTTTGACAGCTTCATTGTTGCCGCACTATTCAGTCCCCACACTTTCCGGTTCACCTTCCAGCTCCGGATCTTAGGGTCATTGCTATCCATCCTAGCATGTCCACCGGGGGAAGTCAGGCCGTAGAGGTGCACCACCGGCTCTCCACCTGCTTTTGGTCCACATTTCCCAGAGACTTCTACAATACATGGATCACAGATACAACAACATCGATTTTGCATCTAAGTTTCAGGGAACCTCCATCTCAACTGCCTCCGTCTCCTATGCTATAGCCGCTAGTGCTTTGGCCAGCTTCTTGTTGCTCAGGCGCGTGTCAGCTGTGAGCGCCTTGACGGCCTGCTCCGGCAGCTCCCCAGCATACATATCAACATAGCCGGTGATAGCTGCATCTGGCGCTGGCGACTGGTTGTTGATGAAGTCGAGTTCACGCATGAGCTTCCTCTGGGCGTGTTCAGCAACCGGCACCGATGACGGGCGCGCCGCGACACTGTACCAGATTTGGACATCACCGTCGGCTCAAAAACACCCTTCACTACCGGATTTTGAATTGACAGTGGCATACCGGCAGTGATGAGGGGTTGACATCACTGCCGGTTCCTAAAAATCGACACTGATCTACAGACAACAGTGTCGGTTCCTAGCTCCACCCGGCAGTGTCTAGTTAAACAACACTACCGGTTTGTAGACCCAACCAACAGTGATGATTGCTTCAAGAGTGTCGATTCTTGGCTTAGGCCGGCAGTGTTGAGCAAGCCTACACTGTCGGCTTATGTCTCAAGCCGGCAGTGTTGAGCAAGCCAACACTGTTGATTCATGGCTCAAGCCGGCTGTGTTGGTTGAGCCATAATTACCGGTTGGTGGCTCAAACCGACAGTGTTGTCTTCAGCAACACTACCGGCTCGTGCCATGAACCAGCAGTGCCCTCTTTACCATCACTGCTAGTTTTGTGCTAACCAGCAATGATCTCTTTTTTGTATTTTACTGTTTTATAATTTATTTTATTTTATTTTTTTCGTGGAATCGGGTTTCGCTTTATATTCGCTACGTAGACGACAAGCCCATCAACATTAAACATTACAAATGTTTCGGTTATAGTTCAAAGCTCTGGATCCCTTAAAATAAAAAAAAGAAATTATAATAGTCTAGCGAGCCGCTCTGGCCCGTACTGCGCATTGTACTTCACGGACTGTGTGCAATGGAGAAATTTTCTTTTTTTCCAAGCACTCCAATACAATTGGCTAGCTCCGATGACAGTGCTATGACCTTCATTTCTAACATCCTATTGTGTTTAAATTTCTTGCGCTGTCATTAAAAAACCGGTTTCGAAAGGCACAAATGTTAGAGAAATAAGTAGATCATTTTGTTGAATTAACAGATATAAATGAAATGAGGATTATACACACCAAAGCATCTGCCGCCTCCAATTTTACGCTGAGGTAGTGAAGCATTGCCCACATTATGTAGAACCCGCATTCATTGTTTCCCGCCGGCTGGTCTAGGATCTCCAATTGCATTGGTGCAATCTGGAATGGGACCTTCGTCCCACCGACCATTCTTTTCTGGACACTGTGCCACATTATAAAGTGTGAAAAAGGGGCAACATTAGAATATGCTATGTGCGATTAGAAAATATTATGTTATTAGGTTCGCTTACGTATTAAGCACTTTGGCTAGGGGATCGAGCAAAGAAAGTGGCTTTTTCTTTGAGTCCCACGCCTTGATACGATTTCTTTTAATATCTACAATAATGAAGACAAAATGGTTGATGCAATCACAAAACCCTAGTTAACGAATAATCATAACTACAAAAAACAAGCATAAAAATAAGAGTAGAGAATACATACTCGCAGTTGTAGGCTATGAAAGGTGACCATGATGCCTAAGAGGGGGGTGAATTAGGCAACTTAAAACTCTAACTCGAAATTATAGCCTCTTTTTTCTATCCTTAGCAAAACCTCCAATTTTACGCTGAGGTAGTGAAGCATTGCCCACATTACGTAGAACCCGCATTCATTGTTTCCCGCCGGCTGGTCTAGGATCTCCAATTGCATTGGTGCAATCTGAAATGGGACCTTCGTCCCACCGACCATTCTTTTCTGGACACTGTGCCACATTATAAAGTGTGAAAAAGGGGCAACATTAGAATATGCTATGTGCGATTAGAAAATATTATGTTATTAGGTTCGCTTACGTATTAAGCACTTTGGCTAGGGGATCGAGCAAAGAAAGTGGCTTTTTCTTTGCGTCCGGCTTGGTTCCTATCTTCATGCTTGGACTTTGCTTGACATCTTAGGTCTTCTCTTGTGCTTCTAGGGTCTAGCTTATGGTGTTGATCATGGGATCATCATGTCGCCTTCGTCCAAGTCACGTCTTGCACCCTATTGAATTACAAAACAATTACTTGCAAATTTATTAATCTAATTTGGTTGTGTTGGTCATCAAACATCAAAATCCAAAGTAAATGGGTCTAGAGTCCATTTTCCTTACAATCTCCCCCTTTTTGGTGATTGATGACAACACGACCAAAACAAGCAAATAATAAAATTTTTGGAATTTAAAAACTATTTACTTGCTAGGATGCAATGCAAAGGGCAAGGTTGTAAGATGCTAAAAGATACCACATGTAAACATCTTTGGAAACTTATCTTGCCCTTGCAAATGTCCCCATGTGGTATTATGGATTTAAGCCTCCCCCTAACTCCATAATCCACTATCCTCCCTTTCTCGGACCATTACCACTTGTAAATTATTATGATCGGGCTTGCTTTTGGTCCTGCAAATTCTCCCCCTTTGGAATCAAACACCGAAAAGGAAGACATTAGTAGCACAAGGGAGGGTCAAACTTTGTGATCCTTTGTATGTGGAGTGGAATAGGTCACAAAATTTGACTCACACATTAAATAGACTAAGCTCCCCCTAAATATATGCATACATATGATGGAGAATTTTGTTTATGCATAATTGGCAAATTAATGCTGAAGGGAGTTTAATCTATATAATACATGGAGAAAGCATATAAATACCAAAGTGAAATCAACATGATGATATCGGTTTAGAAATACCACATGTGGAAACCAATTTGATTTATACCACTTGCAATAGGTGGTGGATATTTGAAGTATGATGCTTATCTCCGGGGACTCTATTTTCCTTGCAATGAGACTACTACACACATGATAAGCTTGAAAAGATGTTAGTCTCAAAGCATCCAACTTGTAGAGTAACTTCCCTGTAAATTTGTGCACACAAGTATAGAATACTTGTAGGAGACATGCACATTGATTTTAGAATAAAAAATACCACTTGAAAGATGATATCACATGAATGTGAGAATCATTTTCGAAAGTGATATTCGGGAGAAATTATCAACAATTTGGACTTTGGCACATATTAGATAAACAATTGTAAAACAAGCTATGTGCCGTGCTCCTAAAAATTTAAACCATGAAGGTTTGCTCCAAGGGTTTTAAGAGTGAGACTGAGCAAGCCTACCAAAAGATATACCTAGTGTATGCATGACAAAGGATTTAAGCATGCAAATGCAAACCTAGGCATGAAAAGGAACTAGATGCTAATTGAAATTGCAAGAAATTAAATCTAGTTACCTAATATGGGAAGGGGAATTTGGTCCATAGTATTCACTAACCCACTTGGCAATTGACATGAACTAATGTGATGCACCCCATGAAATGCACCCATACTTTGCCAAGTCTCTAAATTCCCCGAAGTCCATCGGACTTCTCACTTCCCTTTCGGGATCCAAACCTTCTTGGTGCTCTTCATGTTGGAAATGATCTCCTTTGGCACCCAAAAACATTTGGCCCCATTGTTGGTTTGCTTGTTCACCTTGATGGCCATCACCTTGTTATTTTTCTTCTTCTTCAAGAGATAAGGTGTGGAGGCCTTTTTGTCCACCTTGTTGGTGTAGGTGTTGGAGAGCTACTTGTTTCCTTTTTGTTTTTCTCTTTCTTCTTAGCTCCTCCCCCATTCTTCACCTTGCACTCATAGGACTTGTGGCCTTTCTTGTGGCATACATAGCAAACCACGATTTGTCTTTCTTCAAGCTTCTTCACTCCCTTGACGGTGTTATCTTGATGAAGTTGGGCTTGCTCTGTTTTGCCTTTTACTTGAGTCAAGTCGTTGGTAAGGCGAGCCACTTCTTCCTTGAGTTGCTCATTTTCCATTGCGACCTCTTGTGTGCATGTTTCTACAACAACTTTCTCAACACAAACTTGGTTGCACAAGGGTGAGTCTAAACATAAATCATTACAAGAAGTAGAGGCATCCTTTTTAGGCATGTTAAAAATTGAATCTTTCTTTTTAGGTGCCTCAGTGGGGGTTGTACCGATGGCTTCAAGATTAGCAACTTTATTAGTTAGCTCATCCAAATGTTTGCACACTGTTTCCATTTTAGCAAGCAAACTTTTATAATCATCTTGTGAAACTTGTCCTTTAATTTTTCATTTTTCTTTACATGTTGCTCATCATTGATTGTGCAATTATTTGTGTTTGCACTAGTCTCAAGTTGCTCAATTTTAGTAGATAGCTCCATATTAAGATTGGTAAAAGTTTCATATTGTTCAAGCAAAGTAGCATAAGCTTGTTGTGAGCTATCTAGTTTTTCTTTTAATTTTTTCAAGCTTCTTTTGTTGACTAGTGCAAACTTTAGCAAAGTTAAGATTTTGTTGCACAATTTCATCATAAGAAGGTAGCTCATCATCACTATCACTATCATTGTCACTATCACTAGGGATAGGCTTTTTGTTACCTCGTGCCATAAGGCACATAGGTGAGGTGCTTGATGATGAGTGCTTGTGCCCACGCCTCTTGTGGTGGTCTTCTTCTTCACTTGAAGAATCGTCCCATGACCTTATTGATGTGAGGGCTTTGTCCTTGCACGCCTTCTTCTTTGTCTTGGGTGTGGGCTTGTTTGGACAAACTTCCACAAAATGCCCCAACTCGCCACATCTATAGTATCCTTTCTTTCTTTGCTCATTTCTTTGATTGGTGAAGATGAAATCTTGAATTTCGATGGGCACACCCTTGACATTGAGCCTTTGGATCATCTTCTCCACCTTGTTGATAAGTTTGATTGATTCTTCATCAAGGTCAGAGGTGGAGGAGGAAGATTGATCATCATCACTTAAATCTTCATCATCATCATCATCCTCATCTTCTTCTTCATCTTCAACTTGAGGAGCTTGAGCTTGAGCTTGTTTCAACTTGCTTGCCCTTCATCTTCTTTTTCTCACTACATGTGAGAGCTTTGCCTTTGCTTGATGAAGAGGCTTCTTCTTGACCCATCTTGTGTGACATTTCAAATGCCACTATCTTGCCAATGACTATGGCCGGGGTCATGGTGCTCAAGTCCTCCATGTTGTGAAGGATGGTGATGATACTTGCATATTTCTTTTGTGGTAGCATGGAGATGATCTTCCACATGATGTCCGCATCATCTAGCTTTGTTAATCCTATTGAATGGAGCTCATTGATAATTAGATTTAAACGAGAATACATATCACGAACAAGCTCATCATCATTCATTTTAAAGGAATCATAATTTTGTTTAGCTAGATAATGTTTTTGCTCACGGACATTAGTTGTGCCATCATGGAGCTCTTGGAGTTTTAACCAAATTTCATGTGCTGTACTTAAAGTGAACACTTGGTTAAACACATCCATGCTAAAAGATTCAAACAAACAATTTTTAGATCTAGCATTGAATGAATTTCTTTTTCTTCACTCTTTATGGGTTTATCGGGATTCTTAATGGGTTTCATCCCATCATGAGTGACTCTCTAAACACCCAAATCTACCGCCTCAAGGTGACAAGCCATTCTAGATTTATAGTAAGGGAAGTTAGTGCCGTCAAAGTGCGAAGGCCAAGAGGTATCCATCCCAACCACTCTAAATGGCGTCAGTCAACGGCGGTGAAGCCAAAGGTCCAAACTGAGCCAACCGGCTTTGATACCAATTGAAAGGTGACCGTGATGCCTAAGAGGGGGGGGTGAATTAGGCAACTTAAAACTCTAACTCAAAACTATAGCCTCTTTTTCTATCCTTAGCAAAACCTATGCAAAAGATTAACTGTCTAAATGTGCAACTACGGTTTTGCTAGTGTGTTGCTATATCTACCGCAAAAGGAATTATACAAACAATGTAAATGCGGAAGCTAAAGAGTAAGGTAGAGATATGCAAACTCCCGTCGACGACTCTGGTATTTTTACCAAGGTATCGAGAAGCGTGCAAGCTTCCCCCTAGTCCTCGTTGGAGCCCCTCGCAAGGGCCAAGCTCTCGGTCGGGTAACTCCGTGGATAGCCCCAGGCCTTACCCACGCGCAAGTGGGTCTTCGGAGTGCCTTCTAGCAAACCTCTCCCAAACCACTCCCCACCGTCTTCACTATCAAGCTTCCGGCTGAAACGCCATGGACCTTGTTCCCTTTGATACACGGTGGCGGCCACACCACAAACGCGGTTGGTGTGATCTCGCAAGACTACAAGCCCCTCCGATGTACAACAATGGTGCGTGCAAGCACCGAGTGATAAGAGGTATGCAAACCTCACTAAACACTAGACCTAAACCTAGAGCAAGTGCATAAGCGGTGGTATAATCAACCTAAGCACTTCGCAAAGCACCTACGCTAATCACCTAATGAATCACTAAGCACTATGCAAGTGGAGATCACTAAAATAGTGTATTAACACACTTGGTATTTTTTCTCAGCTCCACTCATCTCAAATGGCCGGTTGTGGGGTCTATTTATAAGCCCCACTGAGAAAGTAGCCGTTGGGGACGAAACCCACCTTTCTGCTACTAACCGGACGCTGCTGTCGTCCTGACCGGACATGTCTGGTCGTCCCGACCATTGGAGCGCGCGTGTTGATTGGACTCTGGGCCGAGTACGGTCCCTGTCGATCGGACGCGTCCGGTCACGCTGGCACCACTGAAACCTCTCTGGACTTAATCGGACGCTGCAGTTCCAACATTAGGTCGATCATCCTCCAACGCCTGGTTAGTGCTGAGCTATTGTCGCGACAGTGAATAGTGTCATCATCGCGTCCGGCCTCTTGAATCCTCAGCGTCCGGTCGCTGCTGCTGACGCTGCCATTGCCGAGCATCTTGATCGGACGTGTCCGGTCGTTATAAGGGCCGTGTTCAGTCACCTCTGTGAAGCTCGTTTCTTTGCGATCTTGCGTCTAGCTTGGTTCCTATCTTCATGCTTGGACTTTGCTTGATATCTTGGGTCTTCTCTTGTGCTTCTAGGGTCTCGCTTGTGGTGTTGATCGTGGGATCATCATGTCGCCTTCATCCAAGTCACGTCTTGCACCCTATTGAACTACAAAACAATTACTTGCAAATTTATTAGTCTAATTTGGTTGTGTTGGTCATCAAACACCAAAATCCAAAGTAAATGGGTCTAGGGTCTATTTTCCTTACAGGCTAGAAGTATTTTGATTTTATTACTCATCTTGAAATTTCAAAAATAGCAGTCAGTGTCTCCATCAGATCTTCCACTTTATTTCCATGCATGCCTCTACATGTTCTCTCATTGAGTAGCTCGGGGTCCAGGAAAGACATATGAGCGTACTTTGTTTTGACCTTTTGTGTATCAAGAGAGTAGTTAATTATAATATCATGCGAGTAGGGTACTTACATAGTCCACAGTGTCAAAATTTGTGTATCGAGATCGCGTCTCTGGAATAGCTAAAACAAGTGATCCCAACCGACAAAGTGCTTCTCTTCATTAGGATAATGGAAAACATGCGGCGGGCGGATAATATATTCGAAACACGCCTGCCCCGTCTCACGTACTTGGGCCACGTATTAATCATGCAAGTCACACATATATGTTGTCAAATCTATATACTCCTCCTCGTCCACCAAGAAATTACCTCTTTGAAACTGCATTACCGGTCCTGTCATCTCATATAGTGAATCATAATAGATGTTCACGGCATCATCGCTGTTTAATCTGGGGTTGTCTTGGACAATCTTGTTTTTCTTCCTTTGATCTTCATGGTGTATTTCTTTGACTCTTACTTGATTGTGCTTTCTCTTTGTTTGTCTATTGAATTTGGACTGCACCCTCCACTTAGGTAGTGAGGCAAATAGATTCCAAAATCTAACTTTGTCTTCATTGGAGGCTACTTCTGGCTTTTGTTGGTTCATCAAGTTTGTAATGCTGCCACTCATCGTCCTTTTCTTTTTTTGTTAGTCCACTTTGGGAGCATTAGCGACCAAATCCGAGGACCTTTTCTGCGACTGCGAGGAAGCCTTAGATCTTATTTTGGGCTATTGTGGAGGAGGAGAACGAGAATTATGTTTTCTTGGGGGTGATGAAGAGGGAGGAGGAGGAGTCTTCTCTTTTCCTTGAGCTGATGAAGATGGAGGATGAGGAAGAGAAGGAGACTTCTGTATTCTCGGGGGTGATGGCAAGGAACCAAGGATGGTAGTGTTATCTTCTCTGTTGGGAGATGGTGAGTGATCATCTTTGGGCGGCGAGGATTTGCCATCATCCTCATCATCATCTGAAGACAACTGGTGATCAAGCTTAATGAAGTGCTTGCGCCAGGCCACATGAGCGCCCTTGTTCTGAACAAGGTGTTGCCTGTCATCCTATGCGGGGTAATCAATGTGCATCTTGTTATACTTCTTATCAAGTATAGTATCAATGTTGACGTGGGCATACCCCGTTGGAATTGGGAGGCCATTAATGGTCCCGTCTCCCGCAAGCCAGGCCTGGACGACCGCGACCTTGTTAGTTGTCCATTGCTGACAGATGTACAGTCTGACATTGATGGGTTCGGTGATGCTGTCGACCAGATGAGGCGCATTCGCCTCTTCATCGTTGAGCGGGGTTGATCCGCAGCTGCTGCGACCCCTGAACTGTGGGCTAAAGCTAGTCGAAAGAGGTTCTTGTGGTACTACTCTGATCACATGGACGCCATAAGTACATTGACTTTTTTTTGAACCCTCTCATCAATCCATTTTTTGAATTTGTCTTCCATCTCTTTTAGAACTCTCATATACTCTGCCTTTTGTGCTGTTCTGCTCCTTGAGCAGCTCCGATAAGTGGAAGATTCTTCCTCGAATGCTATTTTCCAAGGAACAAGACCGGCTCCTCTGGTGCGACCAGGGTGCTCCTTGTTTTCGAGTGCTTGGGTGAGCACATCATTCTCCCTATTAGTACTGTGGGTCCCTTTCCTCACCTCATCATTTACCTCAGAGATCCTCTAGACGAGGCTGCTCATGGCTAGATTTGTGGAGCTAAAGCTCCCATCTGGGCCATGGTGTACCCCCCTTGCAATACAGAAATATATCTATTTGGGCTCCCAATTGGCAGTCTCAGGCTCAAATGCCAAGGCATTCCACCTCCTCAAGTTCCCTTTCAAATGCATCCATGTTACTGGCATAGCCACAAGAGCCGAGTTTATGAGGATTCATCGCTTTAAGCAAGGTCTCCTTATTCTTCCTACTCAGTTCCAACTACTCCTCGGATTGCCTATATTGCTTGAATTCCTGCCAGAAGTCCTTCTGCTTGGTGTACTCTCCACCATCCCAATTTGGCTCTTTATCCTCGAGGATAAATTTCTTGTACAATGTCCCCTTGAATGTCTTGAAGCATGTCCCCATGATTTCTTTTGCTTTTTTCTTGACTTGCTCCTTGTCACAGTCCTGTGGGAAAGTGAAATACTATGGGATCCATTTCTCCCATATGTCATCCTTCTCACTTTCAGAAACCCTCCACGGGTCATCATCTTTCCCAATACACTTCCTGTACTTAATCGAGATGTAGTCCCTTACAAGTGCCCCGTTGACAGTCTTGTATTTGGTCGCAAATTTTTTAGGTGTGAGCGGCTCCCTGACTTGGTCAAACTCAGTGATGCGCCAGTGTGCATTCCTGAAAGCTCTAGTTTGGTTTTGGTAAATTGATGAAACCCTAATTGGTAACCTAGTTTATCAAAGTGATTATGAGATAGGTAGCACTACTCCAAGTGGTGAAGCAAATGAAGATCATGACATGATGATGGAAGTTCCATGGTGATGATAAGTGCTTGGACTTGGAAAAGGAGAAAGAAAAACAAAAGGCTCAAGGCAAAGGTATAAATGGTAGGAGCCATTTTGTTTCGGTGATCAAGACACTTAGCGAGTGTGTGATCATTTAGGTTCGATGGCCGTACTATTAAGATGGGTGAAACTCATATCGAAATACGGTTATCAAAGTGCCACTAGATGCTCTAACTCATTGCATATGCATTTAGGATCTAGTGGAGTGCTAACACCCTTAAAAATGTTTGTGAAAAATATGCTAACACACATGCACAAAGGTGATACACATTGTGTTTAGCACTTGGGAGCAAGGGTAGGTAACTTCACCGGCAGAGTGTCCGCCCATAGAGTGTGGACAGTCTGACGGTGCCATCGGCGCACTGTACAGAAAAGACAGGATTTCATAGAGTGCACTGGACGCTGGCCTCAACTGGACCGGTGTGTCCGGTCAGTGGAACTAGTGAAGATGTTGGCGTCGTTCTTCGATCGGACATTGGGTCACTTTGTGACCGGACACTAGTGGAGTGCGTCTGGTCCTACTGACATGGCAGCACACAGAGGAGACAGTGAGCGACCGGATGCTGGGTGAGTCCAGTCGGGCATGACCGGACGCGTCTGGTCACGAGTGGAGGCTTACTGGAAATGACCGGACGCTGGTGTCCTGCATCCTATCATGATCAAACTGACACGTCTAATCGTAGCTGGAACCTTACTGGAAGTGACCGGACGTTGGGGTCCTATGTCTGGTCATGGCACTATATTGCGTCCAGTCATCACTTGACTATTGGGATCGGGCGCTCAGTATTTGAAGAGAGGGATGACGTGGCAGTCATCCGTTGATCGGACACTAGCAGGGTGCATCCGGTCGATCTGACCAGAGCGTCCGGTCGCCCCGAGCAGTTCTCAGTGAAGGGGTACAACGACTCTATTTCGTGGGGGCTTCTATTTAAGCCCCATTGCCAGCTCTAGCTCACTCTCTTGGCCATTTGCATTGACATATAAACCTTGTGAGCTTAGCCAAAGCCCTCCCACTCATCTCCATCATTGATTCATCATCTTTGTGAGATTGGGAGTGAATCCAAGTGCATTGCTTGAGTGTTTGCATCTAGAGGCACTTGGTGTTTGTGTTTCGCTGCGGGATTTGCTTGTTACTCTTGGTAGTTGCCGCCACCTAGATGGCTAGGAGCAGCGAGGATCATCGAGCAGAGGTTGGTGATTGTCTCTGGCTCCGATCGTGGTGATTATGAGTGGTTCTTGACCTTTCCCCTACGGAGAGCCAAAAGGTACTCTAGTAAATTGCTCATGGCTTGTGTGATCATCATCTTGTATTGGTTGTGCGGCACCCTATTGAGGGTTTGGCGTGTGATACCAATTAGCTCATGGACCTCCAAGTGAGTGAATCGCCACAACGAGGACTAGCTTGCCGGCAAGCAAGTGAACCTCGGTAAAAAATCATTATGTCATCATTTGATTCCAAGGTGATTAGTCTTTATTGGTATTCATTCTTGTGATTGATTGGTTCACTCCTCAACTCAGCGGTATAACCATCTTGCTCACTCTCTTTACATTACCACAAACTAGTTATCAAGCTCTTTAGTGTAGCTAGTTGTGAGAGCTTGTTAGTCACCGTGGGGGGTGGTAGCAGATCTCTGTGCACTCCAAAGGGCCTTGGTTCACCGTCGGCTTTGGCAGATGTAGGTGTGGATGAGGGCACGGTTAGTGTGGACGACCAGACGAGGGCATGGGCAATGGCGGTGGTCTGGCGATGCTCCGGTGGTGTCAAGGAAGACGAGGGTGCTAGTGTGGCAAGGATGACGTCGGGCGGTGTCGAGGAAGATGCAGGCGTTGGGCGTTGGACGGTGGCATGGGGGACGGGACAGCGGCGTGGACCAACACGATGTGGAGGACTGCGGGGGCAGGGCACGGTGTCGGGCGGCTTCCTCGCTGGGGACCGCTGGGCGCACTATGAAGAACGGCCGCCGGCATGGAGGAAGAGGAGGGCGCGAGCGCAGCGGGCGGCGGGGCGGGTGGAGGTGGTGCTTCGCCGGTGTGGAGGAAGAGAGCGGCGCGAGCGTTCAAAAGAGGGCAAAATATTTCGTCAGCGCGCGCTCTGGTAATATACTGATGTTGCATCACTGTCGGTGGCCAAGCCAAACCGATAGTGATGAGAATCATCACTGCCGGTGGTAGCCTAGAACCAGCAGTGATGAGCTACAACACTGCCAGTTCTGCTTAGCCTTTATGTAGTTTTAGTTTTGAGTTCCTTACGAACTCATACTTCTAGCGCAGCGGTTAAGGCACCGCACTCTGTACCCCGAGGCCCAGGATCAAACCCTGTGTAGTGCAGGCAGGCCAAACTTTTTGATTTATTTTTCAATCACCTAACTACACTCTAAATAAATAAAAGTAAATAAAAAACAAACCCTAATGCAATTACTATCCTAGCGCAGCGGTTAATTCTATACACTTTGGAGCCCGAGACCTGGGTTCGAACCCTAGGTGGGCAAAATTTTTTAATTTTATTTTATTTTTGAATATAAATTTACTATACTATATCTAAATAAAAGAAAGTTTAAAACTACAGCTAACGCAAGTACTATCATAGCGCAGTGGTTAAGGCCCGCTACTCTAGACCCTGAGACCCGCGCTCGAACTCGAGGCTGGGTATAATTTTTTGATTTTTTTAAAATATACCTATCGCTATCGGTTTTCAAAATGAAACCGACAGTGGTAGTTGTCATCACTGTCGGTTTCTGCCCATCAGTGTTGGTTTTTTAAACCAATAGTGATGATTATATATATTTTTTCTTTTTTAAAACTAAATAAATTCACGCATTTATATTCCTATCGCACCTATGTCCAAATGGTTTGAAATTTTTTTTGCAAGCATGTACATCCAAATTGTGGCCCCACACAAGATCTTAGATCTTTCTGATTATTTTATTTATTATTATTTTTTCTTTGTGCTAGACGGGACAAAAGAGGCCCAATTACATGTTGGACAAACTACAATTTTGCATCCATCTCGACCAAAAATTAGTCCTTAGGGCATATGATACCCTGTGGAAAAGTTTGGCACCATTTCGTATTGTTTCGGGGGTAGGCTCTTGTCGACCTCTAATTAATCGGTAACGTCGCACAGAAATTCATTTAAACAGTAGAAAATACCAATCCATCTCAGAAAAATCCTAAACTTGATGGTTCCTTCACCCGTGGCACGTGCAGGCCTAAAAAAGTTTAAGACCAATACGACACCGGAATGCATATGAACCACAGAAATGTTAGGAACCTAGGTGTTTAGTCATTGTAATATGAGACGGCTTCTATAGGTTTGCGAAGCAGGTATGTACCACCTATGTCCAAATGGCTTCAACTTTTTTTTCAAGCATGTACACCCAAATTATGGCCCCACACAAGATCTTAGATTTTATGATCATTTTCTTTATTTTTTTTGTGTCAAAAGGGACAAAAGAGGCCCAATTACATGTTGGGCACACTAGAATTTTGCATCCACCTCGACAAAAAATTGGTCCCTTGGGCACATAAGACCCTGTGGAAAAGTTTGGCACCATTCCGGATCATTTTGGGTAGGCTCAGTCCAACCTCTAATTAATCGGTGACGTCACGTGGAAATTCAATTAAACAGCAGAAAGTACCAAACTATCTTAGAACAATTCCAAACTTGGTGGTTCCTTCACCCGTGGCACGTGCAAACCTAAAAAAAGTTTGAGACCAATACAACACCGGAATGCATATGAACCACAGAAACCTTGGGAACCTAGGTGTTTAGTCATTGTAAAATGAGACGGCTTCTTTAGGTTTGTGAAGCAGGTATGTACCGCCTATGTCCAAATGGCTTCAATTTTTTTTGCAAGCATGTACACCCAAAATATGACCCCATACAAGATCTTAGGTTTTTCTGATCATTTTCTTTGTTATTATATTTTTCTTTATGCTAAAAGGGAGAAAAGAGGCCCAATTACATGTTGGGCACACTAGAATTTTGCATCCACCTCTACCAAAAATTGGTCCCTAGGGCACATAAGACCCTATGGAAAAATTTAGCACCATTTTGGATCATTTTGGGGATAGACTCAGTTCAACTTCTAATGAATCGGTGACGTCACATGGAAATTCAATTAAATCGGAGAAAGTATCAAACCATCTCAGAAAAATCCCAAACTTGGTGTTTCATTCACGCGTGGTACATGCAAGCCTGAGAAAAAGTTTGAGACCAATATGACACCGGAATTTAGAGTTGTAATTCCACAGCACATGAATTACATGACATACACAAGCCGAATTAAACTTAAACCTTGCAAATTAAACATAAACAAACACTAATGAGGGCGTGGATGCGCAGCACCATACATTTGCATCCAAGTATGGCAATTGATGTCATGGATTCTGTAACCATAGCTATCGATGAAGTCCAATCCCCGTAAGATTGCACTCTCTCGTGCCTCAAAAAACCGATAACATGGTCGTCCATAGATGTAACCTACTGAACGACCATTGACCCCGTTAGTAAATCTTATGTAGAACTGGCGTTCTGTAGTAGTGTGCTGACCGAGGTTGCCACTACAGTAACCCCAGTCATACCTGAGTCTCTCCGTAGCTTGGTCTAGAATGTCCGACAAGCCCAATGCAGCATAGCTACTGTTATGGAGCACCACCTGCAAGCGAGCAAAACAAAAAAATGAGAGATCGTTATTACAATAACAATACAATAAATAACCATGACTCAGGTATCAGTGATGTTGACTTTACCATATGCATTTGGTTGTAGCTCGCCTAGTATTCGCTTATTTGCAGAACGGGGACATCATCAGCACGCAAAGCTTCTATCTTGAAATGCGAGAAATCGGGCACCTGATAGCAAATGTGCTAAAGTGCCACCAAACAGTTGCGCACGACAGAGAACTCGGTGCTTCTCCTGCTAGGCATCCATGACCCCGTCCACCAGATAAATTCCTGATGCCCTGATGGTAGCCTCGAAGGGATGTATAAGTTTAGTTCATATGTCCAAGTTTGACCATCATCAGCAGATGTCGTGTTCTCAACGATGTCTGACACCATGAGCAAGCTAACTGCTGCTTGCAGCCACTTTATCGCAACTATCATCTATGACATATGCAATAATGATATTATTTGAATGAGTCCATACATATTATGAAACAACACTTATTACGGAATTTAAACTATAATTATTAATTAATTAGCGTAAAAAATAACATGTTGGAAAATATTTCATTCGATAGCTGAAATATGGTGGTTTGGAATGGCCACATCACGATTGAATGGATCATCGCCAGGGTGGAAACCAGGTTCTTGTGGTGGGGGAGGTCCGTTCATCCCACCTAATAAAATTCAAGAAATATGACTATAAATATATATTTTATTATATAAAATGTGCCAAGTAAAATGTAGCAAACTAAATAAATATAGATCGATGCATATATATACATAGCTAGAATATGGAAGAGGAGAATATATATTGCATTGTACCTAATAAAATTCAAAAAATATAAATAGGAAAATATATATTGCATTATATAAAATATGCCAAGTAAAATATCACAAACTAAATAAATATTGATCGATGATGCATATATACATAGTTACAATGTGAGAGGAGAACATATATAAACCTACAATAAAATATCCAGGAGCCATAACCAAATCACGTAGAGTGAAAAGAGTGAGAAGTGAGAGTACGTGAAACTAAGAAATGAGAGTGAAGTGAGGGTGCATACGTGTGTATGTTCCTAGTTCTTTTTTATAGGGGCAGACACATCACTGCCAGTTTTAAAACAAAACCGACACTGATGGTGTCCATCACTGCCGGTTTTATAATGAAACTGATAGTGATGTAGCCCTATCACTATCGGTTTTGTATGAAAACCGACTGTGATGTGGCTGACAGCACGTAGTTCCATGCATGCTACATGCAGTATGCTACAATAAAGGTCATTACTTAGGAAAAATAGTAATCATGTGATCTTTATTTAATGCTCAAATAATGTCCAAAATTTTTGTATCAATTGCATAATTTCATATATGGGTAGAAAAACATCGTCGTCCATCCAAAAAACGCTAGATAATTAATTATTAGGGAACCATATATATGTAAAATATCCATTAATGCATTGCCATTTAAAGAGACAAACATCAATATATATATATATATATATTTCGGTTATAGAAATACAACATAAAATAATAGAAACCTTAAAATAAAATTACATATACGATAACAAAGACATGACACTAAAATTAAATATACGATAACAAAAACCTATTTTCGTCTAGGTTAATGTTACAATCGAACTGTACAAACACATTATAAGATAACCACCTCAAAAGCATTCTTCTAGCACCCAACTAGGGTCAAATAGCCATCAGAGAATGTCAGAGATGGCTGACGAGCTACGCCTTCGGGAGACGAGCGGAGAGGTTGCCGGGCACTGTTGAACCCATGCCTCTCCGGACTGACAGTCTAGAGCACACGAGACGGTTGCCGAGCAGCGATGAATCCATGCCGCTCTAGTCAGACAGTCCAAAGCACACCCAATAGGATGACTCTGTCAACCTCGCGGCATCCCCAAGCTTCGGCGTTGCTCTATCTTCAGAAACATTCTTCTAGTACCTTTTGTGTGTACCATCCTTGCGGATGACCACGCTTATTAAAATTTGTATGTGGAGGGCTTTCTCCCACAGAGAGGTCATAGATGTGTATAGTAGCTAGAGAGAACGAAGTGAGAAATAAGCAGCAAGAGGGTGGCAAGACTTGGCTGTTGAGAGGCTAGCTTCGACCGAGGGCTATTTTATAGGGGGCTTGCAGTCAAGGTATGTTTTTGTTTTTGAACTAAAGCTGTCAGGGTAGGTGAGAGCAGTGCTCCTACTGTGGTGGTCAGCGGGAGCACTGTTAGCCTGTGAGGAGCATCTAGACATCACCATCGGTTTTAGTTTAAAAACCGACAGTGGAGGTTGCCTTCTGTGCCAGTTCTAGGAACTGACAGTGATAGCTTTTATCACTATCGGTTTTTAAACCAAAACTGATAGTGATGGGCCTAGTCATGCTGACACCCAGCAGCTGGGCTGCCTATCATCGCAGCCTTTTATAAAAAAGATTAAAAAAATCCTGAGCCTAGGATTCGAACCTAGGTCTCGGGGTTCTTAGTTTGGAGCCTTAACCACTGCGCTCGAATAGGGATTATATTAGAATTAGTTGTATGTTTTCTTTTATCCCGTCGTAACGCACTAGTACTATATAATAAATGAAAAATCAAAAAAGTTTGGCCCACCTGGGATTCGAGCACGGGTCGCAGGGTCAAGAGTGCGCGGCCTTAACCGCTGATCTAGGATAGGGAGTTCGGTTAGATTGATTTTATTTTTTGTTTTATCCCGTCGTAACACACTACTAAATAATAAATGCAAAATCAAAAAAGTTTGGCCCGCCTAGGATTCGAGCACGGCTCTCAGACTACAGATTGCACGGCCTTAACCACTGAGATAGGTTAGGGAGTTCGGTTAGTTTGCTTTTCTTTATTTATATATTAATAGAAATAATGCAGTTAGTTTATATTCTAAAATAAGACAAAAGTTTGTGTGTTGATTATTTAATTCTATGATAATTAATTAATGGTCTATAATTATCAAATAATAGTGTTTGTGACATCATCTCAATATTTGATTACATAGTCAATAATTAAATTATAGAGATGTGCACAAAATATAAATTAGATATTCAGTGCGAATTACTGATACAACGTATGGATAATGATTACATAGTTAATAATAATCTTACTATCTTCATCGGGTCCAACAATGAGGGCCTCATCGTGATCATGCCAGACGTAAGCAGGTTCGTCACCCTCTTCAAGGATAGGTAGGGGTATGTTCGCCCCGAATGCAGGCATTTCTTGATAGCCCCTGTAGTCTTCATCGTCCATCACTCCATCGACACCGATAATCTTCCTTTTTTCTTCTAAGACTACTTTTAGCTTTGCTTTTGTCTTGTTGTCTGCTGCATAGAAGATTTACATAACGTCTTTTGCAAGGACGAAGGGGTCGTCTCTGTAGGCGGTCTTTGTGAGATCAACGATAGTGAACCCTTCTCTATCGGTGGTGATTTCCTTGAGGTAGACCCACTAGCAGCGAAAAAGAGCTGCCTTCAATCAACCGTAGTCAAGCTCCCATATCTCCTCTATAAAACCATAGTACGTCACCTGCACATTGCCATTTTCGTCGTGAGCATCGAAACGAACACCACTGTTTTGGTATGTGCTATTTCCATCTTACTTTTTTGTGTAAAATGTAAATCCATTGAATCTCATACCCTTGGTACTTAAGCAATGTACTCAAAGGTCCCTTGGCTAAGATATCCAGCTGATTACCCAACGTTGTTCCAATCAAGCGGCATCGCAACCAGCTGACAAATTCCTCCTTATGTTCTTTTATCAAGCCAAGCCTGCGACCTACTCGAATACAAAGTTTGCAGTGATTGCCTATGCTCATCAATGTATGGCATCACATCCTCTTCTTGCTAGAGAACAGTGAACTGTGCCTGTCTGAATGAAACATGGTCGTCTACTGTGATAGATTTCTCCCTAATCGTTCCTTTGCCACCTAGTCTTCCTTTGTGACGAGATTCTAGAACTCTGACCCTATTGATGTCCAAATAATATGTGCAGAAATCAATGGCCTCCTCCATTGACCACCCTTCAACCATGCCCCCTTCTGGCCTGAATCTATTCCTAACATACCTCTTGAAAACTTTCATCAACCTTTCGAAAGGGAACACCTGATGCAGGTACATTGGGCCAAGGGCTCTAATTTGGTCAACAAGATGCACAAGCAAATGCACTAAGATATCAAAGTAAGTTGGTGGGAAATACATCTCAAGCCTAACAAGAGTTTTGGCTATGTCCCGCTGCAGCTGGTCTAGCGTGGACACATCAATGGCCTTTTTTGAGATCGCATTGAAGAACAAGCATAGCTTTATGATTGGGGCGCTAACCTTTGGGGGGAGGATACCACGCAGGGCAACAGGGAGCAACTGAGTCATAATGACATGACAGTCATGGGCCTTGATACAGCCATAGTTGAACTTGAGTTCTCTCATGTTGACTAGCCTCTTTTGGGTTCGCACAGTAGCCCATTGGGACTTTGAGTTCATTGAAGAAAGAAATAAGTGCATGCCTTTCTTCCTTCCTCAAGGTCCACGACACAACGAGAAGTTCCAACTGGACATCCTCTAGCCACAGGATGTAGCTCCTTCCTGATTCCCAAGTGCTGCATGTTTAGGCGTGTGGCTAGTGATTCCTTCGATGTCCCCCCGATGTCCATCAAGGTGTTAAGCGTGTTACCGCACATGTTTTTAGTAATGTGCATGGGATCAAGACAGTGGCATACGCTCAGCACTGGCAAGTAACATAGTTTCTAGAAAACCAATTTTTTCTTCTAGATGCTCGCATTAGGCGCTGCTACTGCATTATCCCCCTTCACAAGGACAACCTCTAGTTTGTTGACTTCTCAAAGTATTGCAAGCCCATCTTGATATTTTGGAGGTAAGCATTTCTCAATAGTCCCATCAAAATCTTTTCTGTTCCTGCGGTAAGGGTGATCCTTAGATAGGAACCTATGGTGTCTCATATAAACTATCTTTGAGTTCTTTGGTAGATGTACCGCATCAGTGTCGTCCAAGCACTCGACACATCCATTATAGCCATTTGTCTTCTTTCCGGACAAGCAACCTCGACCTGGTAGGTCGGTGGGTGTAGCGATAAGTACTGCCTTGATCGTGACATGTTCCTTTTTGTACTCATCCCAAACATCCTCCACGCCCTTTTCAAACATCTCCACTAGTTCATCGATCACTGGTTCCAGAAACACATCGATATCATTCCCAAATTGTCTTGGCCCTTGGATCAGTAGTGGCATCTGGATGTACAGCAGCTTCATACAGAGCCAAAGTGGAAGGTTGTATATATAGAGCGTCACTGGCCAGGTGCTATGATTGCTTCTAACCTGGTTGAAAGGATTCATCCCATCTGTGTTCAAACCAAACCAAAGGTGCCTTACCTTTCTACCGATATTCTTATAGAACATAGTATTGAATGTCCTCCAGTCCTACCCATCGGCGGGGTGCCTCATCATTGTATCTTTCTTACGCTCTTCGCCATGCCAACGCAACAGCTTGGCTGACTTTGCACATGCAAACAGCCTATGCAACCCAGGGAGCTATAGGGAAATACCAAATGACCTTCACGGGACCTCCTCTGGTCATGATACCCTCATTTGACGGCCCTTTCTTGTACCGTGGAGCTTCACACTTGGGGCACGCATCCAAGTCTTTGTATTCATCTCCACGGTATAATATGCAATCATTGGAACACGCGTGGATTTTTTTTAACCTCGAGGCCGATGGGGCAGATCATTTGCTTGTCCAGGTATGTCTTTTCTGGCAACTCATTTTTTTCTGAGAGCATTTTCCTTATTATACCTAACAACTAATCCAAGCTTTATTGCTCAATCTGTTTGTCGATTTGAACTCTAACAGCATGATGTCGGCTTCCAATTTGCTCATTGGACAATTCTTATACAATGGTGTTTTGCCATATTGTCTCATTTTCTCTAGCTTTCTCAGCTGTCTTTCACTAAGACATTTGGTCTCTATATTATGTAGCAGCTGAGAAATGCCATCGTTATCCTCTGTGTCGTCAGCCAGCGTGTTCCTAAACACATCATTAACTGTGGCCATAGGTTCCGTGTTGACATCGGGTTCCTCGTCAACATCATGGATGGCTACGTCAGGCATGGCCACATCATCATCGTTTTCCTATGGAACATTCACACCAACCTCGCCATGCATACTCCATATCGTATAGTTTGGCATGAACCCCCTGGTAATCAAGTGCATTCATACAGACTCAATTTGAGCCCATTTTCTTTGATTCATGCAATCTTTGCATGGGCAAAAGATAGGGTTTCCATTCCTAGCATGGGCTTTGGCATTGGAGATAAACTGGCTGACGCCATGTATGTACCACTTGTCTGTTCGGGACAGATGCATCCACTCTCGATCCATCTCTGTACAAAAAAATATTGAGACAGTAATTACAGAGAAACTAATAAGAAGTCAAGCTTCATGAACAACAATTGTAGATCGAAAGTACCATTTATTCTACACTTATTTCATTTAGTCACCCCATTTTTAGAAAACATTATTGTACACTAAGTATTGAAAAATTGAAATTGGTAGCCCCAGCCATATAAATTGAAAATCGTAGCCCCATAAAAAACAATTATTGCACAATAATGAAGAACAATTATTCTACTCGATGCCACATAAAAATAGAGACACTAATTTTTTTAAAAAGACTAAAATTAGAGACATGACCATGAACAACAATATAGCTCCAAACAATGTGTTGGTAGGTGACACATGGATTAATTTGATCACCGAAATTGTAAAAGAATCTACTCTACTCTTATTAAGAACTAATTATAGCATCACATACTAACACTAATCTTGACCACCATGTAATTAGCTAAGATTTTAAATGTGTTCAAAGACACCAACCTTTTGGATGAAGGATTCACTACAATTTGCTTGCAAGCCTTGCACAACGTCCAATTGGAAAAGTGCTCTCTAGAATGGAGAAAGAACTAGAATGAGAATCAAGCAATGTAGCCATCAAAATAACGCTAATTAAGCAACAAAATCAAAGAAGTGGATGCTTGTTACTAACCTTAATGCAAAAAGATCAAGCCATTCTTCCAAATCCAAGAGCTAGCTTCACGGTGAAGAGTAGTTGCAACAATGGAGGGAGCGGCCCAAACATGTGCTTCTGTGCTCGCGATGGAAGAGAGGAGGAAGGAGAGGACAGCGCTAGCTTTTTGTACTGAAATTTTATCACCGTCAGTTCATGACTCGAACCGACAGTGATAACACCAAATCACTGTCGGCTCTTGGTTAGAACCAGCAGTGATAAGTAGCCACCAACTCACTCCCGGTGCAAGCCACAAACTGGCAGTGATGTGGTCCTTCATTGCCGGTTTTAGCCCACCCCAATCATTTTCTCATTTTCAAGCTCGGAACTGGCAATAAACGTACATCACTGCCGGTTCTCACAAATCCGGTAGTGATATCCAAATCTGTAGTAGTACGAGGCACAAGCTCGAGCGGGTAGCAACCCTGGTCTTCCGCACCCTTTTTGTGCGGTTGTTGATGGCCCGTGTTGGTGGAGAGGTCAGGCGCGAAAGCAGTGGTTCAGGGACACTCCTAAAGATGGTGCTGCAGAAATCGTCCACCCGGTTTGTATATGCTCACGTCTACTTTGTATGTGACTAGAAAATTGCTGTTGTGTAAACCCCATTTTGGTCGAAGGTGTCGTTCATGTGCAGACAACATATCGTGTATCATACGCCTGTCTATGCAAGGCCAAACCTTAGTTTGTGCTATCATCAGCCTTGTTTGCACCGCGAGATTTTTTTTGAGTCATGCACTATTTCTGTGAAACTAAATTGATGATTGTGAAATTTCTATACAATTCATGTGAAAATTAACAAACAGGCAAGGCTGAAGGCTGTAGAGACGCGCATCACCAAAAGCCAAGGTCCGCTGATTAATCTGAATGGATCAAGAAGCCCAAGGTCTAATCCAGAGTGTTGACTTATTCTTAGGCCCAAATCTGTATAAACCTAGTCTTCTTCAAGGGCAAAATGATCAATGTACATTTTTTTCTCGAAAATGTGCCGGGACGCAAGTTTTTTGTTAAGAGGAAAGGAGTGTTTCAAGTCCAAACTCCAAACATAAAGTCAAATGTCCAGCAGCAGCTAAAATGATCAATGTACATCAAGGTGGTCGAGTTCACGCCATATAAATAAAAGGGTCCCTTTAGATGAGGACATAGATAACACATAATCCCAGCCTAGATTAGTTGGGTAGGTGTTGATGCTGAATTGGGTCACACACCTACGAGGGCTAGCACACCCGACGTCTCACACGGCTTTAATCGCAGCAAGAACACGGTGAATCAATGAAACCGATCGACAAACCGATTAGGCCGATTTGAATCCCGTTCTTCGCCTGTTATACTCTCGAACACCTCCCGAGAAGACCTATTGAGGAGGAGCAAGTAGAAGTTGTCCAACACTACTACAGAAAAGTATTTGTAGCAACGTTGAAAGCCCTTGTTTGGTTTTGGATAATTGATAAAACCTATTTGACTAATCCTTAATCTAAGTGTGTAGACTAGATAGGATGGTCCAAGGCCAAGTATTGGAGCAAGATGAAGTCCATGGTGATGTTGGTGGATATGTGGTGATGATCAAGCTCTAAACTTGGAAAAAAAGAAAGAGAAAAACAAGATAGCCTCAAGGCATAGGTATATTTGACAGGGCTATTTTGTTTTGCCACTCAAGACACCAAGTGGGTGTGAGTGGGTTTAGGATAGATAGCCATACTATTAAGTGGGGAGACTCTTCGTTAAAATGTTTATCGAGTGCCACTAGGTGAAGTCATTGTTGCATATGCATTTGGACCTATTGTGCTAACTTAACACCCTTGAAAATGCTTTGAAAATATGCTAACACACGTGCACAAAGGTGAGACACAAGGAGGTTAGCACTTGGGAGCAAGGGCGAAGAATATGGAGATGAGAAGGAGTTGATTCCATCGACTGGACCCTGGTAGCCGGGGGTCTAGACCCTGAGGGACGAGTCCGGTTCGAACTCTACCCTGGCCGAGGGTCGCGCGGCCTCGTCTTTGGACCCGACGCTGGGGAGCGACTAGACTCGACTCTAAGTCCGGTTGATGGCAGGGTGACCACTACTACAAAAAAACTTTCACAAGGCGTTTGATCTAGTCCCTCTGAGTCAGGCAGGCTGGTTGACCACCTCGGTTAATGCTTGGAATTAACTGAGGCGGTCGTTTTTTATTAACCGAGGCGGTCACAGTTAACCGCCTCCTAAAATATATTTATGGAGGTGGGCCTTAAGACTAGCCCGCCTCCAAAAATAGCTCCATTTTCGGACGTGGGCCCCTTATGAGGCCCGCCTCCGGTAATCCCCGCTGAGCCCAGTAAAGGCTGGGGCAGCCCACTTCAGCCCGGCTAGAAGGTCAGAGTATATATACAAGTGAAACCCTAGCCCACTACACACCCGTCTCTCCCCACCCGTCAGCCCCCTCCCTTCTCTCTCGCATCTCTCCTCTCCCTCAGGCACAGCGGGCGAGGCGTGCAGCGGCATGGGTGCTGGCGCGACGGGCGGCGCAGACGAGGCGAGGCGGACCACGGTTGGCGAGGCGAGATGCATGGGCAAGGCGGCCCTCCCCCCATCTCTTCCTAAAGCATGGGGCGCGTGGCTGCCTCCTCCTCCTCCGGCAGGGCTTGCGCGGCTGCCTCCTCCTCCTCTGGCATGCCCACACGACCCCCTCCTCCAGCGGTGGCGCCCCTCCTCCCCTTCGGCGTGGTGCCCCTCTCCCCTCCCTCCCTCTCTCAGGCCCCTCCTGGATCCCAGATATGGCGGCGCGGGCGAGGAGGAGCCCTGATTCGGTGGCGAGGAGGCCAGATCCGGTGGCGGGGAGGACAAATCTAGGAGCGGGTGAGGCAGCGGTGGTGCGGGCGACGCAGGCAGGTGGCGGCAGCGGCGCTCCTCCTTTACCTCGTTGTTAGCTCTAGCCCTGGGATGCTGGATCCGGTGGCTGGGAGGCGGGATCCAGCAGCGGGAAGGCGGGATCCGGCGAGCTATGGCTGCAGCGGTGGTGGTGCGTGGATGGGCTCGGTGGGCCTGTCCATGGATTTTTCTTTTTTTTGTTTTTTTATTTGATTAATCAAGGCAGACATTTCAACCGCCTTAGGAAAGATCCATTTAATGTGACCTTTCGACTGAGGCGGTTGCGATGTCCGCCTCGGTTAATCACCTTTGCCCTCCTCGGTTATGTTTTTAGTAGTAGTGGACATGGCTCAATGTGGAGAGAGCGCGGTGGCGACCAGACCTAGGTTGGAGTGACTCTGAACGCTGCTGAGAGTCCAAAGAATTATTTAGAGCAAACAGAGAGCGCTGGTTTTGGACCGGACTCTACTGTTCATAGTTTGGATGCTAGGTTTGGTCCGAGTCCGGTCGATATTAAGGGCTTTAGGAACTCTCTATTTGGCTCCGGACTCTGTCGCGCTCTCGGGCAGACTCTGGCATGAGGGTCTGGTCTGGAGTAGTTGCTCTCACGTGTGAGTGCTCGGATGCAAGCAACGCAGCGACCGGACCCTGGGGTCAGGGTCTGGTAGGGAGGAAACTAACACGAGTCTTTGTGACCATTGAGATCCGATGCTCCCTATTGAATGAAAGCGACATGTGGTTGCATCAAAGTCGATCGGACCATGGTGAGTTGGTCCGGACCGAACACTGTCAGGGTACGGTCGGTGCGCGGTGTGCCCAATGAAGGGGGTATAGCGGTTCTATTCTTTTTGGAGCTCTATAAATTGTTGTTGGCCAGGTCTAGCTCTCTCTCTTGGACATTTTGATCATCCATACATTGTTTTGAGCTGAGCCAAACCTCTCCCACTCATTCTCTTGCTTGGTTGTGCATCTCAAGCGAGTTGGGAGTGATACGAAGTGCATTTGCTTGAGTGGTCCCATCTAGTAGCACCTGGAGATCGTTTTGCTACGGTTTTCTTGTTCCTCTTGGCATTTGCCGATGCCTAGATGGCTTGGAGCAGCTTGAGGAGCTTGGCACGAGTTGTGATTGTTCATGGCCACTCCCGGTGAATTTGTGAGGGGTTCTTAACCTTTCTCTGGTAGAGCATCAAAAGGTACTCTAGTGGATTGCTCGTAGCTTGTGGATCCTTATCTTATGTTGGTTGTGCTGCACCCTATTGAGGGTTTGGCGTGTGATGCCAATTAGCGCGTGAACCTCCAAATAAGTGTATCGCTACAACAAGAACGTTGCTTGCAGGCAAGCAAGTGAACCTTGGTAAAAATCTTGGTGTCATCTCTTGGTTATCTTTTTGATTGATTGTCTCTTGCCACGGTGGTATAATCACCAGTACTTCACTCTTGTATTTACTCTTTTTCATACTTGTGTAGTGTTAGCAGTGGTAGTTAGTGAAGTAACTAGTTAGTGGTAGCTAGAAGTAGTTAGTTCTTTATCTTGTTCTAGCTAGCTCATTAGTTTAGCTTAGTAGAGACATAGCCTTTGTGTGCATAGAGACTTTACTTGACAAGACTTGGGGATAGGTGGCTTGCAACCCATTTAGAACTAGTGCAAAATTGCATTTCGCCATTTAGCTATCTAATCGGTTGCTTAAGTGTTTTTGTAGAAATTTTTATAGGCTATTCACCCCTCACTAGCCATTTAGGACCTTTCAAACGCTTCCTTTTTTAGGAGTGGCCCAATTTAAACCTGCATCTAAAAATGGTTCTCAAAATGAGCCACCCCTACAAATTCATTTGTAGAGACGGTTGGTATTTTGAGTCGCCTCTATAAATGGTCCTATTTGTAGTGGCGGCTCTGGATCTAGCCACCCGTACAAATCGATTTGTTGAGGCGGCTGGATCTAGAGTCGTCCCAAAAAATGGGCAACGAATAGTAGAATTACCTATTAAAATTTGAAATTTTCAAACGACCTCAGATGGAGATATGACCAAAATGAAAGTTGTACATCACAGGGAAACCGAGCATTTGTGATTAAATATTGTGACAAAATTTTGTTTTGTCACTAATTCCTGTGCTATGAGTGACCAAACTAACCTTCGTCACTATTACTTCGGTTATTAGTGGCAAACTACTATTTCAGCACAGGATGCACCTTCAGTGGCGAATTTAGTGGAGAAACATTAATTTGCCACTAATAAATAGGTTAATTGTGACTAAATATTTTTTCCTCACTGTTATGCCATTTATCAGTGGCAAAAATTTATATCGCCACATAGTACAAGGTTAGTGAGAAAATGTTGTGGCGAAATAAAATTTTGCCACTATTTAGCATATTAATTGTGACTACAAAATTCCCTCCACTATTATTACATTTATTAGTGATAAATTTTATATCGCCACATGGTACATTGTGGCAAAATATTTGTAGTAACTGTTTATCAGATTAATTGTGACCAAATAATTTTCTCACTATTATAATATTTATGAGTGATAAAAACATGCATCTCATATGATACATAATTTGTAAAAAAATAATGTGGCAAAATATTATATTATCAACGTTTACTAGATTATTTGTAACTAATTATTTCTATCTTACTGTTCTAAGATTGTTACTTGTGCCAAAATTTTGTCACGATCATTTCTTTCTGAACACATAAGCTAAAGGGTACATTTTGAACATCAACTAGCATACTGTTGTAGTAGGGACGGTTGGGTTTGGTCGACAAAGGTTGCCTGTTGCATTTGGTTTAATCTCTACAACTAAAAAGTCCCAAATGGTATCGTTTTCGCCCCGCTAATCACCGCTTAGCCGCGCTAATCGCCCCCGCTAAACACCCCGCCCCGCGCGCTTCGCCCCGCCACGATCTCGGAACTGCCGCCCGTGCACGACTCCCGCCCACACCGCCGCTGCGAGCGTCACAGTCCGGAGCATCAGGACGACCACGACGCACCAAGGCTGTGCCATCTCAGGAGTTATTTTGTTCCTCGCGCTCGCCATGCCGCGCTGGGACCTGCTCCTCGCACACGCTCCATCTGGAGTTCTGGACACCGCCCCAATCCACTGCGCAGGAGCCCGATCTGGTGGGAGGAAAGTGTGCCACCGCCCCGTCTCCTCGATCTCCGCGCAGGTGGCCACGATTGTGCGGGAATCGACGCGACCTGTCTCATCCCGCACTGCTGCGACCGCTGCTCCCCGCCACCGCCTCTCCTGGGGCCTCGTGCCGCGCTCCCGACCTCCAACATGGGCGTTGACAGCCGCCGCGGAGGGAGGAGAAAGAGTAGCAGCGCCGGCGAGCGAGCAGGCCGTTAGAGGATCAGAATCTGAGCACGAGCGACGTGGTTCTGATCCCCGATTGCTGAGCCGCCTCCTCTCCCCAGGTGTCCTGATCTCGTAAGATCCCTTTGCCCGCCTGCTCTGTTTTATGCAATAAAGAGCAAATTCTGCCTGCGTTTTGGTTTTGGCTGCTCATCACGATTGCTACGGTGAGAATAGCGATTAGGGTTTCGAGGAGGATTATTGGGCGTACAACTTGCTGGCTCATTTGAGGCTGTATGCGGCTGTGGCCTTCGTTCGATCATTTTGTACGGACAAGGGTTCAATAAGTTGTATTAGGTGTGGGATTTGTGACTTTTTTATTTTTTTTGGCAAGCCGCTGAATGGGCTCTTACAGGTTCAGAACTCCCAAGTCCCAACCCTTTTGTTTTTGAAATGAAAAGTTAGCAACAATACATCACTAGAGAATCATAACTAGAGACTAGATGACAGGCACACAAAAATTGCTTATTAGTATTGTAGAACCATCGGTCTCCACACCACCACACTGAATTTGTTTCAGTTATTGTCTCCTTGTGCAGGGACACACAAGATGCTGCATCCTAGCTGGGTCAGCGTCTCGGCATGCGTCTCGGAGTATTGGTCTGTGATAATCGCCACTGTTGTTTTCGCATTTGTTGGTGTGGTGACAATTTACTACACTGTGTTGAACAAGAACATCAGCTTGAGCCTGATAAAGGCTATCAAGGCCAGGGCCAAGAGGTACAAGAAATGGAAGGACAAGGTGCCCGCTGCGTCCCACAAGCGTGTGCTTGAAGTTTGTTTCCCCTCCTCAACACTCTGGGGGGGACCATCCATCAATGTGATATCTGCGGCGCCCCCGTGCATCCAAGCTGCTTTACAAGGATTACAAGTGTGTATCTATGGCTGGTTTGGACCATGTGCTTCACCAGTGGGCTGTGCAATGGATTAGCATCGTGGATCACTCTGAAGAAGATCTGCTGCTACTGTGATGAATCTGGCAATGGAGGGGGTCACCGGTTTGGTACTGTATGTGGTGTCAGCGGCTGGTGCATGTTAATTGTCACAGCAGCTTGGCCAAGGAAACTGGTGATATCTGTGACTTGCGAGTTGCTACCATTATTGAAGCGGTTGATATTATCACGTCTTTGTGTTAAGGAGCTTCATTGGACAGGTGCTGGGATTTTGAGTTCTATCTATCTATCACAAATGGGGCTAATGAATCGGCTTCCACTGTCCGAGAGACAATTATTCAGATTCATAGTAAAAGGTACAAAGGGGTAGCACTTCTGCTGATTCAATGAAGCTCTGGGGCTATTGAGCTACCATATGATGTTGAAGGAGATTCACAAGAAGTAAACAACGCAGCAAAGAGGAGGGATGATCAGGCCAATGGCGATCTCAATGAGGTACACCAAAGCTCTGAATCAGAGAAAGATAAGCCACATGTACCAGATAACGCAGCCACAACCAGTAGATCAAATGTACAATGTGAGAATTCTCATGTACAGAACGATCAGAAGTATGAAATTATCAGCGTAACTTTCGAAATGTTGCTGTCATATAAAATAGTGTGATGAGAAAAGTAAGGAATATGCATTGGTTCAAAATATAATCAACTCGAACTATATAAAGGCACTATGAATTAGTAGATTTCTAGGACCTGCAAAGTTAACCTTTTTTATACATCCTGTGGAATTAATGTTTTTCCTCAAGCATACTAATGAATTTTCTTTCCATTCAGTCAAATGATATGTTTTTAGAATAATTTTTATTTTGTTTAAATTTTATGTCACGATTCTATGTATACCTGTAGCAACACACGGGTACTCAACTAATAAATGAAAAAAGTCCATATTACTCCCTCCAAGTTTGCACCACAAGTCGTCACTAACGAGTATGGTCATTTGTTGCGAACAAAAAATTATCACTAGAGTATCTGTGAGGCGAGTATCTGTGGCGACTAGTGGCGATTTTAAAAGTCGCCACAAAGACTAGTTTGTAACGAAAAAATAAGCTTTTATGATGAAAATTTTTGCCATAAAAACCCTTTGCCCTAGATCTAGAAAAGTTATAGAGCTTTGTAGTTGACAATTTTTTTATTTGAAATCATCTATCCATGGAAACTTATGTTTGAAGTTCTCACATTTGAAATTCGAATTTTTCAAACGATCTCGAATGGAGAAATGATAAAAGAGAAAGTTGTAGGTCTCGAAAAATTATAAAAGTTCGTAGTTGGCAACTTTTCATTTGAAATCATCTATCCAAAAAATATGTTTGAATTTTCCAAATTTGAAATTTAAATTTTTCAAACAACCTCTGATGGAGAAATGACAAAACCCAAAGTTGTAAATCTCAAAAAGTTATATAAAACTTTGTAGTTGACAACTTTTTCATTTGAAATCAACTATACAAAGAAAATTATTTTTGAATTTCTCATATTTGAAATTCGAATTTTTCAAATGACCTCGGATGGATAAGTGACCAAAACCAAAGTTGTAGATTTCAAAAATTTATAAAACTTTTTATTTGACCACTTTTTTAATTTGAATTCATTAAGGGTCTTAAATAGTTATTTTAAAATTAGATGAACATAAAATAAGAGGACAAGTATCGTAATGACACACAAGTGTCCTATGTGTGGAATGGCACTACTACACAAAACTTAATTGAGGAGGGCATTTTTGACTTTCCGAGGCTGGCACCACAAACGCCTCGGACCAAAGATCACGGTAAATAAATCTTTACCGAGGCGGTTGAAATGCTCGCCTCAGTAAATCAAATAAAAAAATAAAAAATAAGAAAACCCATGGATAGGCCCAGCGAGCCCATCCACGGGCCCGCCGAGCCCATCCACAGGCCACCGCCACCGTTGCTTGCTGGATCCGGCCTCAAAGCCACCGGATCTGGCCTCCCTGCCACCGAATCAGGCCTCCCAACGCCGGACTTGACGAAGAGGTGGAGTAAGATCGTCGGAGGAGGAGGCGCGCCGGAGGAGGAGCGGCTTCGCTGCCTCGGTCGCGCCCGAGCTCGCGCTGCCACTGTAGCTCGCTAGATCCGGCCTTCCCACCACCTGATCCAGCCTCCCCGTCATCAAATACGGCCTCCCCACCACCGGATCCAGCCTCCCAACACCGAAGTTGGTGAAGAAAAGAGTAGAAGCGCCAAAGAGGAGCGGCGTCGCCGCCTCGGCCGTGCCTACGCTGCCTGCGGTGGTAGAGGGAGGCGCTCGGGGGTGAGAGTGGAAGAGGGAGGTGCTCCGCCCGCCGAGCTCGTGCTGCCCTCAGTACTGGAGACGCCTGCGGTTGTGGAGAGGAAGGCGCTCGAGGGAGAGAGTGGGAGAGGGAGGCGCTCTACCCGCCAAGCCCGCACCACCCGCCATGCCCGCGCCACCCTCGGTGGTGGAGACGCCGTGCTGGTGGAGAGGGAGGCGCTCAGGGAAGAGAGTGGGAGAGGGGGGCGTGGTCTCACTCGGTGAGAGGGAGGGGCGCGCCTACGGGCAGGAGACGGCATCGCTCGATCTGTTTGGGAGGAGTGAGTAGAGGAGAGTGACGACAGAAACCCTAACTTCCCTTTTTATACTTGGTCGTGCCTGCAGGCCTAGTCTACGCCATCTAGGCCTCGGCCTTTTTTTCAGGCAGGCCTTATAAGGGGCCCGCATCTGAAAATGGCTGTATTTTTGGAGGCGGGCTTTTTATATGGTCCGCCTCTGTTAATATATTTTAGGAGGCGCCTCCGTAAATCGATTTTGCGAGGTGGTTGAATGTGACCGCCTCGGTTAATAAAAATGTTCGCCTCGGTTAATCCCATGCATTAAACGAGGTAGTTCAAATGTCCGCCCGCCTTGGAGGCCATTTTTCAAACGCCTCACAAAAGTTCTTCTGTAGTAGTGCGGTTAGGGGATAACAACGCGGGGGTGTAGGTCACAGGCTCAAAACCCCACAGCCATACACCGCACATTCTCTCCTAATTTGAGACTTTGGGATAGTGCCTGCAACTGGCTATCCGGTGGGATCCTCCTCGAGTTAAAATATTTTTTTGGCCATTTTTAGCTATTTTTTTGGCTAAATTTGTGATTTCTGAAAAACGATTTGTAGGGGCGGTTCATTTTTTGGGGTGCCCCTACAAATCGATTTCTAGGGGTGGCTATCGAGCTGCGCCTAAAAATCATTGATTTTTAGCCATGAATGGGTAGGGGCAGCCGGCCTAACCGCCCCTGTAGAGGGTCAGGAGCCGCCCCTACTAATATCCTGTGCGGTAGTGCTAGGATCTGCAAAGCCACCTAGAAAGCCATCAAATCTCATGGACAGACATGATCAACAGCAATGTAGAGAGAAAGTTAGGGCAAAAGGGTAGTAGATGTGTTTTTTGATGATTGAAAGTTGGATTCTCCAATCGGCCATGATCCTCTTGTTTATATAGAGTGGGTGGTCTTATCCCAGTAGAAAAAAAGTTTGTAATGCAATCTCTAAGTTTTCCACGTCGAAAATAGATCCTAAACCGATTTGGAAACAAACCTGATTCAGAATATATAGGGAATCGGCCCAGCCGGCTTTCACGGGCCTGACTCTCTGGTCGAGCCACTTAACAGGGAAACCGGCCTAGCCGGTTTGGACAGGGAACCCCAATTTTTGTCCTCCTTTGCTTAGGCTTTGATTCTTGTTGCCCCAAATATTTTCTTGCATCTTTTTGACACCAGAAATTTAATAGTGAGGCCCATTCTCTCTGTTGGCGCATTTTTAGTTGTCAATAGTAGGTAAGTTAGACATGGCTCTGTTAGAGTTAATTTGAACGGAGAAGAAACTAGCTTTTTAAAACTTGGTAAAAAGTATGACCAAGGAGATGCCATCTCTCCCCTCCTTTACAACCTAGTAGGTGATGTTCTTACGAAAATGGTCATGAAGAGAGCTAGAAAAGGACTAAATAAAGGTGTGGATGATGGTTTAAGAGAGCGGGTATCATCTCTCTCCAATATACAGATGACACCAATATTTTCTTTAACATATAGGACCTAGTTACACCCAAAATCGAAGAGTATTTTAATGTGGTATGAACAGGTATCGGAGATGAGAACCAATCTATCTCTCTTATAATTCTAAACCCCACTAGCAATGTATCTCAACATGCAAGCTATCCACCTCAGCAATGCACTATCACATGTAATTATAACCCACTAGCACATGCAATTGTGATGTGCACGTCAGCAAGACCCATAAGCAATTTATTGTCTATATCAACATGCCACTCAATACACTAGCATTAATTTATAATAATTTGTTCCTTTGTATAAGTAATTATATATAGTCTAATTTTATTCAAAATCAACCACAACTCCCACAACAACGCATGGGATATGCTTCTAGTTTTCATAAACATGAACTAAGACCAGTCTCAGTGCAGAGTTTTGGTGTTGTTTCCAAGATTGCCATGTCATGTAGAATGAAATGAAACATAGATGAAACACCCACTCTCAATGGAGAGTTTTATTCTATAGTTTCATATAAATTTAATTTCATGACTTATAGAAAGTTGGTATTTGTGTCAAGCGAGTTTCATCCCCATGTAACTCACTTCTTCTCTCTCTTCTTAAAAACCTTGCCATATCATAAAAAACGCTTATGTGGCAGCTCATTAAATACAAATGAAACTCCCACTGAGACTGGCCTAACAGCTATGAATGTGTTTCGGGGATACAACACATAATCTAGCACATATTTTTGCTTGTCCTGTTGGTCAATGTAACACCCTAAAATTTGCACTTTTGAAAATAGAATTAAAATAATTTATTTATGAATTTTTGTGCTCATAAAAATATAGGAAAATAAAAAATTTCATTAATTTAAAATTCATTATAAAGAGTAGCAACATGGTTGTGCATACATGTCGGTGCATTTGATTTATTTGGTTGAGTGGTTTTGATTACAATTCAAAATGGTTTAAATTGCTTTTGGAACTGAGTTTGAAAATGGCTTTGAAATAAAAGAAAAGAAAATTTAAAAATAAAAGAATTTTTAAAAGTTGTAAAATTTATTTTTGGGAGCATACCAAAATTTATCATTTTTATTTGAATTAAAAAGTGTATTTTAAACCATATTCGAATTTGTTTTGGTTTACATTTGAATTTGGTTTTGAAAACAAAATAGAAAAGGATTTGGAAAAGGAAAAAGAACTCTTCTCCCCTTTCTTTCGGCCTGGTAGCCTAGCCGCGCGCGCAGGCCCACTCTTTCCCCTCTCTCGTGCTGGCCCATGTCACCGTGCAGGCCCAATAGGATGGCCCAGCCAGCAGAAGGCAGTAGTCACGCGCCCCTTCTCTCTCTCTGACTGCTGGCCCTCGCTCTCATCGACGCCGACAGTTGGGACCTACCTGTCAGCCTCATCACCCAGCTCGAGCTCATAACCGGCACAGAGTTCTTTGACCGTGTCCTCCTCCACGCCGTCTCCTCGCCTTGGCGTGAGCGCTACGCCTAGCCCCCTCTTTAATAGCACACGCACCCACGTCGCTTAGCCCTATTCTGAGCCCTAAGCGCAGCCGCCGCCTTCGCCTTTAGCTTCCGGCGTCATTGCAACCCTAGAACGCCGCCGCCGCCGCATGCGATTCTACCACGGCCAAGCTCCGCCGTCGCTCCGAGCTACTTTCCGACCTTCACATCTCGGTAAGAAGGGCTCTAGGTGCCATATCTTGCTCTCTCTCACTTCCTGTCGCCTACGCACCGCCGCTGAATCAACACCGACCGCCTAACCAAGCTCACCGCCGTCTCCATCTCCTTCTGATCTCAACCGGTACCCTAGACGGATTCACCATCTCCCTCTCTATCTCCCAGTGCCAATCACGAGCCGATTTGAGGTTCCTAGCCCCTTTTCCCCGTTACTCCGACGAGGTTTACCCGTCTCCGGCGAAGACACCACCAGGCTGGCACTATGCCCGGCGACCGATCCCCTTTCCCTCTCTTCTTGTAATCCAAACCATCGGGATCTAATCCAACGGCTGAGATCAGCCTATAACCCTTCGTTGTGCCTAATTGCTAAAGAGTCCCTATGGTTTTAGATATTCGAACCCGCCATCCCTGGTTTCTTTCAAAAGGAACCCTGCCTTTTCATGGAATTGAACCCGCTATCCTTGGCCGGTTTATCATGTCACTATTTCTAGAATTTCATGGTTTAAACTCTAATTTGAATAATAATTATGCAATTGGATTTTATAAATAAAATATCCATATGATTTGTTTTACTTTAGTTTTATAATTCAAATCTAAATTTGACTTAATTCAATTTATATAAGCTTTTATATATAGTTAAAACACATAAAGCTTATAGTTTTATATTTTCTCTTTTGAGTAGATCTTTCGGTAGCCGTTTCTTTCAAACCGTAGCTCCGATTAGTGTGCACTTTGCGCTTGTGTGTGTAGAACGTCTTTAAAACCTTTTCACTTGCTACTTCACATGTTTGGTGTATTGTTCTAATTTAGTTCTATTGTTTGCTTCGTGTATGATTTCATGGATGCTTGTGTGGTGTTTTATGATCATGTTCAGTCGGTGGGCTTTGCATTGGTGATCCAGAAGCAATTAATTGAAGGTTTGGACTAGAAGAAGGATATGAGTTTAAGGAAAGTATAGCATGTGATCTTCCTTGTTGTCCTATTCACCTTAATATCATTTTAATCATATGCATGTGTCTACCTTGGCAACCATAGTATTTTTCCTAGCTATTTGATATCCTAGATTCCTTGATACCTGTGGTGTATTGCATTGGGTAGTATGATGCTAGTGCTCATCTAAAGCCATGATCTTTTAACTTGACTAATGGAATATGCAATAAACACTAAAAGATGTTTTTTAGCAACATGGAACAAGGGGGCTAGAGCATTAGGCTATTTTTATAGTGCTCTAGATTCCTCTCCCTAAGGACTTATCTGTAAGTGATCATCTGAGACTTATAGTACAGCTATGAGGGCTATATGGCTCTGGCTTTAGCTCAGTATGAGGACCTTTTCTAGCTTGTTAGAGGTTACCTTTATTGGCGTAATAATGGCTTGCTGAATCAGGTATAGGACAGCCTCTACTCTTATGTGTATAGCCGTGATGGAATTGTGCCATTCGACAGGGGGGTTCCCATATCTGTTTGCTGAGTGAATCTAATGGCCCTAACTTGTTAGACGAACCTTTGAAAGGCTTCATAGTGAACTCTGCTGACCTTCTTTGGTAGTGGGTCAAGAGGCTGATCACCTCGGGTGAAAGGGTAAATCACTACTCATAGTGAAAGTATACAACCTCTATAGAGTGTAAAACTGTTATAACAGCCGTGCTCACGGTCACAAGAGGTCTTGGAACATTTACGGAATAGACGATGAACACTGGTGATACTGATGATAAGGATGCTCATTAATGATTATAGTTTATGCTATTCATTATTCATTTTTACCTGATCATGTGTTTATATGGGCTTATGATAAACTTGTCGCTACTCAATTGCTAAAATCATGACTCATTAAAAGCTAATCGCAGTTGAACTAGTGTCTGCCTTTTGAGCCTCATGACCCCCATGTTATATTTGTTGAGTACGACATGTACTTATGCTTGCTTTACTTTTTAAATCTTTGGATAAAAATCCCGAATGGGTACCAGATTGCTAGAGTTTGGAGGAATAAGGCTTGTGATCATCCAGTCAGTTGTCCCTGTGGAATTGGAGTCTTCACCCAAAGATCGGAGTTATCTTTCCACTGTTTGATGTCTAAGGTTATATCCTTTAGACTAAGTACGTTATATATTGAGCATTGTCTTTCGATATTACCCTTATTTGTGGCTATATATGAGATTTGATTTCCTAGGCTCACATATGGTGTGTATCTGGTTTTATTCTTAAAATCAGGTGCTACAAAGTGGTATCAGAGCAATGCTGACTGTAGGATGCAAGCCTAGTTAGAACTGGACTTTTTAGCATGCTTTTATCTCTGCTTAGTTCTTGCTTTCTCTCCAACCTTGTTATTTGCTAAAAGTTATGCTCACTTCGGCCTCTGATCTGTTATGAAAACCTTATCTCTATTCTAAATCCTCTCCTTTCATCTAAATAGATGGGTCGTAATGAGGAGACCACCAGCATCAAAGGTTAGAAGGACTAGGCTACGTTGTCCTTGATTGTGTTCGACAAGGAGAAGCTTTTAGCTATGCAGCAACAAGTATTATAAGGAATGACTCAACATGGGAGTTCTCAATAGTGCTTGCCACAGGGTCAAACCAACATACCAAAGGGACTAGTGAAGAGACAAGTGGCAGAATCTTGGAAGAAAATGAAGTCCAATGAAGGTGCTGATAGTAATACGCTTGGAAGTCAGTATCAATGTCAGTGCTGCAAGCATATGGTTTTCCCTGTCTTCAGAACAAGTCTAATAAGAGGGAAGTCAAGGTGAACCCGAGTTGTGCAGCTAATGTGGATAAGAAGAGGAAGGCAGTCTCACTAGAGCCAGAATTGGAAAGCAATCAACATTTGAGTTCTACTACATTGTCACATCCAGCTCCAAAGCCTGGTCAGATAAACTCAGACTCTAAAGAGTTAGAAGTTTCCCAACCTAAAATTACTCAACTCTTTCCACATGAGGTATGCATAGATGGGTGGACAATCACCTATAAGTAGTTTCAACCCTGAAAGATCAAGCGAGCTAGAAAGCGGTCGAATCAAACAAAGATGAACCTTCAGAGTCAGTAAGCTGACGATACTCTAAGCAACAATTCTATGGAGTATGACATCATAAAATATCTAGCTAAGAGAAAGTGTTATCATTGCCAGCAGGAAGGATATTATGTTAAAATTTGCCGACAGAAGAATCAACAATTGTACCATGGAAGTGGCCAGAGTCGGATCACTACAAAGTTGCTACCAGAGAGTGTCAGAGATACCCAACCCAAAAGAAGCATTCAGTGAGAGTGACGAATGAAGAAGTCATGCTAGAATACCCAAGATCCTTAGTTAAGAAATAGGAGTTTGTGCCCTTTATGTAATAAAAATGATAGTATCGCAAGTTGAGTCGATGATTGAGTTGTGCCTTTTTATTGCTTTGTTGAATTATCATTATGCTTATGCTTGTTTTGAATCTTTGTAATGACTACAATGATCTTGTTGAGTGTTCCCACAATTTCATTTAGCTTATAGGCCTAAGGTATAAGGATTAATGAAATAAATAGTCGGGTTTTGGTTATCTCCTGTTCCTCTATTCTGTCTTTCCGGAGCAGCCTGCACTGTTCGGCTTATATCCCTGATTTTGGATGATAAAAAATCATGAGAAAATTCTAGACAATAGTAGACGTCGATATCTTTCTCTGACCACAAGAATCACCTGGTAGCTATGTTGGTTATGGAATTACGAAAATCACAAGACGATGCATCTGTGCTGTTTGAAACTGGGAGCAGTTTATATTGTGCACTGTTTTCGACCACATAAACTATAGAATTTGGAAAAGTTTTCTATAAGGAAGTTGTCGAGGATTTGATAAGCTTTCCAACGGTATAAGATACAACTTCATTGAATTAATGGAATGAGAGTTACAGCTATTTTATTGCACTGCTGTTTTTCATTCCGTGAGGAAAAATTAAGCTGTTTGTTCTTAGATATACACCTGTGTTCTCTGGGACGTCAGAAGACCATTATGATAGTCAACCTATCCATAAGGAGATGCAAGCTATACTTTGGTGTCCCCTACTTTATATTTTCTTAAGGGGGTAGTCAAGTTGAAGAATTTGCAAGATGAAGTATTATATTTTCTAGTTTGCGCAGCGGAAGCGTGGTGGACCCATAACCCATAGGTCCTAGGATCAAAACCTTTGGAGGAGATTAATAAGATAGACAATCACGCTTATGCCAACTATCTAACTAATAAGGGTTCGAATGTTCAAGGTGCCATATGAAGTTCAGTTATGCTCTCTAGCTCTCACTTGGAAGAATCAATTAATCTGATAAGAAAGGTGGTACCTAGAGGATGTATACCACTTAAGGGATTCATCATCCAGAGTATGTATCCTTTGCTCAGTTGATAAGTTATTGGATCATCTATGAGGAATTGATGTATTCATCAATATGGCTCTGCAGTTCGAGCTATCCTCAGTTGGGAGTCCAATCTTCAACATACCCAAGACAAGTAGGCATTGATGACATAGGAATGAGATATATAACTACTACAGTTGGTTCTACGGAGTCTCAGGAAATCCCAACGAAATACTAAGCATGACAAGAAGGTTTGGATTGAAGAGTGTTGATTTGGAATCCACTTGAAGATGTGAGCAGAATTTAGAATTTTAATACTGAGGTTTGGTTAGAGGTTCAAGGGAAGTTTAACTAAGATCATCAAGATATTGACAGTGTTACTCAAGAAGGTTTTAAGTTGCTTGGATCAAGAGACCTCATCTAAGTGTTTGAAGGAGTCCAAGAAGAGGTTGAAGTAAAACCTATATATTAACTTAGTTAGATCACGACAAGAGCTTTATAAGTACAATGATGCACCTTGTCAAGGTGTGGGATGTGTCCATATATGAGAAGAAAAGTAGTGGCTTGTTCATTAAGTCAACTAAGGAAGCGTGAGTTGGATTACCCAACATAGTATGATCTGGAGTTATCCATTGTGGAGCATGGAAGCACTATCTTTTTGGAGGTAAAAGTGATATCTAGGAGGATTACAAGAATCTATAGGATGTCTTCACTAAGTTGGTCTTGATCTTGTGATATCCTCGTTGGAATAAAATTGATTATGACTTGGAAAAGTGCTATCACTTGGAGAAGCAAAGTCATGGCCAATGCCCTTAGCAACGAAGAATTGTGCTAAGAAGGTTCAGGTGACACCAAGGACTATGAATTGTATTCAAGGTTCGAGCAACTTAACTAGAATCCTTAATGTTTTGAAGATTGGTAGTAGAATCTCCTTCTGACCAAGAGATTCCTCAGGCTCCATTAGAAGGTGAATATTTTAAGAAAGAGAACTGATATTATAGACTAAAAAGAAAAAGTGGACTAGTGATTGAAGTTACCTGAGTATTGTTTGGAGTATCTGTCTGAATCTTGGAATCAATTTGGCAAGATACATGGAATAAGGTTAACAGGTATGTAAAGTAAAGTAGGATCCTTATCAAGAAGATGGAACTACACAAGGAAGTAAAGAAGAATCCAAAGATGAAGTATCCCTGTCTCCTAGTTGACGTCTTCCGAATCTCGGGGATGAGATTCATCTTAAGAGGGGTAGAATTGTAACACCCTAAAATTTGCACTTTTGAAAATATGATTAAAATGATTTATTTATTAATTTTTGTGCTCATAAAAATATAGGAAAATAATTTTTTTATTAATTTAAAATTCATCATATGGAGTAGCAACATGGTTGTGCATACATGTCGGTGCATTTGATTTATTTGGTTGATTGGTTTTGATTAAAATTCAAAATGGTTTAAATTGCTTTTGGAAATGAATTCGAAAATGGCTTTGAAATAAAAGAATTTTTTTTTGAAAATAAAGGAATTTTTAAAAGTTGTAAAATTTATTTTTGGTAGCATACCAAAATTTCTCATTTTTATTTGAATTAAAAAGTGTATTTTAAAGCATATTCAAATTTGATTTGGTTTACATTTGAATTTGGTTTTGAAAACAAAATAGAAAAGGATTTAGAGAAGGAAAAAACTCTTCTCCCCTTTCTTCCGGCCTGGCAGCCCAGCCGTGCGCGCAGGCCCACTCTTTCCCCTCTCTCACGCTGGCCCATGTCACCACGTAGGCCCAACAGACGGCCCAGCCAGCAGAAGGCAGTAGCGCGCACCCATTCTCTCTCTCTAATTGCTGGCCCTTGCCCTCGCCGACGCCAACAGGTGGGACCTACCTATCAGCCTCATCCCCTAGCTCGATCTCGTAACCAGCATGGAGTTCTTTGATCGTGTCCTCCTCTGTGTCATCTCCTCACGTTGGCGTGAGTGCTACGCCTAGCCCCCTCTTTAATAGCGCACGCACCCGCATAGCTTAGCCCTATTCTGAGCCCTAAGCGCAGCCGCCGCCTTCGCCTTGAGCTTTCGGTGTCATCGTAACCCTAGAATTCCACCGCTGCCGCATGCGATTCAGCCACGGCCAACCTCCGCCGTCACTCTGAGCTCCTTTCTGACCTTCACATCTTGGTAAGAAGGGCTCCAGGTGCCTTATCTTGCTCTCTCTCGCTTCCTGTCGCCTGCGCACCGCCGCTGAATCAACATAGGCCGCCTAACCGAGCTCACCGCCGTCTCCATCTCCTTCTGATCTCACCCGATACCCTAGACGGATTCACCATCTCCCTCTCTATCTCCCAGTGCCAATTCTGAGCCGATTTGAGGTTCCTAGCCCCTTTTCCCGTTACTCCGGCGAGGTTTACCCGTCTCCAGCGAAGACACCGTCGGGCTAGCACTATGCCCTGCCAGCCGATCCCCTTTCCCTCTCTTCTTGTAATCCGAACCGTCAGGATCTGATCCAACGGTTAAGATCAGCCTGTAACCCTTTGTTGTGCCTAATTGCTAAAGAGTCCCTATGGTTTTAGATATTTGAACCCGCCATCCCTGGTTTCTTTCAAAAGGACCCCTGCATTTTCATGGAATTGAACCCGCAGTCCTTGGCTGGTTTAAAATCAGATTTCATTTATTTTAATTTTGAAAATCAAGTTCCATCTATTTACAAAATTGCCACTACCTTCTGTAGGGCATATCTTCTCCGTTTTAACTCTAATTTGATCTGTTCAACTTGCGTTATGTTCATAATTCCATAATCTACATGTTCATAGTACTGTTAGATATGTTTTGAACTTTTAAAATTTGAGGTTGAATTTAATCTATTATTTTACTAAAGGAAATCTTGTTTAATTCATATCTTCTATGTTTTAGCTTTGATTTGACCCGTTCAAGTTGCGTTAGATTCATTACAACGAGATCCATGCGTCAATAACAATGTTTATCATGTCACTATTTCTAGAATTTTATGGTTTAAACTCTATTTTGAATAATAATTATGCAACTGAATTTTATAAATAAAATATCCATATGATTTGTTTTACTTTAATTTTATAATTCAAATCTAAATTTGACTTAATTCAATTTATATAAGCTTTTATATATAGTTAAAACATGGTACAGCTGTGAGGGCTACATGGCTCTGGTTTTAGCTCAGTATGAGGACCTTTTCTAGCTTGTTAGAGGTTACCTTTATTGGCTTAAGAACGGCTTGCTGAATCGGGTATAGGACAACCTCTACTCTTATGTGTATAGCCGTGATGGAATTGTGCCATTCGAATGGGGGTTCCTATATCTATTTGCTGAGTGAATCTAATTGCCCTAACTTGTTAGACGAACCTTTGAACAGCTTCATAGTGAACCCTGCCGACCTTCCTTGGTAGTGGGTCAAGAGGCTGATCACCTCGGGCGAAAGGGTAAATCACGACTCACAGTGAAAGTGTACAACCTCTGCAGAGAGTAAAACTGTTATAACAGCCGTGCTCACGGTCACGAGCGGCATTGGAACATTTACGGAATAAATGATGAACACTAGTGATACTGATGATAAGGATGCTCACTAATGATTACAGTTTTGCTATTCATTATTCATGTTTACCTGATCATGTGTTTATATGGGCTTATAATAAATTTGTTGCTACTCAATTGCTAAAATCATGACTCATTAAAAGCTAATGGTAGTTGAACCAGTGTCAGCCTTTTTGAGCCTCATGAACCCCATGTTATACTTATTGAGTACGACATGTACTTACGCTTGTTTTACTTTTTAAATCTTTGGATAAAAATCCTGGATGGGTACCAGATTGCTAGAGTTTGGAAGAATTAGGCTTGTAATCAACTAGTCAGTTGTCCCTGTGGAATTGAAGTCTTCACCCAAAGATCGGAGTTATCTTTCCCCTGTTTGCTGTCTAAGGTTATATCTTTTATACTAATTACGTTATATATTGAGCATTGTCTTTCGATATTACCCTTTTGTGGCTATATGTGGGATTTGACTTCCTGGGCTCACAGATGGTGTGTATCTGGTTTTGTTCTTAAAACCGGGTGCTACAGTCAACGACTTATCAAGTATCTAGGATTTACATTTTGAAAAGCTTAGGAGAGAGGACATCTTGCCAATAGTAGATAAGATGCTAAAAAGGATAGTTGGCTGGAGAGGAAAGTTTCTCTCGTATGCAACAAAGTTAGTCTTGATCAAATCATGTCTAGCTACTATCCCCATTTATTTGTTGTATTTTATCAAATTCCCCAAGTAAGCAATAAAAGTTATTCACTCTCATTTGACCAACTGTTTGTGCAATGATTATCTTGGCTCTCATAAATATCACCTTGCAAACTGGAAAAGTGTTAGTATGTTGAAAGAGTTTTGTGAGGTCCTGGGCTTCCCAACTTGGGAGACTTAAATCTTTGTCTGCTTGCCTTGTGGATTAATAGGTACTAGCACACATGCCCGTATGTTGCAACAAGAGGAAAAAGCTATCAAATATTGATGGAAAACAAAAGGGGACAGGAATGTTGCGTAACTATTCCCTCCATTCTAATTATAAGACATTTTGGCTTTTCTATATGCATTGATTTTACTATGCATCTAGACATAGTATATATCTAAGTGTATAACAAAAACTATAAATCTATAAAAAAGTTAAACATCTTATAATTTGGAATAGAAGGAGTATTTATGTTTTCCCCTTTTTATGAAATTTGAGAGTTATGGCCACTTAAAATTGTCATGTAAAACTTTTTTTAGACCATGAATATTTTTCGGAAATACAATTTTTTCCACAGACTATTTATGGCAGCACAATATTATGGAAAATGATCATTGTTGGTATTTCTTAACGCAAACAGAAATAATCCGAAAGCGCATGGAATTACCGTTGCATCACTTCACCCGGAAATATTCAGGGTATCGTATTTTCCACAGCGAACAGAGGTAATCTTCTAGCTAGTTCATCTAAAGACAACACAAGGGTAGAGTAGGTAGAGGATAGAGAAGGATTCCTATGGTATTAGGGTCTAAGGACAGATAAACTCTATTTCTACTTGCTTACTTCGGACACCAGATCGCACCTGGTCTGCCAAGCGAGGCCAGCCTGTAGCTCATGCCGAACCCAAACATGGGGAATTACAAGGGATGAACAGGGCTATCACCACATGCCACCTACCCCTCAACCTTGGGGAATAGGGCAAACAAAGGTAGTCTCTAGCCTAGACACCACGTCTATGCTATCGACTACTACTATAGCATTAGCTAGTAACATCCGTCTTTATCAGGAGTCCTCGACTAGAGCATCCGTCAAGGGAATGGACGACGAACCCGCAAACAAGTAAGAGTAAAGTTTAACTAATCAAAGACTTTACACTAGAAAACACAAACACTCACTTAGCGGGAGAACCCGTTGAAGTAAAGATGCTCATTGAGGTACAAGTTAGAGAGACACCGACAAGTCTGGCGCATCCCTGAGCTCCCCCTCACATCTCTCCCTTACTACTCTACTAGCTATCTAGACCTAAGCCCTTGGAGTGGAGCTCAAAGGTGGAGTGCTATTTTTCTTGTGTGTTGTTGTTAGATGGGAGCCTTCCCGCTCCTTTTATAGCCCTCAAGAGGTTGGTTCGGAGGACTATATTTGGGAAGCCCGCATGCAACCACCATGGAGGAATCACCAGGAGACAACACATGGTAGCGGGAGGTGGTTGGTGCTGCTGGTGGTGCGGCCGCACCCTAGGTGGCTCGTCTCGCCACCACCTTTGCCTGGTGGGCCTCTAGGGATGTATGGGCCACGCTTGTGAAGTTTAACACCATTTGGAGATCATTTGGTTTGGTTTTGGGCTCTTTTTCTCCACAAGACTAGGCCCTGATTTGACTCGGTAGTGGACCTTCTCCCCTTGGGCTCCTTTACTTTGCGCAATATGGTGTTATGCTTTGTTTCTTTGAATGTATTTTCTATATATTCCTTAAATGCCGTCCTGCAAATGGTCAAACACCAAAACTTGTGGAAATTGTTAGTTCTAAAGCCTTATGTCTAAGCTTGGTGTTTATTTTAGTAGTTTTTATATGATAGTTGGTAGTTAAAATTGTGAGTTAAGCACCGCCAACAAACTCCCCCACACTTACCGCTTTTGCTCATCCATGAGCAAAGTTAGAGATAAAAGTAATCATGAGCAAAACATTCTAAGATATATGGCTTACATGAAGGCTATTCCAACACATTCTTTACACAAGTGAGATTTGTGGTGTTTGCTAACATATTTCCTTGGGTTGTTGAAAAGCGGAACAGTTCTTGAAACAAAGTCATTTTCCCAATTTCATATCTTAGCAACTTGGAGTTTTGGAAGTTTTTCTCAAGAAGAAGCATAGTTCACTTTATACTCCTTAAATGGCACTCTCAAATCACTCAATGGTGTATAAATCCTTACCAAAGCATAGCAAAGTTTTTCCTTCTTTTGTTTTCTCCTACTTCTAAAAAGGTTTATGTGGAGCTTTAGGTAGGGATAAACAATATAGCATACTTGTATTGCATATGTTGTAAAGTCAAATCGTGGATCCAAGGAGAGAAATGTCATACTCTTAGATCAAGATGTGCATGTGTGTGGAAAAAGGTAAACTAAAACTATACTCCTTTTGTAGATATGATCTCTCTTTATAACATATTATTTTGAAACATGGCTATCTTTCTTCCTTCTTTTTCTAATACATGAGCCTTCATGTGCTCATCATATATTTTTTTCCTTTTTTTTATATTTGGACCTTCATGTGTCCATATTTTCTTAGCTTTTGCATAGCCCATGTATCTTTTTCTAAACCACATATTTAGAGAAAGATCATTATCTTTTTAGAACATAAAGTATTTCCCTAACTAACATATTTTTATCTACTCCCAATGTATGAGCAAAATTTTTGGTGGATGAAAACATGTTTTTGCGTACTCCCGGTGTAGGAGCAGCATGTATATGTGGGTGTGCGTGATCTTGATCTTAGGAGCATGATAAATCTCTCAACATGGGTCAACAAGACTTGATCAAACTCGATACAATAACAAGCAGCTTATGTAGAAGGCTTGAAACTTGCAAGATGTCACATTTGGCTTTGGTGGGAATTGTTCACCAAATGAGAAGTATGTGATACTATGGTTTTATAACATTTTTTATCAAAACAAATTCTCCAAGTACTTCGAATAGAAATGATAGGATCTCTGAGTCAGAACTATATCACACTTCACAACAACTTAGTCAACATGATTATCCTATTAGAATATTTTCCTACAAGCATAAGTGTATGTATATGGAACAAACTTTATGCAGTCTTCGATCTTAAGCATGTTATGAACATGTCACTTTTCAAAATTTTAAGTGTGGTACATAGGGGCATTGTTTATCAGGAGGAGATAGCACGGATAAATTGAGTTTAATTTTAGTGATCAAGATTTATGTTTGTTCAAAACTTAAAATTGGAGGGAATTGAGGGTAGTGTTGCACAAACCATCGTTTGAAGAGGAAGAAGGAGCTGAGAGGATTTTGTGCAACGTGTTTGTGGGACATCTCGGATATGTGTCGGTTATGCTCGAGAGATCTCCCCCACACTTATTCTTGTACTTGTTTTTATTTGACAAAGAAAAACAAAGAAAGAAACGAACAAGCGCTCTATCGGCCTAAACACCGGAGAGCCCATATTTTATTTATTATTATTCTTATTATTCTTATTATTATTATTATTATTATTATTATTATTATTATTATTATTATTATTATTATCTATTAATTTATTATGTTTATTTCTTTTTATATATTTTTTTTTATTTGTTTACCAGACTTTGCATACTCAAGCAAGGCTAAAGGTAAAGTTTGCAAAAATAATCCTAGCCTTGATTCATCTCCAACATGAGTTACCTCCATTGTTTTATGAAAGTAATTACTCAAAGTTCATTAATCAAAATTCAACACCAAGTCAAATTTTTAATTAAAGAAGGCCATGTTAACCTAAGCACCATGCTTAATTTAAAAAGGCCTATGGATGTAAAAGCTTAATACACCCAAACTAGAGCATACGGCATAAACAAAGGAAGCATGATTTTATATTTTTATGGAGACAAATTTAAGTAAAGGAGTTGGTGAACAATGAGTGACCTTTGCATACCTAAGTGTACTTACCGGCAACATATGTGGATGAAGCTTTGAGCCTGCTGCACAGTGGCTTGATAGTCCTACTCAGACGATCAACAAGGCTAGGCTACACACACGAATAGTGTGTATAGACCATGGGCCTTGGTGATAAGCAACAAAGGTATGAGAGAGGAGCACCCGTCTTGCGGCTCCTTTTTTATATATCATCCTCCCCACACTTGGACTTTTGTGTAAAAGTCAAGTGTGTAATGTCGGGGTCTCATTTTTTAGTGTGTTCCATCACCAAAGATCGTCGTGGTATGTAGTCGATGCAACTCCCATGTTTTTAGGCATCTTATGTCCCCTGTTCTTCTTGATCTTCACCTAATAGGGTTAGCAAACAAGAATACCCGAAGGTGCATATTATCCTGACAACATGTTCTTGCTTTTATTGACAGTAAAGGTTTTTTTAATTAATATTATATATATTATGTATATTCTTTATGATAATCCGGGGTACGTCCCGGTAGTGCTTTATTTATGGTCACAAGCTCACCGTGGGAACTTCATCTTGTAGCTATCAATGGTGGTTTAGTTCCCAAATTAACAACCAAACATTTAGCAATATCGTTCAAGCTGCAAGGTGAGTACCACAATGCAACTACGGGATTTGCAATACTTGTGTTAAACAAAAGCATCCACAATCATTCTCTTAAAAAGTTTTGAAACGAGGATTGAGAGATGGTTGGGATCCTCGTAGTTGCACGCAGTACTAAGCACGATGTTCATGGCACAAAAGTTTTCTTTCTTGAAGGATACATCATGTAGGATCAACGTTGAATCTTGACTACTATCTAGAACAACATCTTGATGGCCAGAGGGACATGGCTTGGGTTCGAGCGAGGGTGATGATGGATGTCTCGTTTTACAAGAAAGTTCAAGTGAAATGAACGGAGGTACGAACTTCACCTCCTCAAATGGGTTATGATCGGGACGCTGCTTTGCCATTGGACTTTCTAGGTGAGAGATAAGAGTGGCGGAAGCAGTTTTCCCAACTTTCCATTTAGGCTCCCATGGGAGGGGTTTTCTTGGAAAAGATTGTCCAAGGGGTGGCCTAAGAGAAGCTCAAACTCGAGGATGGAAAAGATATGGAAATCTATGTGAACCTCGTTTTTATCTATTTCAATGAGCATGGCCCTGGCAATTCCACAACATTCAAAGATGAGTCCCGAGGGACTTTTGAAAAGTTTGTTGGTCGGGATTAGTGGCATGTTACCCAAGAGGTTTTTCACTATGAATTTTGATATGATGCTAGTCCCGATTGTGGGTTGTACAGGGCTTCTACAACAATTCCCCTTAACAAACAAGGCATGGCCGTGGAAGGCGAAAGAATCCGAATTGCTTCGGAAGAATGTTTCACTTCCATTAACCATTCCTTCGATGGTTCTACTTTGGGGGAAGCTTTGAATGTAGGCTTTTTCGTGCCTAGAGTGTTTTAAGGTATTGCCATAATCCTCGAATTCGATAGGAAACTCCGAAGGATGAATTAATCTTTTCATCGGTGTTTGTGGTTCGGGTGAGGGTTCACGAGTTAAATCTAAGGGTGCTAAAGGTTTGGATTCGACTGGTGAGGACTCCTCAACACTCGACGTAACTTTCGCCTAGAGGGATTTAGTTCTTATGATAGAAGAAGAGTGTTTGTCTATGAAGTGCAAAAGGAATTCTACTTGTTCCGTCATAGTTTTGTGTGTAAAACGACCTCTGACAGTCATGTCTAGGCATAGGTTAGCATCCATGTCAATACCCAAACAAAAGAGCCATAGCAATATGCTATCGGGTAGAGACAAGTCTGCACTGGCGTGTATTAATGCTAAAAATCTAGCCTAGGATGCACCTATAGACTCCTTCTCATACTGCTTAAAATTGAGGATCGCCCTTGGTACAGAGGCGATACAGGATATAGGGAAGAAAGCAAGGTAAAACATGTCTTTAAGTTCATCCCGGTCCCCATTCATACTTTCTACGGTGTGTGTACCATTGCTTCGCCTTCCCTGTGAGAGAAAAGGGAAACAATTTTTACTTTAGAGTTTCTTGTGTCATGCCTGAGATGCTCAGGCACGAACACATCTTGTAACAACCTAGGTTTTCTAATAACCCAAAAATCTAAACTTAGAATTTTTTTTTCTAACAATACCCATGCATGGTGAGTGTGCATACTAGAAAACCACCCATGTAGTTGCAAAAATAGATCCCAAGCTAGCATGATTGAGCATTTGCATATTAAACAACTTGTGAGTTGCATCTTTATGATTTTATTGATAATAAAATCAACTAAACCCTTTGTAATAAATTTGGTGTGTGAGTTGCCAACCCTTTTTTTCTTAGGCGCTCATTTTGTCTGGGCTTTCAGTTTAATGTTTTTATTCAGCGGCCGTGGTTATTGGCAAGAACTCATTGAATCTATCGTTTGGGCTTGGTATGGATCTTAGAACCCTAGATGACCCCTAGTGGACCCCATAAGGATGTGTACGTGCTTGGCAACACATGTATACATATATAGCAGCCCATGGTATAGCATAGAATGGAAATAGAAAAAGAAAAGGATTCAGAAAAGGAGGGAAAAATGGAAAAGGGAAAAACGGCCGGCCATAGCAGGCAGCCCAGCCCCGCCGGCCCACGTCGCCCACGCAGCCCAGCCACCTGCGCCATATCTGTCCCTTGGTTTAGTGTCAAACCTAGCAATGTCCATACTTGACTTGCATGAGGGCATATGAAAAGCATATGTTCAACATTTTCATCGTCATTGCAGCCATATAAGGGCATGATGCATTATCTATGATGTTTCTCCTTGCCAAAATATTTCTTGTCTTTGGTCTTCCCTTTATTGCTAACCAAGCAAAGATCTTGAATTTTTTAGGAGCTAAAGAAGACCATAATTCTTGTGCTATTCGGCAAATTATCCCCCCCAAAGAGAGTACAAACTAAGCTGTTCTACATTTAAAATTCTTTGTTAGCCCAAATCTCATTTCCCTTATATCTTCTAGATCTGTTAGTTAACTACTATCCAAAAGGTTAAATAAATGTAGCATTTCTTGTACTATAACTTTTAGAAGTCATTTTGGGTCATGTTATCTTTTTTGTATTTGGCTACTATTTTCTTGATAAATATCAGATCGAGACAAATTGTTGAATGTCTTTTCAAACAAAGCACAAGATTGCCTCAATGTCGTGACATTAGTAGTCTCAGAAATGAGCAATTTTGGAGGACTCCAGCACAGTGTATCGGACGACTGTAAGATAAAACATTTCGCGGAAGCTTAAAGAATCGTATTAGCACAAATTGATTTAACCAAAAAATGACATCTTTACATTTGTGCATAGCACAAATAGACCGTTCACGTCCTAAACAACACAAACCCACTTTGCGCTGCTCTTTGCATCTTGGAAATGTTTCTCTTCTCTCTTCCTTCTAACCTTTTTCGTTCTTTTGATGATGAAAGAACTAATTGACTCTCATATGTGTTTTTACTTTTCTGTCAACAACCTTCATCTTGTCCCAGCCGAAGGCATACATATATATATCAAAACAAGTGCATGACCCTTTGCATGGCTTCACTATTCGCATGGCATCTCAAGAGAGATGCATGCAGCCACCAGCACTAATGAGCACTAAGAGGTAATACTATAATTCCATTCGTGTACACGGTTACTACCTGCTTGCATGCAAGCCTGACGGCCAATCCAACATGCATCTACTTCATGTAACGTGCACACTATAAAACACAAACTATGATACTTGATTGAAGGGAGAGGAAAGGGTATTTCAACCCATAATTCTTATTCTTTAATTCTAGCAACCATCACACTAAGACATTTATAATAAGAATTATTTGCTCTAATTCATGGGCCATATTTCAGTTAAATAATCGAACATTTTCCCACTTGGTCCATGAAACGACTTTGAAATTTCGATAGACTTTAAGTGCACACTTTTCATCTAATTTATCAAGTCTCCTATAATTTGAAATTGAACGACCGAATCATAGCAGTCACAAAGTCACTGACATGATCCCTTCCATGTATTACAAATCGAACCAATTCAAAGTAAACTTTTATGTGGAACAAAAAATGTTATCACACCACAGCTATAAGTGTATACATCTTTATGTGGATAACATGCAAAACAGACCTTTATTGAATTCAAATAATATTCAGAGCAACAAATATTCATGTATATACACATCATGCTAATAAGGTCTTATCTATAATGCCCATCCTTTATACATGGTCAATGAAAGTCTTAGGCAGTAATCCCTTTGTTAGCGGATCCACAATCATCAGATCAGTACCAATATGCTCGATTGATACTTTTTTATTTTGCACTTCTTCTTTAACTGATAGGTACTTTAAATCCATATGTTTTGCTCCTTTTGAGTATCTATCATTTTTTGAGAAGAAGACAACAGCGGCATTGTCACATTGTATCTTCAACGGTCTCTCAATATTGTCAATAATTCGAAGACCAGACCCAAAATTCCGCAGCCACAATGATTGAATAGTAGCCTCAAAGCATGCCACAAATTCAGCCTCCATAGTGGAAGTAGCAATGACAGACTACTGTCCACTCTTCCATGAAACTGCTTCTCCAGCCAATAGGAACACATAGCCAAACGTGGATTTCCTTGAGGCCAAACATCCAGCATAGTCTGAATCAGTGTAGCCTATCACCTCCAAATGGCTTGATCTCTTGTACGTGAGCATGTGATCCTTAGTTCCCTTCAAATACCGAAAAAATCTTCTTCCCAGCTATCCAATGGATTTTTCCAGGATTACTTTGATATCGACCAAGCATGCCAACAACAAAGCTGATATCTGGTCGAGTACATGTTGAAGCATACATTAAGCTCCCAACAAGTGATGCATATGGAATGGATTCCATTACTTACGTTCTAAATCATTCTTTGGACAATGCATTTCACTCAATTTGTCCCCTTTCTGAATTGGAACCATTCCGGTGGAGCAATTTTCCATCCTGAATCTCTCCAATATTTTGTTAATATAGGCCTTTTGAGACAATCCTAACAATCCTTGTTTTCTATCCCGGAATATTTCTATTCCAAAAACATAGGATGCCTCACCCATATGTTTCATTTCAAAACTATTGGATAGAAACTTCTTTACATCACGTAACAAAGTTTGGTCATTAGCAGCAAGGAGAGTGTCATCAACATATAGGACTAAAATAATAAACTTGCCACCACTGACCTTCATGTAGATGCACTGATCAACGGCATTCTACTCAAACCATATGTTGTAACGGTGCCATTGAACTTGATATACCATTGTCGGGAAGCTTGTTTTAGCCCATATATTGACTTCTTTAATTTAGACACCATATCTTCTTTTCCATGAGCCAAAAATCCCTTGGGTTGGTTCATATACACTTCTTCATCCAAATCACCATTTAGGAATGCAGTCTTTACATCCATCTGGTGGAGTTCCAAGTCATAATGCACCACTAATGCCAAAATAATTCTCAATGAGTCCTTCTTAGAAACAGGAGAAAAGGTCTCTGTATAGTCAACACCTTTTTCCTGAGTAAAACCTTTGGCAACAAGTCTGGCTTTGTATCTTTCAATATTTCCTTTTGAGTCACGTTTGGTCTTGAAGACCCATTTACACCTGACTCGTTTGAACCTTGAGGCAATTCCACTAATTTCCAGACATTGTTGTCATCCATCGACTTTAACTCTTCTTTCATGGCTTGCTTAAATGAGATAGGATCATTTTCTATACTTAAGTCACATTCATGTTCAACTGAATAAACCACATAGTCCTCTAAAATTGTAGATTTTTTCTGCCTTTTAGATCGTGGCACTATGGTTTCTTGCGGTCTTTCAGTTTCAATTGTGACTTGCACATTATTAATCGGTTCAGAGATTATATTTTCAGCAGTGTTGTTAAGCTTGATACAACAATGCTAGGAGTAGTATTAGATTGAATTTCATTAATATCCACTTTTCGTGAATTCTCACTCCCACTGATCTCATCATTCTCAATGGACTGAGCATTTCCTGTCTCAACAGTTTGCGTACTATGGTTAGGACAATAAAATCTGTACCCCTTGGACTTTTCAGGATAGCCAATGAAGTAACCACTAATGGTCCTTGCATCAAGCTTCTTTTCAAGTGGGTTGTATAATAATCTCACTTCTGCTGGACAACCCCAAACATACAGGTGCCTTAAACTAGGTTTCCTTCCTATCCAGAGTTCATAAGGGGTATTATAAACTTCCGTACTACGAACTCTATTCAGCAAGTACACGGCGGTCCTTAATGCGTGCATCCACAAAGACAAGGGTACATTAGAGTAATTTAACATACTCCTAACCATTTCCATGAGAATACGATTCCGCCTTTCAGGCACCCCATTTTGATGAGGTGTCCCGAGCATTGTATATTGTGCACAAATGCCACAGCTTTCAAGAAACTTTGTAAATGGACCTGGACATTGACCACTTTCATCATACTTTCCAAAGTATTCACCCCCTCAATCAGATTTCACCACCTTTACTTTTCTATCAAGTTGTCTTCCCACCTTATTCACAAACACCTCTAGGATGCTTGCTGCTTGAGACTTTTCATGCAACAAGTATAGATAACAATAACATGAGTAATCATCAATAAAAAGAATGAAATACTTCTCACCACCCCAAGAAGGAACATCAAATGGACCACAAATATCAGTGTGTATCAACTGTAATAGCTCAGTACTCCTTGTAGCAGGGTGCTTTGATATGTGTGCGGTCTACTTGCCCTTAATGCAATCCACACATACATTCCAGTCAACAAAATCCAATTGAGGAAGTATTTCATTTTTCACTAGCCTCATAACTCTTTCTTTGGATATGTGACCCAGTCCCTTATGCCACAAGAAAGCAGATTGCTCATTATGTGCACTACATTTATTTCCAACAACAAGCTCAACATTAAACAAGGATTTAGAAAAAACCATCATCAAGATTGAAACGGCATAAACCATCAATTAAAATACCGAAACCATAATAGTATTTATTCTTATATAACGAAAACATACCATCACCAACCATGAACTTAAAACTTATTACATCCAACTTGCTCATAGACACAAGATTTCTAGATCATTTGGGAACATAAAGACACTCTTTCTAGTCTAAGTGCAGAATGGTCTCGAGGGTTATTCTATAAGTCTCGATCCCTTCAATTCGTGCCTTCATCCTATTCCTCATGTACAAGAACTGTTCAGGCCCGCTTATAGGTTGGATCATAAGGAATCCCTGTGTAATATGTGAAACATGAGTAGTAGCACCACAATCTAACCACCATGTATTACTAGGAACTTCAACAAGATTTGATTCTAAGCATACAGAAATATAATAATTTATACCTTTCTTTTCGAACCATTTCTTCCTCTTTGGGCGATCCTTCTTGAAATGGCCAGTTTTCTTGCAAAAATGACATCTCGGCTTCTTATGGATTTGTCCCTCATTAACATGAAGTGGATTCTTCACCTTCTTTCCTTTGTTCCCTGGTTTTTCCTTACTGCTGCTAGCGCCATTATCCACCATGAGATGAGTGGAATGAACCCCATTTTTCTTTAATCTCCCTTCTTCCTGAATTAACATTGCTTTGGCATCCTGGATGTTCCATTTATCTTTAAGGGTGTTATAATTCACCTGGAACGGGCCAAATTCAAGAGGGAGAGAGCATAACAAATTGCACCAAAAGAGGCTCATCAACATTCATGCCCATGGAGTTCAATTTTGCGGCAAGGTTCATCATGTTCGTTACATGATCACGAATGGGAATGACCAATTGAACTTCATGGTCGTTAACTCACCCATAAGACTCCCCACAATAGACTTGTCAGTAATGTCTGAGTGGGAGTGTTCTTTAAGCTTCTCCATAAATTCTTGTGCATTCTCAGTTACGGGCATCGATGGCTTAACATTTTCAGCCATCATCAATTTCATCAAGCTTAAAGACAGCCTATTTGACTGTTCCCAAGTGCCCATAAAGGCACGATCATCTTCAGAACTTTCCTCTGTAATGGTTGCAGGCTTATCAAGAACAAATGCTACATCCAAATCCATAGCTCCTAAATGGAATCGAATTTGTTCAGACCAATCGTTATAGTTCAGCCCATTAAACTTGACAATCCCATAACTTTGACACATTAAGTTAATAGATGTTGTAAATATTTAAATATGCCCATGAATTAATATTTTGAGTAAATGTAATGGATTCAAACACAAAACTTCAAGTGTGTCTAAAACATCTTTCGATGCAACTTAGATACACGGCTAGCACAAAAATTGATACCGAAATAAATACATTTATTGGATAATCGAACATGCTTAAAATAAAATGCACGCCATCTTTGGATAGACTAACAAAATAATTAAGCGTGTCGATTATCCCATTCATGTTACCAGTTGTAAGCAATGGTCCACCTTTGGGCAACCTCCCAGATTACAACTCATGAACTCAATTGTTCATCACATCTTTCGAATAATAGTATCAAAATAATATGAACAATTGAAATGCACAAATAAATATTTACAATCCTTCGTGCAAGGCCACTTTGGTGGCTAACATGCTTTTTATGATATAAACATTTATTCAACATATTGTTTTACAATTATGCTCATAAGAACCGTTCGTGAGCATTCGTTCATCTAAAATTGTAAGGATGAACACATCATTTGCTAGCATTATATAGATACATCATATCAAGCAAAATACGCTCGGCTAGCAATAAACATAAGAGCCAATAAATAAATAAAGACATTAGACTTTCCTTCATATGCAACCGAATAAACTTTGAAGCTGCATATATCTTTTCATGTCGTATAGAAAGATAGTAGAAACAACATAGCTATCATGGTAAATCAAAAGTGCTAAAAAACCTGGATCTGATACCAAATGTAAGCTAAAACATTTCGTGGAAGCTTAAAGAATCGTATTAGCACAAATTGATTTAACCAAAATAAAACATCTTTACATATGTGCATAGCACAAATAGACCGTTCATGTGCTAAACAACACAAACCCACCTTGCGCCATGTTTGCTCCTTGCATCTTGGAAATGTTTCTCTTCTCTCTTCTTTCTTACCTTTCTTGTTCTTTTGATGATGAAAGAACTAATTGGCTCTCATATGTGTTTTTACTTTTCTGGCAACAACCTTCATCTTAGCCAAAGGCATACATATATATAGCAAAACAAGTGCATGACCCTTTGCATGGCTTCACTATTCGCATGGCAGATGCATGCAGCCACCAGCACTAATGAGCACCAAGAGGTAATGCTAGCATGCAGCAACACAGCACTAATGAGCACTAAGAGGTAATACTATAATTCCATTCATGTACACGGTTACTACCTGCTTGCATGCAAGCCTGACGGCCAATCTAACATGCATCTACTTCATGTAACGTGCACACTATAAAACACAAACTATGATACTTGATTGAAGGGAGAGGAGAGGGTATTTCAACCCATAATTCGTATTCTTTAATTCTAGCAACCATCACACTAAGACATTTACAACTAGAAGAACGCCCGCGCATTACTGCGGGAATCGCTGGTGAAATTATACTACTTATATTTACTAAAAATATCATACTACATGTTAGTATATGATTTTTAGCATTCTAATATGGACAACTAAATATATGTTAATAAATGATGTGGTTTGCTAATGTGAATAGCTTGAATGAAGATATAATGGCATGTGTTAGTTAGATGCTGATCTGGACACTTTGCATGGCGCCATAGTTGAATGTGCTAGTGGGATGTTCTAGTGGATGCTGATGTGGACACTTAGCATGGCAAGATAAATTACTAAAAATATCATAATACGTGTTAATGGATGATTTTTAGCATTCTAATATGGATAACTAAATATATCTTAGTAAATGATGTGGTTTGCTAATGTGAATAGCTTGAATAAAGATATAATGGCATGTGTTAGTTGGATGCTGATGTAGACACTTTGTATGGCGCAATAGTTGAATGTGCTAGTGGGATGTTCTAGTGAATGCTGATGTGAACACTTTGAATGGCAAGATAAATTGCTAGTGGGGTTTATCTTTATAAGAGATATAGATAAGAATTATTTGCACTAATTCATGGGCCATATTTCAGTTAAATAATCTAACAGCGACATCTTTTTTCTACCATAGTATCGAAAAATTGTCTAAATGCATAAATTAAATTCCATTTTGTGTTTGAAGAAAAAATCCATTAGAATGATAATAAATTACACAGATCACAGAGTACTTAATCCATCGTGTCCATATAAAGTTGAATATATTGTACCTGAGACAAAAAGGACTTTTCCAATATATAAGAATTCTTGTCAAATTTGTGAGAACTACTCACTACTACATAATAGCACTTCACCATGGGCTTCATCACTGCAGGAATTAGGAGAACCAGCAGTGTTGACCCTTCACTGTCGGTTCTTGGCTCTGAAAACAAGAAATTGATTTGGGATGTGACCGAACCAGCAGTGATGACAACTATCACTGCCGGTTTGTGTCTCTAACTGGCAGTGGCTTGATGGCCACATATCACTGCCGGTTCAAGCCAAGAGCCGACAGTGATTGGGCTCTATCACTATCAGTTCTAGCCAAGAACCGACAGTGATAAGCCTACATCATAAAAAGGCTGCAGCCATCCTCTCCTTCCTCCTCTCTTCCATCCCGAGAATAGAGGTGCGCGTTTGGGCCCTTCCCTCCATTGTTGCGGCTGCTCTTCACCATGAAGCTAGTGCTTCAATTTTTGAAGAACGGCTTGATCTTTTGCTTCAAGGTTAGTAACAAGCATCACTCCTTTAATTTTATTGCTTAATTAGCTTCGTTTTGATGGCTATATTGCTTGATTCTCATTCTAGTTCTTTCTCCATTCTAGAGAGCACTTTTCTAATTGGGCATTTGTGCAAGGCTCATATTGTGGTAAATCCATCATCCAAAAGGTTGGTGTCCATGAACACATTTAAATTCCTAGCTAATTATTCCATGGTGGTCAAGATCATCATTGTTAGTATGTGATGCTATAATTAGTTCTTAAAAGTAGAGTAGATTATTTTACAATTTGTTGAAAAAATTAATTTATGTGTCACATAACAACACATTGTTTAGAGTTACATTGTTGTTTATGAGTGTCTCCATTTTTATGTGACATGGAGTAGAATAATTGTTCTTCATTATTGTGCAATAATTTTTAATGGGGTTGCGTTTTTCAATTTATATGGGCATTGTTTGGAACTACATTGTTGTTCATGATCATGTCTCCAATTTTAGTCTTTTTTAAAATAAGTGTCTCCATTTTTATGTGGCATGGAGTAGAATAGTTGTTCTTCATTATTGTGCAATAATTGTTTTTTTACTACGATTTTCAATTTACAAGGTCGGGGCTACCAATTTCAATTTTCCAATAATTAGTGTACAATAATATTTTCCAAAAATGGTACTTTCGAGCTACAATTATTGTTCATGAACCTCAGCGCTACTGTTTGACCCTAGTTGGTGCTAGAAGAATGCTACTGAGGTGGTTAAATTATAATGTGTTGATACATATTGATTGTAACATTGACCTGTACGCAAATATGTCTTTGTTATCATATATGTAATTTTAGTGTAAGATCTTTGTTATCGTATATGTAATTTATTTCTAATATTTTTGTTATTTTTTGATGTATTTCTGTACTCTATCTAAATAAATATATCGTTGTTGTTAAAACTTTTCCACAGTCCTTTACATATATGCACCTTCACTATCGGTTCTATTTAAAAACCAGCAGTGATATTCACTTTCACTGTCGTTTGTAACTGAAAACCGACAGTGATGTCCATGCCCCCCTATATAAAATAAACCGTCGGCCACATACATCGATCCTACCCACCCACGAACTCTCATATTTGTTGGGCAACTAGAAATCTACATTCCGATGTCGCATTGGTCTCAAAATTATTCTCAGACTTGCACATGCCACGGGTGAAGGAAACACCAAGTTTAGGATTTTTCGGAGATGGTTTGCTACTTTATGAGGTTTAATTGAATTTCCGCGCAACGACATCGATTAATTATAGGTTGAACTGAGTCTACCCATGAAAAGATCCAAAATGGTGCCAAACTTTTACACAGGGTCTCATGTGCCCTAGGGATCAGAATTTTGTTTAGGTCAATGAAAAAATCTAGTGGGTCAAAGATGTAATTCACCCTCTTTTGTCTCATTCGGCACACAGAAAAATATAATAATAAAAAAATTAACAAAAAAACCTAAGATCTTGTGTGGGGCCTTAATTTGGGTATACATGCTTGCCAAAAAAATTTTAAGCCATTTTGGCATAGGCGGAGTATACATACTTCACAGAGGTACATGAGCCCTTTCATCAAACCATGAGTATACACATATGTTATCAAGGTTTCTGTGGTTCATATGCATTTCGGTGTCGTATTGGTCTTAAACTTTTTTTAGGCTTGTACAAGCCATGGATGGAGAAAACACCAAGTTTAGGATTTTCTAGAGATGGTTTGCTACTTTCTAAGGTTTAATTGAATTTTCACTCAACGTCACCGATTAATTATAGGTTGAACGGAGTCTACCCACCAAAAGATCTGGAATGGTGCCAAACTTTTACATAGGCTCTCATGTGCCTAGGGATAAGAATTTTGTGGAGGTCAATGAAAAAATCTATTGGGTCCAAGATAAAATTCACCCTCTTTTGTCTCATTCAACATACAGAAAAATATAATAAATAAAAAACTAATCAGAAAAATTTAAGATCCTATGTGGGGTCTTACTTTAGGTGTACATGCTTGCCAAAAAAAATTTAAGCCATTTCGACATAGGAATACACATGCTTCTATTTATTAAATATATAAAAGGAATTTTTTATATATAAAAACAACACTGTCGGTTTCAAAAAACTGGCAGTGATGAGACGAAATCGACAGTGATGTTGGTTATCACTGTCGGTTCATTTTGAAAACTGGTAGTGATTTATAAAAAATTTAAAAAAATTATGCCAGCCCTTGGGTTCGAGCTCGGGTCCCGGAGACCAGAGTTCTGAGTCTTAACCGCTGCGCTAGTATAGGAGATGTGTCAAGGCGCATTTTATTTTTTCTTTTTGACCTTTTAGAGCGCTTAATAATTTATAAAATTAAACCAAAAAAATTGGGTTGCCTGGCACTCGGACACGTGTCTCGGGGGCTTTATTGCGCGGTCTTAAACGTTGCGCCAGTTGGAGGATTTCGAAAGAAAGGGAAAAGATATGCTATTTAACCCGTAACCGCTGCACCCCCATCACTATCGGGTCCAAAAATGCGGCAGTGATGTTGCCTCATCACTATCGGTTTAGACCTTGCAACCGGCAGTGATGAGCCATTGGGATAAAAACAAGGCACGGGGTGAAATTTTCCAAAGTCATTTCAACCTCGCGCCAACCCCTCCCCCACCGTCGGAGCACCACCCCGCGCCGACGGGCACCACCGCCCCCTGCGCACTCGCCCACCGCCCCCCGTGCTGTCGTTCCCAGTCCCGCACTCCTCTTCTTCGACGCCGACGCCTGTGTGTCCCCTCGATGCATCCCCGTTAGTCCCACGCCAGCGCCCACGACGTCGTCCACCTCCCCATGCCAGAGCACCACGTCGTCCGTGCCCTCGGTCCTCGTCCATGACGTCGGCCGTGCCCCTCCTCCTCCACGCCTGCACTCCCACCGTCGAGGCCTTTAGGAGCGCACGGACAGCTGCTTCCCCACCCCCCACGGTGAGTGTGTGGCTCACTGCCCGCTATGTGTTTGATGAAATGCCCGTTAGGTTAGCCAACGCCAACCTGGGCTCTACCCCCCACCCTTCCTTCTTGCATACGAGCTTCAATTGCATATGAGCTTCAATTGCATACGAGGGTAGATTGTGGTGGAATGAATTGTGCATGTTTTCATACCGTGGTGTGAATTGGAAGTAATAGTTTGTTAAACTTTGTTGCCCGGTTAACATGCACCGGAATTCGGGTATGGCAGTTAAATCAAAGCCGCTTGGTATAATATAGAAGGTGTAAAATTGCAGTACATGTATTAATTTGCAACAGCGTGTGTTATCTCGTGATGGTTTTGTTGATGTTGTATCCTAGTTGATGTCATCAGAAGACTGGATAGGAACTGGTTTTGTGCCTTTTTGTGACTTGGGTGACCACTTGCAATGAGTTTGTTTTCTGTGTAGCTTCCCCAACTAGGTTCCATCTCAATTTTTGGAATTGCTCCATCATTTTGGTGTTTGTGTTTGATGCTAAGTTTCTGTTCTCTTTATTTTTGCATATGCTATTAGTAGTTGTCCACGGCCAAAACTAACCACGATCGTGTCACAGCCATGACTCGTCATCGCCTGTTACCCCGTCGTCGAAGAACAGATCGACAATAAGAAGCGGCTAATATCGTTGGACAGGAGAGCCGCATGATCCGACAAACGGTGACGATGTCAATTAGGACGGTGAGAACGAGCAGCCATGGACCCCGTCCGGCTTGCTCGAGCTGGGTCAAAATAATCAAGATGGCCAGGTAACTTTGGTACCATGTGACTAATCAATTGAGAGGGTCATAGCTTACTTGAAGTCTCCAGCAGGAGCCTCCGCCGACCGAGTAGCTAGAGGGTTCGGGTAGCAGGAAGGCAAGATCCAAGCGAGGCATGTCAAAGCTTTCTGTTGGTAGGAATGCACACTGGCACATCACTGAGTTTGATGAATTCGGGGATCCACTCTCCACTAGTACAGTTTATCCTTTCGTAGGCAGCGGTGACAACCTTTGTGATCAAACGTGGAGATGTCTGGGTTTTAGGCATCGTACGTCTCAACTTGCTCGGAAACTTCTAAATTTTTTACCACAACCTCTACATGCGATGACACGACACCTCGACAAGTTTCGTGATTTTTGGACTTCGTTTGCATTTTATATAATTAAAAAACACTTTTTTAATAAGTTGGTCGGTCATGTTTCGTGAAACAGATGTTCAAAATTTCACGAATGTCCCTGCACACGGCCTCAAAATACACTAAAAAACATGAATACCATTTTTTTAATCGCTAAATTCTAATATTTCATGCACCTGCGGTTCAAATTTACTTTTTCGAGAAAAATTCAAGTAAACATAAAAAATTTAAAAAATATACCAAAAAGTCATAGAAAAGTTCCAAATTGGAACATGTGCTTCAAGGTACTGTATAAATGCCACAGAAAAAATTTGAAAACAAAAAAAAACTTTGCCGAGTGTCGGAATTGGCACTCGGCAAAGGAACCTCTTTGCCGAGTGCCAAGACAGACACTCGGCAAAGACAGCACGTTTGCCGAGTGCTAACGGCTAGCACTCGGCAAAGGATGACACCGGCGTCGCCTGAGGTATTTTGTCGAGGGTTATTCTTTGCCGAGTGCCTGACACTCGGCAAAGAGGACATTTGCCGAGTGTTTGGCACTCGGCAAAGACGGCCTTTGCCGAGTGCCGGATTTGCCGAGTGCGGCACTCGGTAAACTGCCTCTTTACCGAGTGCCCGTGTTTCGACACTCAGCAAAGCTCAGAGCACTCGGCAAATAGCGCGCCTCCCGTAGTGGCAGCGGTGACAACCTCTGTGCAACCAGTAATGATGACAAATGTAGGAGTATGCAGGACATTTCTCGGAGGGAGTATGATGGTAACAGAACACAGTTTAGTACATAGAAAAAAAATAGCGGGCTTGCCGCTATAGCGACAAGAGAGATTTAACGCTAAGTTATTTCTATTTGTGCCGCTATGCCAACTTTAACTGCTATTGTGTGCTATAGCCCTACTAATTGCATAGCCTTAGCGTTCTAATGGCGGTGCTATTTCAGATTTTGCCATCACTAATAGATTTTGATAATTTAATTTGTTATTTTCTACTTATCATTTGCTACTAATTTGGTTTTTTGGATAATTAAACGTTGGAATTTCATGTACCATGTTGTAATGTCATATTAGTAATGTTAGCTAGACTTGTGGAACCTTAGAAACATTTTTTTGTTTATCAAATTTCATATTTACCATTTTTTTCATCAATTATTGGTGTTTTTCATGTTTTCTTTATAAAAATGCTATCTGTCGTAGCGCCGCTATAGCCTCGTAGCTGTTGAAAAAAAGTTGTCGCTATTTTCAATAGCCCCGCTATTTAAAACTATGGTTTAGTATTTAAAATAAAAGTTACCATATGGAAAATACTTCATTATTATTAGGTCTCTGGCTCTGGATAGCTAACCAACTAATCATGTTGCAACAACATCTAAAGGATACATTATTCAGAGCACACAGCATGGAAATAGCGATGGCAATGCCGTTCACGGATAAACCTCTATAACCGAGTGAATTCCTACTGATGAAACAACTTTGTAGGCACTGAATCCAGCTTCCAGGATGATCTTTTCCCACCCACGCTCGTCTCGTTCGACCCCGTCAATGTGCATCATGTGGACATCGTACAAGGCCTGTGTCTCCTTTGTTGGATGCAGATGCAGGACCAGCTCCCATCACAGCGTCAATGATTATCACCTTTCCTCCAGCCCCTCCTCCTCCTGCAGGGATAGCTTCCTTGCACTTTCGCAGCGCCTTGACGCAGTTATGGTCACCCCAGCAATGTAAAACCCACTGCAACATACATATATACTGATACAGATATACACTCAAATTCTTCTATTATTCACTGGTCACTATTGAATCAAATACTATATATATGTACTACTGATGTAAGTATGAAATATGTACAAGTACTCAACAAGTATCTGCAAATTAGCATCTTGAGGAAGTCCCATCGTACAAGAAATAAATAAAGAGTACCTTGAGTAAGACCGCATCAGCTTTTGGAATGAAGTCGAACATGTCACCGGCGATGAACTCCACCGCCGTGCCACCATCAGCGCGCGCCTGGCTGACAACGTGAGGGAGGTCAAGGACGCTGCACTTGACGTGAGGGAAGGCCGCCGCGATGGCCACCGACGCCGCGCCATGCCCGCCGCCGACATCGACCAAAGAGCTCAGCCCGCCGAAGATGTCGCGACCAGCATCCTCCGTGAGGATGATCTCCATGGTGATCTGGCTGGCCGCGACCATGGCGCTGTTGTACAGGGCATTGTGGTCCGCGTCCTTCCTCGTCATCTCGTACACGCTGCAGCCATGCACCATCTCGAAGAAAGTCGTCGAGCTGGTGCCGGCGTCGGCGGCCTGCTCGTCCGCCTTCAACCACGCGTGCATGTCGAAGAAGGTGGGGACGGTGAGAGGGTTTACCAGGAAACGAATCAGGGGCGCCATGCTTCCAAGCTTGTTACTGTCGACGAGGAGGCGGGACATCGGTGTCAGCTGGTACTGGAACACCACGGCCGCCTCGCCGCCGTTGCTAGCGGCGGCGCTGGCCGGTGGCGGCGTGGCGGCCTCCGATGAAGCGAAGACACCCGAGGCGGTGAGCAGGTTCATGAGCCTGCGCACGTGAGGCTTCTTGGACGCATGGGCCCCGGTGCCGGCGATGATCTCTGACAGCGTTGCACAGCCGCCGTGTAGGTGGATGGCGTTGGGGATTCCTAGATCTACTGCGCACTTGAGCACCATGGACTTCACAAAGCCGAGGCTGTGGTGGAAGAGCTCCAGCTGAGCGCGGTTCAGATCCTCGGAGCTCATTGCATCCATGTTGCCAAGCGATGCAGGAGGGTGCAAATGGTTATCGGAGGGTGCAAATGGTTATCGGTACTGCTGGTCTATATATAGAAGTACTCCCAACGTTCAAGTTGCCAGTGTGTTCAACTTTATGGAATCTGTTGCACGCTAATTAATTACAGCCTTTCAAGTTTTTAGCACTAGCTTTACACATGATTTTTTTTGGGAAAACACTTTGCACATGAATTTAGGCCGCATAGGAATAGAAAATTAGGAATTGACTGATGACGACCTTGACTCCTCGCTTTCTCTCTACATGCATGCGTCCAGCAGCATGCTGTCACGTACATTGAGAAGAAGCGACTCCGCTAACGGAAGCGTTCATACTGTACATATGCCAATCCTATAGCTAGGCTAAGAGCTTCCTTTGATTATCACTTCTAGCATTCATCCATCCATCGTATACTGCTCAGAGTACAATAAACGCAGGGATTGGCATTTGGAGGAAAAGGACACAAAATATGGCATGAGTTTGACCGAACTCCTTCTAAGGTCCGTTTTTTTTTTGAAATTTTGTCCATAATTTATTTTAATTTTTTGTTTATTTAAAGATATTCACGCGTGCATAGTTTACTCTTAAACATATATATTTTGTAAAAATATATCACCACTACAAAGAGGAGACAAACGAAACAATAACAAAAAATAGCAAAACATTAAATCCCATAAAGCACTAGTACAACCAAGCTTTAAGAGGCGAGTGAATTAGGTTTTTAGAACCGGCCATAGTGACCGTCTCTATCATTGGGTTACTGTTAATGCAACAACAATAGAGGCAGGCAAACTGCCCATCTCTATAAATGGAGGAAAAAACAATAAAAACGATAGCGCAGCACAACCGCCAGCTAGGCCTGCTTGTTCGGGCTTCAAGCCCACCATTCATGCATCTGGGCCGTTGCCTCTAGTGCATCTGATGTTGAGGTCATCGCTCGCCTCCTTCTCCGTCTTCGACTGTGCACATCCATCGCCTTGGGATACCAAATCAGAGCACATCAGTAGGCAATCAACTAGAATGGCCACACATGGAACAACTAGGGCAGAGGAGTCACGTGGTGAAGCGACCCACACCACTCGGAGCCGAGGCCTGCTTGATGTGCTGCCTCTCTAAATATGACCAGTGCGAGGGCAGGGGACACTGCACAAAGGCTAGCTCGCCACGCCACCATTGTATCCCAGCCAAGAGCGGGCCCTGGTGCCATCTGCTAGATCTACTTGACGCAGATGGAGTCTGTCGCCCTGCCATCACTTCCGTTGTGTAGCCAGAGGAAGGGGCGACCACTGGGGAGGAATATTGATGATGGCCATGTGGGTATGTGTGGGCATAGCGTCAGCTGGTGCAGTGGATCCTAATGGGAGAGCATCGGGATGGGAAAGGGTCGGTGGATCAGGGTCGGTGAAATTTCGACCGTGTTGGTGTCGGAACACGCCGAGCCACGCGCATGAAAAGTGTTTTTAAATTTTATAAAATCGAAACGTAGTCCGAAAATGACGAAACTTGACGACGTGTCTTGTCATCGCATGAGGAGGCTGTGGTAAAAATTTGAGAAAGTTTCGAGCAAGTGGCGACGTCGGGTGACTAAAACCTGGACATCTCGGCGTGTTCCGACACCAACACGGTCGAAATTTCACGCGAGGCCCCGCACACGGCCTCAACATACTCCAAACATCATGAATATCATTTTCTGAATCGCCGGATTCCATTATTTCATGTACCTGCAGTTCAAATCTGGAGCTGCCGGAAAAAATCAAAGAAACAGAAAAAATCAATGGAATATAGCAAAATAAATCAAAATGACCCCAAACTTGGAATATATCATGTACTTACTGTAGCAAGGCAACACAAAAAAACTGGGATCGAAAATCGAAAAAAAAAATTAATTCTTTGCCGACTGCCATCAGTGGCAGTTGGCAAAGAGCCTTTGCCGACTGCCAGGGAGGATGGCAGTCGGCAAAGAATTTCTGAGAAAAAAATCAAAAATAACCTTTGCCGACTGCCAGGGAGCAGAGCAGTCGGCAAAGTATTTTTAAAAAAAATTAAAAAAAATAATTTTTTGAAAAAAAAATAATAGACCTTTGCTTGCATACGTCACATCTTGTGATCGGCAAAGGAAAAAAAAAAAAAAAAAACGTCGCCTTATTAGCTCGGCCCGCCCTCCCTCCCAAAATCCCGCCCCCGCCGCCACCAGGCCACCCAGCGTCGTCGGCCGCCCGTCGCCCGACGCCAGCCAGCCCATCCCAGCCTCCCGCCCTCCTCCCTCTCTCCCAGCCGTGATCCCGTCCTCCTCCTCCCCTGGCCACAGCCTCCCCCCCGTGCCTGGCGCCCTCCCACAAGGCAAGCCCTCCCATGGCGCCCCCCCCAGCTGGTCCCTCCCGGTGGCCTTGGCCCCTCCCATGGCCAGCCCCCCCAAGGCCCCCCACCCCCCATGTTGGTCCCTCCCCGTGGCCCCGCCCTCCCAGGCGCCTCCCTCCCCCCCCCCCCCCCATGTTGGTCCCTTCCCGTGGCCATCCATCCCGTGGCGCCCCCCCCCCCCCCCCAGCTTGGCCACCCCCTTGGCGTCCCCCCCCCGTGCCCCCCCCCATGTTGGGCCCCTCCAGCGCCCGGCCCCCCCAGAGCCCCTCCCGCGTGCCCCCGATCCGGCCCGCCGGCAGCGCCAGCGTCTGACTCCGGCGTCGGCCATGAATGACAGCGGCCTCGCCCGACCATTCCGCCGGCGCCGTCGCTGCCCCGCCCCGATCCGGCGTGCCCCGCTCCGTCCGCCGTCCGCCGTCCGCCCGACCTGCGTCGCCCGACCCGCCCGACCTGTGTTTTCAATGCGACCGAGACGCCGCGGTGGGCGAAAATCAACGAGTACACCGCGTACCTCCTCTCTCACAAGGGCAAGGCGACGGATCCGAACAACGTCTACAACCCGGAGGACGGGCCCGATCGTACACCAACCCCACCGCCTACGAAGGCCCCCGAGTACACCGTCGCGGCTCGCCCGGCCTTCTGGGATATCGTTCGACCCCACCGCCGAGCCCCAGACCTGAGACCTCCTGCGAGAGGTTGGGACCGAAGGCGACGGCAACCGCTACTACATAGCCCACAAGCACCCTCGACCCGTCCCGAGTTCCTCTGGCGACCCGAGTTCGATCCACGCCCACGAGCTCCAGGCGACATCCCGTAGCGCCCGGCGGCGATCGGCGTCACGGTAAGTGCCGTTTCGTTCGTCGTTCACTCGTTTCACACACCACATACAATCAACACTGCGGATGTAATATTGCGAGCCCGGATGGAGGCCAAGATGGAGGAGAGGATCGCCACGTTGCACGCATGCAGATGATGGCGCAATGAGATGGCTTACCAGCAAAAAACTGCGGCACTACAACACTCGGATGCGAGAACATGGCCGCTTCTTCCGGTCCATGCGAGCGCGGGCGTCTACACCGCCTCCTCTTCAATGTTCGCTCCACCGCCTCCTCCTCCGAGTTTTTCTGTGCTGCTCTGCACCGCTCTGGAGGGACCCGGTGAGTATATTGACTCTTGCTTTAACTTGTGCGTCCATCTTTGCGAGATACTAATGACATCACTTGGCGTTTAACTTGTGCGAGTACGATCGGCGGGTTCGAACCCGTCTCACGGAGGTCCCGCCATCGATGATGTCGTATCCACCACTGCACCTATCCACCGTATCCACCTCCGCGTGGCCCTCCTCCGACGTACTTTCGTGGCCGCCGGTCTTGCGGAGGGTGGCGATCTGTATGCGAGCGCCTCGATTTGGTCCAAGGGGTTTTCCGTGGGCAAACCACAGGGGCTCTGGGGCGGAGCGGGACGACGAGATCGGGGGGCAGCGCGACGAGCTAGGTATTTGTCGATTACATTATCATGTATCCACCGTATCGTCGAAGTTGTTGTCATGTATTTCTTTTCTTCGTTATGGACCTAGACTTGTTATGTTGAACTTACGTGTGATGGACGTCGACTTGTGGTGTTCGACGTGTTGGACTTCATGTGATGGTTGTAATGCACTTGTGTGGTTGTTATTGTGACATATATGTGAGATATATGTGATGTTGTGCGTTATTGTGATATATGTGGTGATGTTGGCGACAAATATGATGAAATTGTGATATAAATGGTGCTACTAGGGTGCTTACGGTGAAATTGGATTATAATTTGTGATTTTGCGGGGTTTTGATGCGAGAAAACAAAAACAAAAGCAAAAAAAAATTTCCGACTTCGATCGGCAAAAGTGGGCAAAAAACCCAGGGACGAGTCTTTGCCGATCTGCAATGGGAGGCGATCGGCAAAGAGGTCAAACCTTTGCCGATTGCAACTCAGCGATCGGCAAAAAACATTTCATTTCAAAAAATATTTTCTTTCTTTGCCGACCGCCGAAGTGGCGGCGATCGTAAAACAATTTTTGAAAAAAAATTCTTTGCCGATTGCTTTAGAACCAACCAAGATCGGCAAAAGTCTGCCGTCGGTGACGGCGCCACGCGTAACTATCTTGACCATCTGGCGTGGCGGTTGGCAAAAGGCTTTGCCGATCAGTGCCATGTGGCGGTCGGCAAATCCGCCTTTCTTGACCCAGGCTTTGCCATTGCTCTTCTTGCCGCGCCACACGTGGCTTTGCGGTCGGCAAAGCCTTTGCCGACTGGGTTTATGCCTTTGCCGACCGGGGCAAGCAGTCGGCAAAGAGGCGTTTTCCTGTAGTGTAGTATTAACTGGTTTCACAAAAAAAAAGAGAAATTAAGGTCTCATGCTGGTGATGAACACCTTCTAACATTGATGACATTTTTTTAAGAAACTATTTTTTCTCTCTCTTTGTTGATTTCAATATCACGTCATCATTTTACTTAATTGATCGACGCCCTAATCGATGTCATTCCTATTCAACACAGTGGACTGCCCTAACAAAATTAACCCACTCAACCAGGCCAGCTACCCGAGCTGTGCCGATTTTTTTTTTTAATTTTAACACTTTTTTTAAACTAATTCTAAATCTAACACTATCTGTTTTTTATTTTCAAATCTAACACTTTTGGCCGCGCCTATTGCTATGGCGCGGCCAAATGTCTGTGCCGCGTCATGCATGGTGGCGCGACGAGAGGGCTGACGTGGCGACGACCAGGACGCTGACCGGTGAAGCTTTAGAAATGCCAACATGTCTTGTAATTGCACAATTTGTGACTAATTTACGAGACGAATCTTTTAAGCCTAATTCGTCTATGATACAGTAACACATGTGCTAATAACGGATTAATTAGGTTTAATAAATTCGTCTCGGGCCAAACATCATCATCACTTTAGAATTTGGGAGGGTGACCAGATTAAATATAAACTAAAAAATAACTAATTGTATAATTTGTGACTAATTGCGGGATGAATCTTTTAAGCCTAATTCGTCCATGATATAGTAACACATGTGCTAATAACGGATTAATTAGGCTTAATAAATTCGTTTCACGGATTACAGACAGATTCTATAATTTGTTTTTTTATTAATATCCGAACGCCACATGCGACGTCCCTAAAACTTTAGAATTTAAGCGAGGCCTAAGATTTGGGAGGGTGACATGACCCCGCGGCAAACATCATCATCACTGGCTCTTGAACTTTTGTGCCGTTGATCTGATGAATACTAGAATTTGTACGATGTGTGCTGTGTGAAATTAATTAAGCCTGCTGCTGCTTGCTAGTGCTCCCGGTATATATGTTGAATTTGAATCGGTCACTGACTCCACCAGCCATACGTACGGGTAGTATCAGTATGGGCATTGGGCAGCAGGCAGGCTGCTACGCGGTTGAGTTTTGAGTCCAACTCGCGGCCCTGCTGCGTGCTTTTCAGGCCGGTCAGCGAGGCCGCACAGAGCAACTGAGCAAGCAACCGAGCGGTCGTTTTCGGCGTCCGTACCACGCTCTCCTGTGGATCCGTTCCTGACGATGTATCTAGCCGGTTTCAGTTTATGGTCAAAAGTTTACACGCCCACAAAAAATGTACTCCCTCCGTCAACTTTATTTGCATGTTTAAGTTCATGGAAGAGAGTGTTTAGTTCGCGAAATGAAAATTTTTACAAGTCATATCAGATGTTTCGGGGATGTCGGAAGGGGTTTTCGGATACTAATAAAAAAACTAATCACACAGCTCGCCTGAAAACCGCGAGACGAATTTATTAAGCCTAATTAACGCATCATTACCGCATGTTGTTTACTGTAGCGCTTATGGCTAATCATGGCCTAATTAGGCTTAAAACATTCGTCTCACGATTTTCAATAAAACTGTGTAATTAGTTTTTTTCGTCTATATTTAATATTCCATGTATGTGCCGCAAGATTTGATGTAACACTTTAAAGTGAAAATTTTTGGAAACTAAACAGGACCTTAATACACAAGGCAAATGACAATATTACTCCTATGAAAAGTAGGCCCCGACATCTGACGTGCTTCAGCCTGCCACACCAATTTGCACGGAAGTCACAACATGCACAGTAAATAGAGCAAACTTGTGGCCGGGAACTGCACACGTACTCCAGTCCTTGCGTCAGCTTACCATTTTTATTCCATGTCAATTTTTATATTGCGTTGCTTCCCTGCTACAGCACAACCTCGTACGCAATGTGGTCATTTAATTTGGGAAAAAATTTGAACCGCAGAAGGGAAGTTATTTCTGGATGGAGGGAATACTTTTTACATATTCTTGGACGCGTGAATGCGTGATACGTACTACAGGATCATCATATTACCTCACCACGACCTCACCATATTGACGGTAAAAAAGCGGATGGATAAAAAACCAAAAGGTACGGTGGCATCAAGGTCAAGCTGTGATACGATGGTCTTCGTCTCCGATAGCGATAGGCCATCGTCGTTCGTAGCTTTGTGTGCAGGCTGCTTCTGCTGTTGTTTCGGTAGTGTTGCAGGCTTGCAGTCACAGGCATTCAAGTCGATCCTTGCCGTGCCGTGATGGATGGCGCGGCAGACCCTGCCATGTCACCGGTCAGCGTCCCGGTCGTCGCCACATCAGCCCTTTTGCCGCGCCACCATGCATGGCGCGACACAGGCATTTGGCCGCGCCATGGCAATAGGCGCGGCCAAAAGTGTTAGATTTAGAAATAAAAAATAGACAGTGTTAGATTTAAAATTAGTTTAAAAAAAGTGTTAAAATTAAAAAAAAATCGCTGTGCCCGTGTACAAAACAGGCGTACTGCTACCCGAGCTGTGCCCGTGTACAAAACAGACGTACTCCCTCCAGTCTAGCGTACAAAACAGACGTACTCCCTCCGAGCTGTGCCCATGTACAAAACAGACGCACAAATACAATATACTCATCCATGTCATAAATATTTATACTCTTTTCTATAATTTAGTCAAATATAAAAAAGATTGGCTTAGAATAACTTTAGAAATTGATTTGTTTAGAGACAGGAGCAGATCCATCCCATTCCTAATGGTTGTACCTAAATCCGAAAGCGGATTTGGATCATCCGAAGTGCAAATGGATTTAACCCACTCTGAATTTAATTGGACGGATACTGTTTGGATGTGGATATCCATTGGCATAAGACTGTCTCCAACGGAAAAGGCAAAGGACGACCTATACCCAAAATACCTCGTGCACAGTATTTTACGTCCTAAAATTACACTCCAACGGAGGACGCAAAGACGGCAGCCATTTTGCGTAGGAACCGAGTGGGAAGGCAAAAAAGCGTCGTCGTTCTCGGCGACGCAAAACACTGCAGAGAGAGAGGGAGGAGCGACCGACGCCGGGCCCCGGCACAGGGGCGCGACCGATGGAGGTCGTTGGAGGCGCGGCTGCCGTCGTGGAGCCCGGATCCGCCCGGCCGCCATCGGAGGGAGCAGGGGTAGGCGACCTGGTGCCCCTGCAAAAGCGGATCCCGGCGAGGTCGTGGCGAGCGGCTCTGCTCCCTCGGCGAGCCTGTGTGGATCCCCAGCGAGCGGCTCACATCCCCGGCAACGTCGCGGCGAGGCGTGCCCCTGCGGGAGCGGCATCTCCGGCGTCGTCTGCACCTGCGCGCAGATCCGGAGGGGGCGCTGGAGGCGGGGGCTGGAGGCGCTGCGCCTGGGGAGGAGGGGCACGGCCAGAGGAGCTCCTGCCTTCTCTTCCCCGGATCCGGCCGGCCGGCTCCTTCCCCGGCGCCCCTGCCTTCTCTTCCCCGAATCCGACCGGCTCCTCCAGTGCATCCGCTGGAGGCGACGCGGAGGGCTCGCGGGACTCGGTTGGAGGTAGCGCGGAGGGCTCACTGGAGGAAGGGCGTGGCTGTGGTGCTGCTTGGCGACAAAGGGAGGACCAGGCGCGCGGGGATCAGGCTAGGGCCGGAGCAGCGCCGCCAGCGAGGAGCACTGCTAACTGCTCTACGCGTCCGGCCGCCGGTGCGCTGCTAACTGCTCTGCGTGTCCGGCCTTCGCTGTACCTTCTCTGCTCCCTCTTCCCTCCTCTTCTGTTTAAGCCCGTGGCGTTTCTTGCCTCCGTCCACTCCCTGTGTCGGCCTTTCCTCAGCGCCTCACCGGATCTCGCGCCGGAGCTCGCAGCTTGGTGCCCGGCCGCAGGGAAGACGAAGACGGACGAGCAAGCGGCATCGGACGGACGGAGGAAATGGCGAGTCTTGTTTTGGATTCGTTGTTGGAGAACGAGGGATTTGGGTCCGTGACTTTTTTTCCTGTAGCTGACTCAAATCCGGAATAGGTCTCGTGTTTGCGCTCTCATCGTTGGAGACAGCCTAAGGCGCAAACACATCGGATTGGACTGGATCAAAAGATTGTCCCCTCCCTCCCGTGCCTCTCTTCCTGGCGGCAGCGTGCATGTCGTGCTCCTCCACCTACGCCGCCGGCGATTTCGGTGAGGAGTCCTAATCAAGCTAAGGCAAGGTTGGTGAGGGATCCAAACATGCAGGCAGCAAACCGCGTGTCCGTTCCTCTCTAGCCTACGATGGCCACGACAGCTGCGGCGAGGCACCACCATCACCACCGGCACAGCAGGGTGCGGAGCAGGAACATCACCGGGGGCAGCGCAACAGGAGCAGGATACAGGGCTCGTCGCAGGCGCATGTTGCAGCGCTATCCGCGGTGTTCTGGCGGCCGCGGCGATGAGGGCCACCACGACGGTGGCCGCGGTGATGGGGGCCACCACGATGGTGGCCGCAGCTACCTGCTGTGGGCCTGTCGCCGGAGGCGGAGCTCGGCCGCTCGTTCTGCCTCGACGTGCTCTACGCCGTCGGAAGGACCCGGCCACGAGGAGCAGCTCGGGGCGGCTATTGATGAGGAGAGTGAGGGCATGCCGCTGCAACCTGGCTGAGGAGGCCATGCCACGGTAGAGCGCGGAGGGCCCTCGGCACGGAGGATGCCACGGAGGAGGCGCGCGGCGGAGGGTTGCAGGCACGGCGCATCGCGGCGGCGCAGCGCGTGGGCGTGGGCGGCTCCCCGTCCGGGCCGAGGAGCGTGAGCTCGCCCGGCTGGATCGACGGATTGGATTGGATTTACAGGTTGTTGGACTGGATGGGTTCGGATGTTTCCAGCTTGCAAGTTGGATTGGATTGGTGTCTTCCTTGAGTGGATCTCATTTGGATTGGTTTACATGGATCTTAATCCATTTCCAGGTATAGTTGTACCGATCAGTTCGCTGTTCCATACTTGCAGAATAGAAGGTGCAACAGAAGATAAACGCAAAGGAGATGGGGATGCGTTTCCCGCCGAACATCCTCCATCGCCACGTGGATCCCTCGGTGCCACTACCCCTGAAAATGGAGGGGGCAAGTGGACTGTGATGGTTATGGTTTAATAACTATCCTATAGTATTAAACAACCAAATTTTTTATGTTATTTTTGTTCACCACCCTTAACTATCACTTACACTCTTCATATCTTGTATGCTACCGAGACTCATATAGTCTAATTCCAAGATATATTACGTCACGTCCTCTATACCTGACGTATAACCTAGACTTGTTAGACGTGCTCATACGAGTTAGAACAATTTACGTCTATCAATAATAAATAATCGGAGGACGACAGGATGGTAGCATAGGAACCTCCGCCACCTTACCCCCACCGGCGGCCTCCCGGGCCGCCGCTGGCCACCGCCTGCCCAACGCCGGATGCTAGTCCGGAACCGGCATCCACCAAACCTCAGCCCACCAACCCCGTTCCGCTCCGCAATGGAGGCTGGCTCGCCCTCATGGCGCTCTTGGGCCGACGAGGCCGAGGACGAGCTCCCGCCGCCGGAATCCCTGGGAGCGGGGTTTCCAGGCCGTTTCTCGGATGACTTCTTCGGCTGTGGTCGCGGGGAGCGAATCTCCTTCACTGACTCGGAGGATTACTCCGACTCTGAGCCGCCCTCGCCGCCGCCGGCTGGCAAAGGCAAGGCGGTTGCGGAGCCGGCTGGGCAACGTCGTCGTGCGCATCGTCGTCGTCGTAAGCGGCAGGGGCAGGGGGACTTCATGGCTGCTGCTCGTCGGTCTCATCCCCAGCTTGACCCGGCTCCGCCTCCAGCCCGGCGTCGTACCCCCACGGCGCACCCTGCTCGTCCTCTGGAGGTACCGGACGCAGACGGCTTCTTCCAGGTGCGCAGTCGCCGACGTTGGCGTCGTCGATCACCGCCCAAGCCGGCTAGGCCTGTTCCGCCAGCGTTGGTTGGCCTATGCTTCAACTGCTTGGCGAGCTCACATGTAAAGGCAGAGTGCACCTTCCCGGTGAGGTGCTTCAATTGCTGGTGTGTGGGGCATCGCGCCGTCGCATGCCCGCTCCCTGCGCGACATGCGGGCTCTAAGCACGAGCGCACTCCGCCGCGGTCGCCAAGGGGTACAAGGGTCTCCCGCGGAGGTCCGGGGGCTGGCGGACTCGGCGCGCCGACAACGACACGCCCTTGGCGCGGTCTGCCTCCACGGGAAGGTCGCCATCGGTTCCTCGCTGCTGCGCCCCTCCGACTCCGCCTCCTCCACCTCCCCCGCCTCCGCCGCCTCCGCCGCCGCCGCCAGCCTCTGCTGCCGTCGTCGATACGGTGGGGGCAGACGTACTCCGGCGCCACACCGGGTTCGTCGTCGTCCCCCGCTCGGCGGAATTGCTGGCAGCCGAGGATGCGCTCGGGCTTGCGCTTGTTGCGGTGGTTGGCGGTACTACGACCAACGGTGTCGACGGCCATGGTGGCCCGGTTCCTCTTTGGCCGCTACGGATTGACGGAAGAGGACGCAGAGGTTCGGCGCCATGATCCAGAGGACTTCGTTGTGCGGTTCAGGCGACGCGATGACAGAGACCGCGTACTGGCAACACCGCCGGGGGAGGGGCACCTTCCCTCTTCTGGCGGCCATGGCGGAGGACGTCGTTGGCCAGTGCCCAATCATTCCCGTTTAGGGTGCTTGTGGGGATGAGGCGCGTCCCCCTACATGCTCGGAACGCGGCCACGGCGCAGGCCATCCTCGGGCCCGCTTGTGCCGAGGTGGACGTTGTCCGACCTAGTGACGTTCCGGCGGATGATGACCGAGAATTCTTCGTCACGGCATGGTGTACGCACCCAAGGTTCATCCACGACGAGCAGGTCGTGTTCATCCGAGCCACGCATTCTCAGCCCGTCGAGGCCGCTTTGACCGTGCTTCGGGGCTGCGCTACCGTCGTCTGATTGCGCTGGTTGCGTTCGAGATTGGAGTCTTGTTGTCGGCGTCGCTGCAGACGATCGCGCGCATGACGGGTGATGCCGATGGAGATGACGGTCCTTGCGGCGGCAACCGCAGCAGCAGGGGCCAATGTCGGCTACGAGGATGACTACTTCGGCGGCTGTGGCAATGGCGGCGATGGCTCCGCCGACAAAGAACTTCAACCGCTTCCATCCCGGGTTAGACCGGCGTCGATGTCGTCGCTTCGTCGCCGTCTTACACGACCGCCCGTGGAACGGCTGTCCGTTTAATCGGGCGAGTTCGTTGCCCGCTGGTCACCAACAAGCGAGGACCTAGCGCGCGCTGAACGTGGCAACCGTGGCCCGCCAGAGATTCCGGATGTCGCGTCGCTGCGTCCGTGAGTGCGTCTTTGTCGCGTCGCCGCGCCATCGATGCGTCTTTGTCGCGTCGCCGCGTCCTCGAGTGCGTCGCTGCGTCCTCGGGAGCGGGCGCTGAGAGGACCCGTCATTGTCGGACTCTACTCCACATGCGGCCGACGTACCCACTTTGCGGTGGCTTACACGCCACCAAAACCGATTCTTGTCAGAGCGCGCAACTCGAGCCTCGGAATGCCGGGACCAACGGCCGGTTCATCGGTGCCAATGAGCCCATCTCCTATGCTCGGCGTGCGCCCGAGGACTGCAGCGAGCTTTGTGGGCGCTTGATCGCGGAAGACCCGAGATACTCCTTGTGGGCGGTCGCACCACAGAGTCCCCGCACGGTGGCATCCGAGGACTGGTGGGCTCTTTGCATTGAGGCGAGTTCGCAGGCCCAAAGACGGTCATCCAACTCAACGCTTCGGGCGGACGTGTCCGCGAGTACACATATGCTCTGTGCCTTCATTCAACCAGTACGATCGAGCTCGTCGGACCGCCATCGGCGGGTTGCGTATGCATCGAGAGTGGCTCCGAATCCGGAGTGGACAACACTGGGCGCCACATCGCACGAGGACGCCGACCAGGCCTTCTACACCGAATGCGGCATCTCCACCCAGGCCTCGGCGGACAAAGGCGGCATCGGCGGCGGTGCCGGCGGCAACAGCAGTTGCGCGCCGGCTACACCGACGGAGATTTCAAGCGCCCTCCGATCGCGGTGTGCTCTGTCATCCACAGAGCCTATCATTCTTGACCCCCAAAACTACGTGCAACCAGGAAGAGCCGTGTGTTGGACATGGCGCTCTCACCGCCGCGCCAAGCGCGGCAGACTTGCGGCCAAGAGCAAATGCGGGCAACTAACCTAACGGTGCGAGCCGAGAATGTGCTAATGGCCAAGTGGGGGCTGCAACCACTGCAGCGGTGTCCTTGTCCGGAGAGGACGACGCTTTTGACGAGTACTTGGCGCTGTTCGGCGAACCCTCTCGAGTCCAAGAGGGAGGCGATCAACTTGTCGTTCCCGGCCGGTTGTGCGATCAACGGCATCCGACTTGCCGAGGGGTCGAGCTTGAGGTCTAGCCAACCTCAAGAACTTTGTCGCCAAATGTTGGCAATGTCGAATGAAAACATGTTAGTCTGGAATGTCCGTGGTCTCAATGGCGCTTGCCGCGCAACGTAGTTAGGGGCGTCATAGTCCAAGAAAGGGTCTCGCTTGTTTGCTTGCGAGAGACTAAGCTCTCCGAGTGTATCCGACCAGCTTGCTTCGAATGCCTAGGAACATCGTTTGAGTATGCCTTCTTGCTCGCTGTAATTAGCGCCGGTGGAGTGCTCCTCGGTGGAGAACGGACACTGGTTGGCGTCGCAGTGTCCCTCGCAAGCACATTCCGTAACGGCCAAAATCTCCGGTTGTTGTGATCCCGTGTTCACCGGTGGATCACCGTTGTCTATGGGCACGGAGACTAATGCCCGGTGAGGCTTTTCTTAACGAGCTCGCGGCTCTATGCTCGTCGTCCGCTTTGGTCCCCTCGCTCATTTGCGGGGACTTCAACATGATCTACCGCGCGTGGATAAGAACAACGACCGGCCGGATCGACGGTGTATCTGGCGTTTACGCCCGCTTTTCTTGGTGCGGTCGCGGTCGAGGAGCTACACCTAAATGGGCGCTTTATTCACGTGGTCTAACGAGCGATCGCACCCAACGCCGAGCGCATTGACCGCGCTTTTCGCCTCGGTGGATTGGTTGCAATTGTACCCGAACCACCACATGCGTCGCGCTCTCTCTCCTTGACTGCTTTCGGATCACGCCGTTACTCCTGCGCATGAATGTCCTTCGGGCGAAGCTGCCGGAGTTCCTTGACGTCGCCGCCTCGGCATGGCAAATGACCTTGCTTCACGCGGACGCGTTCCGGATCTTGGACTTTAAACTCGAACGTCGCTTCGTGCACTCAAAAGTTGGAGTATGCGCAATATCGGGAGCATTACCGCAACTTGCCATTGCGCGCGAGGTCATCCTGCATTTGGATCGCGCAGGAGACCAAAGATCACCGTCGACCGAGGAGCGTGCACTACGAAAGGACATGAAATGCAAATGTCTTGGCCTTTGCGTCCCTCTTACGGACAATTGCCGGCAAGACTCTAGGTTGTTGTTCCTTGCCGATGGGGACGCAAACACGAGGTTCTTCCACCTTCAGGGCTTGCCACCGCAATCGAAAGCATCACATCGCCTCGCTCACGGTCCGGGGACATGAACTTGTCATCACAGCAGGCGGTTGGCGGAAGCAATGCTTTTCACTACAACGGATCGCTCGGCACTCCATTCCAACGACCGCCTCGTGAACTTTGGACGGATCGGGGTTGGACCAAGCATGATCTATCCATGCTTTGGATGTATGCTTCTCGAGTTTGAGATCTGGGCGACCATCAAGGAGTTGCCGTCGGACAAAGCTCCGGGGCGGATGGGTTCACCGGGCTGTTCTACAAAGTTGCTCGGCGATCATCAAGCGGGGCGTCCTCAACGCTTTCAACGCGCTACGGTCTCTGCGGGCGGCGCAGCTTCCATTTAATCAATGACGCCTTCATGGTCCTAATTAAAAAGAAGAATGCAGCCCGGAGATCGGCGACTACCGCCCGATCACCCTAATGCACAGCTTTGGGAAGCTTATTGCCAAGTGCCTTGCCCGTCGGCTAGCTCTTGTCTTTGAATGATCTAGTGCACCCATGCCGGGCGCCTTCATCCGAGGACGCTCCATACATGATTCCTTCGAGAGGAGTTCAGTGACCAAGCAAGACTTTGCACCGGAAGAAACAAAGCGCATTCTTCCGAAGATTGATATTGCGAAAGCCTTCGATTCACTCTGCTGGCCTTTTCTTTTGGAGGTCCTTCAAATGCTCGGGTTCGGTCGGCGATGGAGGAACTGGATGTCCATCATCCTTGCATCGCAAACACCGAGTCCTACTCAACGGCAAACCGGGCAACCGCATCTCGCGCCATGCCGAGAGGCTTGCGGCAAAAGCGACCACCGCCACCGATGTTGTTCGTCCTAGCTATGGAGGTGCTTGGTGGACTCATCGGTGGGCTGAGTCCCGCCCTTCCTCTCACCTATCCGGTGCGCCCGCGATGCGCACAAGGGTGTCGTTATCTGCGACGACGTCGTCGTGTTCATTAAGCCGATTGAATGACATCGTCGCCATCAAAACCATCCTGCGGATCTTGGCGGCGACGCGTCCGGTTTTGTACACTAACTTGGGCAAGAGCGTCGCCAACCTGATTGCATGTTCAACGAGAGGAGTTGCGCCTAGTGGCAAGCTTAACATCTGTCCCGCATAATCGGAGCCTTTCCGTGCAATTACTTGGGAATCCCCATCTCGACTCGCTGCCTGCGCCGGACTGAGGAACAATTCCTCATCGATACCGTCGCGGCGCGTATTCCGCTTTGGAAGGGCCAGCTCATGAATACGGCAGGCAGGGTTGCGTTGACGCAGGCGACGCTCTCCGCCATCCCAGTGCACCTCTCCATTGCCGTATGTCTGTCGCCATGGGCGGTCGACCGCATTGATAAGCTGCGTCGATCGTTCATATGGTCTGGGTCGGCCTCGGTGGCCGCGGGCAAATGTCGCGTGGCCTGGGACGTGGTCTGTAGGCCAAAGGAGCTTGGGGGCCTCGGCGTCATCAACTCAACTGCAGTTTGGTCTGCACTTAGATCTGCTTTTGGGAGTGGCTGCGCGAAGGTCGACCCAAATGAACTTGGATCGATCTGCCGACAACAACCGACGGACCACGAGTGCCCTCTTCCGTGCAAAGAACAATGGTGGCGATCGGGGACAGGACCTCAACGCTGTTTTGGCATGACTCATGGATCCATGGATGCTGTGTGTACAACAAATTTGGCCAGCGTGTTGTGTTTGCCTCATCCCCACGGGCGGCGGCGAGGTCACGACCGTGGGCGTCGGGATTGGCTGCCACGCATGGGTGTCTCGACATCACCGGTCGCAAAGCGTGTGCAGGTATTCCTCCAATGATCTGGACCTCTCGGGAGCGGTGCGCGAAGTACAGTACCGTCAAGGGGGTTACGGACTCCGTCATCTAGCGTTATCCGCCGATCACAAATACTCCGTGGCGTCGGCGTATGGTGCGATGTTCAGCGGATCGACCACGCCTTTGGGGCCAAGCTGATATGGGGGCGGGCACCGCCCGAAGGTCGAGTTCTTCTTCGGTTGGCTATGCATCGTCGTTCTTTGGACAACAAATCGCCGGATGCGGCATGGCTGCGCAGGATGCTGACGATTGCATCATGTGTCTTCAAGCATCTGAAACTCGGATCATATCCTGCTGGGGCAGAAGCCTCCTCGGCAGCCAGATCTGATAATCCTCCTGTCCAAAGCTTGGGCTCACAACCGTCGCCGCCTGCACGGGACGTCGACACCTTTTCGCCGGTGGGCTGGGCCAGCGTAGGGTGCATCGAAGCGGCGGCGGAAGGGCTTCGATTCGTTAATCATGCTAACTTCTTTGGGTGCTTTGGAAGGAACGCAACGCACGGACATTCAAGAATGAGGCCAAGGACGCCCGAGAGCTGTGTTTGGAGATCCGACAGGAGGCTGACTTGTGGTTGAGGGCCGGGTATTCGACCCTGTCGTCGCTCACTTCGTTCATGTAATTGGTCACTTGTGACGTTGGTTTTTTCTTTTACTGATATGAACCCGCTAGGGTGAATCCCAATCTTTCGATGAGAGAAGGTGGATAACTCGATTTGGGGATGGAGATGACGTTCACGGCCCGACTACAGCCTTCCAAGCTGCGCCTTAGCAACCGATACACCACCTCCAATGGCCGTCGCGATCTTGTGGAGCACGATCGACCAAACCACTAGGGTAATTCCTGCAAGCAATCGAGGAACAAGCAAGAACAAGTAGAACAAGCAACTCAATTGCAAATATGGAGATGAAAAACCAATCTGAACTCATAAAGTTGGGGTTTTGAATCAAGTAGAACGGATGGTCTAGTCGACACACGCGTCTACAAGGAAGTAGCAATGGCTAAACTTTCAACAAACAAAACCCAACTATTCTTGGTGGCGGCTAAGGGGTATATGAAGGTGGAAGGACGACCACTAGGGTGTTGGGGTCGTGATCCAACCCTAGGACGCGTCCCTAATGGACCCAACTTGATACACGGCCCATTGGACCAAACTAAGGCGACGCAGCACCTTTGAACAGAAAACCTCTCGGTAGTAATTTGATCATTGCGGCTGCCTCAGAACAGATATGGACTTGATTCTAGATCCATGTGAAAATAGACTTCATAAGGATTCCATGAAGTACTTGAACGCCCCAATCCGAGTCCGTATGCGACCGTGGTGAACATCACAAGTTGGAGCTGTCCTGGAGTCCGAATCCAGCCCCAAAACGTGTTGGATTTGATCTCTTTCTTTCCTTGGACCAAAAGTGACGTGGTGTCTAGGTGGAGGACGTTGGGAATACTTGGATTTGGTCCCCAATCAACTTCATTAACCTTCCATGCTTTCCATATGCAATCAAACCTTCCCTTGATCCATGTAAGTAATTCTGAAAATAAAAATATACACATTTTATGGTGGAGCACCAATTCATCAAATGCATCAATGATAAGCCTCATGTAGAATGGTTGCACCTTTGGTATAGAAGTGGTTGGCATGGTCATATTTGAGCCAATGATGTCCTCATCATTCTCCCCTTCTTGACAGCAAACCGTCCTCGGTTTGACCTTTGTTAGAGGATGTGTTGTAGGTAAAAGTGAACCGTGCTCCCCTTCTTGATATTTATCCTGTTGCATATGGGATAAACTAGGAAAACTTTGCAACACATCATTAGTGTTAGTGCAGCCCTCAATTTGATCATGGTATTGTGGCACAAAAGGATATTTCAGATTAGAGCAAATATAAACTTTATGCACCAAATATTCTCCTTTGTTGTCGTATTTGCCAATTGCATGAAGCGAACAATGATTAAAACTTGGCAAACCAGAATCAAATTTAAGTTTCTCTTTTAGACAATTTAGATTACACAGAATATCAAATTCAATATAACCCAAAGTATTTAAAGAGGATAGCAAATTCAGTTCATCTTGTGCACATGTAATAGGATGAAAAAGCTTATCTTCAGCACATTTGTATGGTTCCAAACCAAAAGTATCACACTTATTCGCTACTTGTGGCATAGGAGTAAAAGAATCATCAGCACACAACTCCTCTTTATCACAAGGAACAGCAAGTAATTCATTTTGTGACAAAGGAAAATCAACAGTGGGTTCCACTATTTGTTGCTCTTCATTAGCATGCGAGAATGGACAAATTTTGGACATTATGGGTCACATCATTCTTGCAAGTATTCACAGATAATAGGATCTCCTTTTCAAAGATTGAGAGCAAGACAAAACAATTGACCAATATGGCTATAAGAATTGCTAATTAACAAGGTTTGAATTTCAGAATTGAACCCTCTCATGAACCTACTCATAACATCTTCCATGCATTCATCTAATCCACCAAACATGATGCAAATCTTAAAATCATGGTAGTATGCTTTTACAGATCCTACTATCTTGCTTCAAGTTGTCTAATTTTGTAAGCAAATAATCAGCATAATATGCAGGAACGAATGCATCTCTAAAAAGAAATTTGAAGTCTTCCCAAGATTCTCGGAACTTTGTTGTGCCTACAAATATGTTTCCATTCTAGTAAAGCATATTCAATCAAAACATTAGAGGCAATACAAATCTTTTGTTTCTCGGACAGGTCATGCTCATCAAATTCATTGTCTACTTTTAACTCCCAATCAATGTAAGCTTGAGGATCAAACTTACCATCATATAACGGCAAGTGTTGAATGACATCCTGAATATGAGGGTCTAGTTTCAACAGCTCAAAATTTTCTGTATCACCTGTCATGATTAGTAGAAAACAAGAAACACAAAAATAATATGTATCGTCTCTCATCAACTACTAGGATGTGTCGGTTGTAATTCTCTCAAACTCAACTTGTTTAAAACAAGCTCTTACAAGTTCTTACCAAGCCAAACAGAGGTGACGGCAACCAACAAGTTTGCAACCGTGGAGCGAAGTGTATCGATGCAAACAACAAAAAACCTCTCAAGTCAGAGTCGAATATGTGGAGCTGTAGGTGGGCTAAAGAAAAGAAGTACTAGAACCACGTTAGTTGCAAGCAAATTGAACAAACGCTCAACGACGTTATTATGCTTGGTCCTAGGCTAGTACGTGCTAGAGACGCGAGCACGGACACAAACGAAGTCACCGAGCTGCAAAGAAAGAAGGATCACAAGGACAGGAATAACAACAAAAGAAAAACTCTTCTCTTCTTCTTTCTCTTTCTTTTCTTTCTTTCTTTCTTTCTGTCTTTCTTTTCTTTCTTTCTTTTCTTTCTTTCTGTCTTTTTTTCTGTTTTTTTTTCAACTAGCACAAAACTGAAATTTTGCAACAAGAAATAACAAGCTACTTACAACAATTAAATGTTTCCTTGGGAAGGGTGATTCAAGAGCAAAGTCAAACAAGTGGTTGTTTTGCAAAACCAGCGAGACGCAAAAATCTCCAGGGCAATTGAGAAGCGCTTTCGAAATGAATTTGGGACCAAGCTCTGATCCGTTGGAAAGAGGACAAGTTAAGGTTTCAGATTGTATTTAAACTCCCTATTCGGACTCGACAAAAGGAAATATGGTGCTTTTCTTTTCAAGATAAAACAGGACTCGAATCGAATTCTATCTTGATCTTGTTGGATTTCCTTTTGTAGATGGAAATATGGACGTGGATGAAACCTCCAAGGACGTGGCTAGGATAATGGTGGTAAACAAAACAAAGGAATTTGAAAATCCACTCGGATTCCTAGAGAGAAACAAATAAACTCAAATCTGCGATGGTGATGTAAACGTGACTAGAACTCAAACTCTAAACGACTAGACGCTAAGACCAAAGAACTTGCACGACGATGCAACCGTTAATTCAATAAGCCCTAACTAAGCAGTAATAGTATTAAGCTCAAAGGGTTTTGGGATTATGAAGAACTAATCTACTAATTTTGTTTTGGCTTTTTACGAACCATAGGAGATTAAAAACAGCAAAAGAACTAGAAGTCTCTCACCGATCAACCTTGCTCGATTACCAACTGATATGAACCCGCTAGGGTGAATCCCAATCTTCGATGAGAGAAGGTGGATAACTCGATTTGGGGATGGAGATGACGTTCACGGCCCGACTACTGACCCTTCCAAGCTGCGCCTTAGCAACCGATACACCACCTCCAATGGCCGTCGCGATCTTGTGGAGCACGATCGACCAAACCACTAGGGTAATTCCTGCAAGCAATCGAGGAACAAGCAAGAACAAGTAGAACAAGCAACTCAATTGCAAATATGGAGATGAAAAACCAATCTGAACTCATAAAGTTGGGGTTCTGAATCAAGTAGAACGGATGGTCTAGTCGACACACGCGTCTACAAGGAAGTAGCAATGGCTAAACTTTCAACAAACAAAACCCAACTGTTCTTGGTGGCGGCTAAGGGGTATATGAAGGTGGAAGGACGACCACCAGGGTGTTGGGGTCGTGATCCAACCCTAGGACGCGTCCCTAATGGACCCAACTTGATACACGGCCCATTGGACCAAACTAAGGCGACGCAGCACCTTTGAACAGAAAACCTCTCGGTAGTAATTTGATCATTGCGGCCGCCTCAGAACAGATATGGACTTGATTCTAGATCCATGTGAAAATAGACTTCATAAGGATTCCATGAAGTACTTGAACGCCCCAATCCGAGTCCGTATGCGACCGTGGTGAACATCACAAGTTGGAGCTGTCCTGGAGTCCGAATCCAGCCCCAAAACGTGTTGGATTTGATCTCTTTCTTTCCTTGGACCAAAAGTGACGTGGTGTCTAGGTGGAGGACGTTGGGAATACTTGGATTTGGTCCCCAATCAACTTCATTAACCTTCCATGCTTTCCATATGCAATCAAACCTTCCCTTGATCCATGTAAGTAATTCTGAAAATAAAAATATACACATTTTATGGTGGAGCACCAATTCATCAAATGCATCAATGATAAGCCTCATGTAGAATGGTTGCACCTTTGGTATAGAAGTGGTTGGCATGGTCATATTTGAGCCAATGATGTCCTCATCATTTACCGCTCTGTTTTCTGTTTTTTTCTATTCGACAGGGCAACCTTTGGTTACCTCACGTCGACGTTGCCGTTGTTTGTTTGGATGTTCTCTACTTCCTCTTAATGAAAGACGTGCTACAATGCACGTTCGAGAAAAAAAATAATAAATAATCTAATTTTAGTTTGTATTGATTTACATTATAATGCAGGGACACATTTGCTAGTGTTTTAAGAGACAATTTTGGTCCAATCCATACTTAAAATTAGTGAAGTGAGTATCCTTCCGGAGTTGATTGGAAAGCTAATCGTGTTGGAACTGGAATCGGATTGGGGAGAGGGAGCTTCCTATGGCGCTTAGATTTTATACGGGGACAAAGGTGTGATCTGTGTTGTGTCCATCATATTAGATCAAATTCCTCGTTCGCATCCCCGCACCCGCAGGCTCGACGGAATCGAAGAACCATGGCGATGCTGTCCCTGGCGAGGCTCACCTTCGGCAAACGCCGCCGCGGCAGACACCGCCTCAGACGGCGGCGAACCCAGTCTGGTATGCCTCTTGATTCCCCTCTCACCGCCTTAATCAATTGTTTAGCCACACCTTGTCATCTCTCATCTGGGCAGCCAGTTCTGTAATTTTTGGCCGTATCCGGTATTATTCAATCTGTGCGGCTGTGCCCAAAAGGCCAAAGCTCAAGTTTTTTTAGGTAGAAAGGTCGCCCTTCTCTTTTTTTGTCGACGTACTCTGCCTCTTTCGTCAACAAGCCGTGTTTCTTTTTCCTTTCGAGATTTTCTAGTTTTTCAAGCAGACACGATCTGTTCCCTACCTCCCTGTCAACTGGATGCAGATGGGTCCAATGCTTCATCGGAGGCTAAAAAGAAGGCCTCCCCCAGCAGAAAAGTAGGGAACTCTGGAGCTGCCAAGAGGACTAGATCCCATCTAACATTGGACAGGCTCCCACAGGTACCAAACAAAACCTTGTCATCTAGATAATCCAGTTAACATTTTCGTAGCGCATTCTGCGTAGTATACAAGGCTGTAAGAAGTTAATGCCTTAATGGGCTTGAAACAGTAGTGACCAAAACATTCAGGCCTGAAATGAATTGACCTCTTCACAGTGTACGTGTTCACATTTTGATTAAATAAAGTCATTTAAAAAAAAGATTTTGATTATAAAGAATACATCAGGACATTGCCGCTTCTGCAAACACAAGCAAAGAATACGTGAGAGTGCGTGTTGAGGTTGTCTTTTATCCTTCTATACACAGGATGTGTTGAACCAGATAGTTGCTCTCCTGCCAATGCAAGATGCTGCACGTGCCGCCTGTGTCTCCCAGGAGCTTCTACTGTCCTGGGGATATTACCCTGAGCTCTCATTCAGTCGCAAAACACTAGCTTTGGATGAACAGAGTAGTTGTATAAAAGGTCAAATGGCTTCTTCTATCATCAGCAGGATCAATGGCATTCTTCGAAACCATGCTGGCGGTTGGGTGAAGAGGCTTAAGTTTGAACTCGGGTTTTTCCACGATCTGCAATACCATCATATTGATTATTGGCTTGATGCATCCACCCCTGGAATCGAGGAACTCACCCTGGAGCTTGCCCGGGATGACAAAATGAAATACAGATTCCCATGTAGTGTCTTTGCTGAAGAAAAAGGATGTTCAATTCGATCTTGTTCGTTCAGAAGCTTGAGAAGAGTGCATTTTAGCTGGGTGCATATTACCACAGAAGAGACTGGGATCTTTCTTTCTAACTCCCTTACTCTGGAGCATTTGGAACTTTGGTACTGCAATGAGATAGCTTGCCTAAGAATACCTTGCACAGTGCAGGAGCTCAGTTACATGCGGGTGGGGCGATGCAACAAGCTGGAGGTAATAGAGAGTGATGCTCCAAATATCTCCATCTTTCACTACGAAGGACCCATTATACCTTTCTCACTTGGAGATTCATAGCAACTGAAGGACATAAGGATATCAATCTACCCTTGGTTGAACTTGTTCGACTATGCACGTAAAAAGCTTCCAACAATTGCCCCGAATGTTGAAACTCTGTTCCTGATGTCTGCTGATGAGATCGGTCCGTTTTATAATCTATGGATTGTGCCACAAGAAAGATTAATCCACCTCAAGCACCTGGAGCTTGCAATGGTTGGACCAAGGGTTGTGATCAGCTTTCACTACAGATACTTGTTTCTTGTTCCTTTTCTCATCGCTTGCCCAGCATTGGAAACTTTTATCTTGCATGTATGTCATATTTGTGACTCCAAGTGTGATTTATTTCTTTTACTCTTCAGTTATTTACCCTGTGTTTTATCCTTGCTAATGAATTCTTCTTAATATTTTATTTGTGCTGGTGGAGTCGTCATTTGGTTATTGACCCTTCGGAAATAATGGAGCTTCCAAGGCATCATCATGAGAACATCAAGCACGTGACGATCACCAGTTTTTGCCCCATAACAAGACTGATGGAGCTGATATTTTATATCCTTGAGAATGTAGTCTCTTCAATGCCTTACGTTGGACAACAGAATCCGTGGTTTTGAGAAGGATTTAGTCGCACGCATTTTACAGGATACAGAAACCTGTGATTTTTAACGGTGGCTGACTAATTTCGGTGAAAACCAAGAATTTCTCGAGTGCATGAGGAGGACACATCCAATTCCATACTGGGAGGCTTACCTTTCTCATGTTGCGATCAAAAAGTATGTCCCTGCATCTGTAGAACTGAAGATATTAGGTGCCCCTCCTGATGAAGTTATGCCCTCTATCTTAGCGTTGGAAAGCCGGGCAGGCTGGTAATCATCACTCAAGGGATGGTTGGATCAAGATGTATGATAATTCCTGAATATATCGCGATGGGTTTGCTGTCCCTCATTTTTATCACCTCAGTGCTTTTTGATGGCCGCACAATGTGGAGCCGCTGGCCCCTTGAGCCCAAAACAGCAGAGAATGTTATAAGGGAGGTTGACCTTAGCTAAAGGTGGGTCCAATAAAATATGAGGTCAATTCTATGTTATTTCTAAGATCTTGTGTGGTTTTAAGGTGGGACTCACGTGTACATTAAAAATTGGAGATGACAAGGTTGAGACGTAGCCTTGTTACTGTGTATGACGAGGGATGTTCTTACTTAGAACTAACCAGAGGCAAAGCAGCGGCAGTGCAATGTGTATCTCGTAATCTATGGTGCTCTCACTACTACATAAAAGCTACGCCGTCGGAGTGAATGTGGTGGTCTCACTACTACAGAAGAAATTTGTAGCAATGGCTCAATTTTTTTAAGGGGCGGCTGAGGATGGAGGCGCCCCTATGGTGGATGTACTCAAGACCCACGAGACCAGCCGTCCCTACAAATAGCACAGTAGGGACGGCTGGTGATACGAGCCACCCCTACAAAAAGAGTCGATTTGTAAGGGCGGCTCACTCACCAGACGCCTCCGGTGTTGCGATTTGTAGGGGCGGCTCAATTACCAGCCGCCCCTACAAATGCTGCACATACAAAAGGCTACAGCCTCCTTCCTTGCCGGGATACTCACTCTTACCCAAGAAAAAAAGGCTTGGGAGATCTTGGGCACCTCCAAAAAATTGCTCTACTAAGGGAGGAATGTTTTGACCTCAAATCATTTGGTGGAGAGGTTGTAGAAGATAAGAAAATGTTATTCCATATTTTTTTTGAAATTTTAATGGTTGGTGTAACACCTCGGGTGTTAACCTTACATAACTTGACTTGCATAACATAAGCATGAGCATCAAGCATTCATAAATCATCATTTACAATTGAAACATTCGATCGAAACATATGAAACATTGCTTGTTATCTCGTGTTTCTTGGAACATATGCATATGATCATGTGCAAATGAATGCAAGTGGGTAATGTTGGTCACTAAAACACCTTAGCTACACTTAGGTTAACAAAAGGAACCTTGTTCATGAAGGTCACCTTTCTTGATCAAGCACTTAAGTAATATTACCTATGTTGACCTAGATAGCTATATGAGTGACTACTACATGAAATGCTTAAATGACCTTGCAAATTGTTTAAACATGCTTAGAGTATCATCATGAACAACTTTGGTATTTAAGGCTAGGGCTAGTTTGGTCATTTAGCCATGGTTTGAATATGTATCATGATTGCGAAGTGACATGTTTGACCAAAGTTGAACTAGGTGTTAGAGACCTTGCATGGAGGAGTTCACTAAAGCAATGTTGTAGTGTTTGACATAAGGAACAACTTTTATTTTTGGGTCATCGACTGATTCAGCTCCTAACATGCTTGAATTTGGATTTCAAAAATCATCGAATCACTGTTGTCAACACTTAACGAATTTTTCTAAATCTGGGATCTATGACAGTGCTGTCAGCCCGACTTTGGGTCGATTTTTTTTCGGTTTCGGTTGCGATTTAGAACAAGTGCATTGAACAACATTTGTAACTGGTACTTAGGTCTACAAAGTTGGTTTAGAAACCTAGCGCTAATTCGTCACGGATTGTAAGATAAATCTTCACGAAAACCCGCTGTCAGGCTGCTCCTATCGCGTCTGACGAACTGAATCGGCTGATTCAGTGGCCGACCGCCGTCAGGCCGTGGCCGCCGCGTGGAGGGGAAAATGGCCGCGCGTCGCCTCTGCTCTGCCCAGCCAGGCCACGACGCGCCCGAGCGCGCCTTCTTCACGCCAGCACCCGCCCGCACCCAGCCGCGCTCCAGTTTCGCTTCGCCGTGGCCTTTCTTCCTCGCAGCAGCAGCCGCCGAGCTCTCGCAGCTCCGCCATCGCCATAACCGTGCACAGCTTGCGCCTGGCCACTCCAGCACCACCGCCATAGCTCCACCGTCTCCCCAGCACCCCATTGCTCCTCCCGTGCCCGCTGATAAAGCTTGGTAAGCCACCGCAGTGCGCAACACCCCGCCGGAGTTTTGCCGTGAGCCCCGTCGTCGTGGCCACGTCGCCACAGTCCTCCTCCCGCTCCGTTAGCTAGCGCGCTAGGTCCCCCAGCGTTCATACTTGCTTGTACACACCTTAGGTTGAGCCACCGAGGTCGTCGCCGATGTCTCGCCGTAGTCCAGCCTCGCCGCTCCGCCATTGCCGCCGCCGTCGTCCTTACCGTCGACAATAGGGCCGGCCAAGTGGCTCAATCGGTGCGCGAAGTCGAGTAGATCATCGTGTGATGATGTCACCGCCGGCGAGTTCGCTGTCGGCGAGCTCTGGCCGCGCCCGCAGCGTACAGCGCCGCCACTCTGCTTCTGTGTCGATGACATGTGGGGTCCTCTGACCGACGGGTCCCACCGGTCAGCGACAGAAGTAGAATAGTCCAGTTCAAAAATTCCAGATTCAAGTGTGTTTTGTTATTTTTGTATCTTCAGTTTAGTAGCTCCTAAAATTTTGAAATAAATTGTGAGTGTTCCTTAGGAAGTGTAGTATTTAGGAAAAATATGTTTTTGACTTGTACAGTAGAAATTTTTGGAGATTTAAATAGGGATTTGAAATGTGCTTTTGAATGCATTCAAATTTGTTTATTTTATATCTAGAGTTCCTGTGCTCCAAAAATTATGAAAATTTTGTGGTAAGCTAGTCTTGTCATATATGAACTCTGGTAAAAATTTGAGGACCAGTGCATGGGTAGATTTATAGTTATAGATTTTTCTTTTATGAATAGTCAATCCTTGCATAAATTTTTATAAATTATTTATGAGTCCAAAATTTATGAAATTTGTTGGAGGTAATCCTAGTACCATATGGATGCTAAGAAAAATAGGAAATCTGTTGCTTGACACTTTTCAATAGGGTTTTCCATTTATGCTATTTCAAGCCTTGCTGCCTTGTCATTTTTGCATAGGATGTTCTACTTGGTAAAATGACATGAAATTTTTACAGTAGTCCTTTGATAGCATTAGTAAGGCACTGTAAAATTTTGAGAATTTATTAAGTACATCTGATATATATTTAGTATTTAACCTAGATATCTAAATAAAATAATAAAGGCAATTTAATAAATAGTTTGGGCTTCACCATTATATTATCTTAATTGTATTTGGTATGCTTAAACTGTTAGGAGATTCTATGTTGTCAAATTTTGAATGATTACATGAAGTAGAAGTATCGTTACTTTATATTGCATGTTGAATAGTTTCCGGAATGATTCTAGAGTTTGATGAGTTGCATGTTGAAAATGATGTGTACTGCAAAAATGGTTAATAACAAAGTTGTAGAGAATTTGATAAGCTTTCCAGAAAGTCCAGGATCACTGGATTTGGAATTGTAGAACTCCAGTTACGAGTGAAACAAGTAGCTGCTGTTTTATGGTATAAGCGATGCATTATGGAAAGATAATTAAATAACCGAGAAGAGTTATGCACCTACTCAATAAACATGATGCACTTGTTAACATATACGCATTCGTAATACTTATGCCATACTCATGCATCTAGGATCGGAGGAAGAGATCACGTTGCTGGAATTCGAAGAAGCGAGAGAAGGGAACCAGCGGGAGGATCCGCAAGCCATAGCTCCGAAGGCATGGAGCGAGAACCTCAAGAGCTTCCAGTGCCTGACCACCGCCCTACTTCCTTTCTGCGAGGCAAGCCCCGGAGCATTATAAGTCTCCCAGTAATTTATAAATGTTTACTTAAGTACTTATGATTGCTGCATTAGGTTATAAGAGTTGAATGAAACCACTTGATGCATGTACATTCCTTGTCCAGATATTACACCTTTAACCGGTATAGGTCCAGGATCGAATATATGCTTAGCCATGCTTAGACCGGTAGAAGTCGGATGATTTCCTGTCACCTGCGAGATATAGGTGGATACCGGAGCACGGTTGGTTATAATTGCTATCGTGAAAAAGAACCATGGTTAATGTAAATGGAGACCGGGGCGGGATGTCGATAGAGAAGCAACAAGACATGGAGGTCTTGGGTGTGGATCTATCCCGTCATGTCGATCAAGGACCGTACCGTTGTTGGAACTTCTAATAAGATTGAACGCATGCCTCTCACTTAGCTGGCCGGATAATTCGTTCCGACCGCGAAGCCGAGTAATTCAACTCGGTAGCCGGAATCGCTTACATTGTGCGCTCCTTCCGGGAACGATCGGTGAGCCCAAGGGCGGGGCTTGGCACGAGCATCCCGGCATCTGGTGTTCCAGATTATGCGGCGCGTGATGCGGACCCGCCAAATGTGTACCTGAGTTGTATCAAAGGTGACCTAAGGCTATCGTGGTCGGTAGACTGGGTTTGTGTTAGGAATAAATTCCCGGTGGTTGAAATCGATTCAATCGCCGTCTCTCCCGGATAGTGAGAAACTTGGCTAGCTCCAACATCGTAGTAATCGTATTATGGAACATGATGGTTCGGATGAAAATGGAATTACAATACCTGCTATGGTTACTATTGTATGCTTCTAAATGATATACCATATGTTTGGCACAGGATAGTTGCTAATCTAGAAAGGGATAGTTATAATTAACTTGGTAAAGGAATCATAATTGTACAACGGATCGCTTGCCTTTTTTTTTCGCAAAATGTTGTCAAGTTATGTCCACTTATACAGACCTTGCATACTCCTTGAGTCATTTTATTTCTGGTTCATGACGTGTAAGTCTAGTGAGTACCTTCTCGTACTCGTGGTTTATTTTCCCATTGTTGCGAGATGGCACGTATATCATGGTTATTGCAAGAGTTGCTTCTATCCCATTGTGGATGAGGAGTAAGCCTTGGGCAGGCTTCTTTAGTAATTCCTATCCTTGCTTTTGTGGACCGTGATCTAGCTTGGCACTCGTATCAAACTATGTTGGAAACTTTATCTTGAACTTATTTGCTTCCGCTTTATTTATCAAACTCAGTTTGTAATAACTTTTATTCGTACTACGATGATGAAAAGTATCTGTGAACTTTATGTAAAATGTGGCATGTATGTTGAATCTGTACGATCTTGGTTGTTGTAAATCGTTTATCGAGACCCGTCGTGGTACTCGACGGACTACCGGGTTTATATGGGTTCAAGTATGACAGTGCGACCGCTTGCGGATTGCCATTGTACTTGTATTCTTATAAATTGGTCGGTTCTGCGATAGTTGGTTAGTGAGTAATTAGAGTTTTGCTTTTCTCTCTCTTCTATGGTGCTTGAGCTACTTATGAAATAAATTAGACCTAAGTTTTGAATGTACTAGGGTAAATTAGTTAGGGGAACAAGATTGTACCCTTATTTAGTCCATGTTTCTTGATTTTAGTGAACAATTAGTTAGTTTTATGGATGATTCATGTGCATGTAAATCTAGATCTAGATCTAGGGTTTGGTTTTTTTATTAATTTCGTTTTTGTAAATTTATGTTTGATGAAATTGGGCTAGGGTTTGCATGAAAGATATTTGATAAAATATTAATTGTTGCTAATTGTTGTCTTTGAAATTGTTTATTGTAATCAACAAATATGTATTTTAATTATTTATGGATATATAGGTCATTAATTAATTTTTCTCTACCATGGTATGTTTGTATGCTTCATGTAATTATATTTGATTTATATTCATATATATTTGAAGTATATACAATTATTCTCAAGTAATTATTAATTTGATTTATTTTTATATATATCTGAATAAGTAGTCCTTTAATGTTTTTTTGTTGTTGTTGTAAAAGATGGAGTACAGGAACTCTTGGATATATGGTTCATTAAGGTTCAAGGCAGGTTTTCGTGAAGAGGTGGATAAATTTAGTGAAGCCGCAGAGAACCATGCAACTACGTTGACAGAGAATAAGGATACAATTATTTGTCCCTGTAAAGTTGCAAGAACCGTAAGGCATGGATAGATGTGACTATCATCAGATCATATTTGATTATGTGAGGATTTATTGAGGACTACACAGTGTGGATTTATCATGGTGAAATGGTTATTGTTAACGATGAGGATGAGGAGGAATACGACGACGAAACCCTAGAATCCCTGACCCAATATTCAACAGAGCTTGATGCACGAATGGATCCCGAGTTTGGCAATGAACAAGGTGGTGATGCTGGTGGTTGGGATGGTAACAACGAAGGTGGTGCCAATAATGATGGCGGAGCACGTGTCGGGGATGAAGGTGATTTGGAGGACATGATTCGAGCCCTTGGACCAGAGATTTTACTAAAAAGCCCGAAAGGTCTAGAAAATTTGGAAAGGGTGACAAAAGCATCGAAGGAGACTGTGTATGGTGTTGAAAAGGTCTGTCCGACACATTGGACATTGCTACGTTTTATGCTTGAGCTACTCATCCTAAAGGCTAAGTATGGCTGGTCAGACTGTAGTTTCAATGATCTATTGCGTCTCCTGTCATGGGTGCTGCAACAACCAAACTCAGTTTCCGCCAACACATACCAAGCGAAGAAGGTCATAAGTCCATTGACAATGGGGTTTGAAAAAATTCATGCATGCCCTAACCACTGTATCCTTTTTCGTGGCGAAACGTTCAAGTCATTGGATAAATGTTCCCGGTGTGGGGCCTGCCGGTACAAGAACAATGACCTTTATAGTGGGGACGAGGCCTCCATGGGGAAAAAGATGAATAAGAAAGGTATAAAAAAGGTGGTACAAGAATCTCAGCCCCGAGACACTCCATTAGGCAACGATGCAAAGCAGAGAAGAGTTTCTACCTTGATAATGTGGTACCTGCCAGTGACCGACCGCTTAAGACGTATCTTCCTAAACCCTAAAGAACACGCACTCATGACATGGTGGGATGATAAGCGCAAGGTGGATGTTGATAAGATTGCACACCCAACTGATTGTAGTCAGTGGCAAAGGATCGATGAGAAGCACAAAGAATTTAGCGATGACCCAAGAAATGTACGGTTTGCCTTGAGCACCGATGGAATGAATCCCTTCAATGAGAGGATGAGCGACCACAACACTTGGTCAGTGATCTTGACCATGTACAACATCCCAACATGGTTGTGTTAGAAGAGAAAGTACCTTCTCCTCACTATTATTATTTCTGGCCCTAAACAACCAGGCATTGATATAGACGTGTTCCTCGAGCCTTTGATGCAAGAAATGGAGAGGCTATAGAGGCATAGGGAGCTGATGTATGATGCGTTCTGAAAGGAGGACTTCATATGTAAAGCAATAATATTTGTTACTACCAATGATTACCCCACGTTGTTTGCTTTGTATGGACAGATCAAAGGAAAGACGGGATGCTTAGTTTGCTTGGATGGTACTACATGGGTGTTTCTAGATGCATCCAAGAAGATAGTTTACCCAAGGAATCGGCGCTTCTTAAAGACAAGTCACAAGTACCGCAGCAAATTATTCTTTAGATTTTATGACAACACCCCAGAGATTGAACCCCCTCTAGAGAGACGTCATAACGGAGAACACGTGTACATAATGGTGAAAAACATACGCGTCGTCTATGAAAAGAAGAATCTGGATGGGATGAACAGAGATAGAAGCACACCTCCTGTCGAAGGCGTACCTTTCAAGAAACAATCGATCTTCTTTTAGTATCTACCTTATTGGCCAGACTTGGAGGTCCCCCATGCCATTGATGCTATGCACGTGCAGAAGAATATTTTTGAGAGTCTCATTGCTACCTTGATGGACACAGGCAAGTCAAAGGATGGTCTAAAATCATGGAAAGACATGGTGCAGCTAAACGTGATGCCACAGCTTCACCTGGTACCTGAGGCTAATGGAAAATACACTCTACCTACGGCGTGCTTCAACCTAACACCAGAAGAGAAGAGAGCTATATGCACTTTCCTGAGGGGGGTCAAAGTCCCGATTGGGTTTTCAGCGAATATGAAGAAGCTAGTGTCGATGAGGGACTTGTCAATAACACACTGCAAGGCTCATGATTGTCATGTGATGCTAATAGTGTTTCTACCTATTGTAATCAGGGCTATAAAGCTAGAGTTCTTGAAAATGGCCATCACCCGCATGCGCTACTTCTTTTTGAAGATTTCACAGAAGACGATTGGCAAGAAAGAACTGAGTGACCTACATGAATTTGTGGTGAAGACACAAAACCAACTATAGATGTGTTTACCTCCTGCTTTTTTTGATATAATGCCACATCTCATGATTCACATGGTTCATTAGATACAGGCGCTGAGCCCTTGCTACTTGCATGAAATATGGTCCTACGAGCGGTTCATGTCGGTTCTAAGCCGATACGTGTATAATCGAGCATACCCAGAGGGCTCCATGATAGAGGTTTACAGTACTAAAGAAGTCATTGAGTGCTGTCAAGAGTACCTAAAAGTACAGAAAGGGACGGGTAAACTCGATTCTCGACACAAGGGTAGGTTGGCTAGGAAGGGCACCAGTGGTAGAAAAGTGTTCATCGACCATGATTACAAAGAAGTGAGTCGAGCGCATTACAGTGTCTTGCAGAGTACACAACTGATGCAACCGTACATTGATGAACACTTGACTATCATTATGACAGAGAGAAATGGTCGTTCAGAGATTGGGTCATGAAACAACACAAGCAACGACTAACTACATGGTTGAAGGACCAAAACATACCGCCTAGAGAAATCATAGACTCTATTACCATCAGTAGGTTGACGGAGGGGCCATCGAGACAAGTGACATCTTGAAAAGCTTATGACATCATTGGGTACACGTACTATACCCATGCAAAGGATAGTAAATATGTGAACCAAAACAGCAGCGTTCGAATAGAAGCTCTCGATGGAGTGGGGCGAAAGATCTAATACTTTGGCATCATTGAAGAGATATGGGAACTTGTGTCACACCCAATTTTAAGGATAAAATTGAATGCACTAAACTCATGTGTGCCCAGGGATCAGTCACACACACAAGTTGACACATTACAAAAGTATCATCACGGTGTATCTTACAACACGATTAATAATATCACATAGTCTTATACAACACAGCGGAAAATAAAAAGATAACTCTCTCGTGGAAGCTCCAACACAGGGATGGTCAACTGGTTGACCACAAGCCTAATAGTCCTCAGGAGACTCCTCATACACGTTGTCATCTGTTACCCATCCGGGATTTTTATCCAAATATTGAAAGAAAACAAGCGTAAGTACTTCCCATACTTAACAAGTTAACATGGGGTTATGAAGCTCAAAAATCTTGACACTGGTTTACTGCAGTTAGCACTTTTAGTAAGTCAAGATTTTATTATCAAGTATTATTAAGTTATGCTTAAGCTCCCATTTAAACCCACATAATCAGATATCAGCATCATTTGGATCATATTATCATCGTATACCATCATAAATGAACAACAATAAGTAACCAATTATTCTGTGAGTTTTCGGGCCGCTCGTGACCGTGAGCACGGCAAGAGTAACAGCTTTGTAACCCTCTGCGGAGGTGGTGCACATTCACATGATCGTGATTCCCATATGCCCGGGTTAATTACTCCCATATCACTGCCAAGGTGAACAGGCAGGGTACACTATGAAGCCATTTCATAGGTTTCTCTAACAAGTTAGGGCCGCTAGGTTTCCTTGGTAGGCAGATGTAGGAACCCCCCTTTCCTATGGCACATATCCATCGCAGCTATACACATAGGAACAGAGGCAGTCCTATACCCAATGTGGCAAGCCCCTTTTACGCCATAAAGGTAACCTCTAACAAGCTAAAAAGGTCCTATTACTGAGCTAAAGTCAGAACCATATGACCCTCATGGTTGCACTGTCAGTCCCAGCTTTTGCCAACAGATAAGTCCTTATGGAGGGCCGAGAGCATCATGATCGAAAGTCATTCGCTCCATCGCCCTATAATTCAGTTGTTTAAAAGCCAATTTTACCTTTTCGTTCCATAGAACCATTATTCATTATGTAAATCATGTATAGTTACATCGAGCGCTAGCAAACTATCCATATGCATATAACCCATAGGATATCAAGGAACGGGATAATCAAACACTAGGATGTCCTTACGGGTATCAAAATTAGACACATGCAAATGATTAATTAATAAAGGTGAATAGGCATCAAGGTAGATCCCATGCTATACTTGCCTTGGTTACCAAACTCCTGCTGGTCCTGCTGGTCGTCAAAGAACTCTTGGTCTCCAACGTTCTCCTCACCGTCTGAACACGACCAACACGACAACATACAATATTCCAGGAACATTCATGCAAAGCAAACAATCCTATGATTAGAACAGTACACCAATAGTATAGAAAACAAGATACAATGTTTATGAAAAGAATCTACATCTCGCTACGATCACGTCAACGTGAAGTTCACGAAAAACAGAGCTAAAACGTGTAAGTTATGAATTAAACGGGGTTTCCTATAGCAATTTATTTAATTAAACCTAACCATGAAATTTAAAAAATTGCAAACATGGATAACAGTGGTACTAACACGTAGATTATGGAATTACAAAACTAACGCAATTTGAATGGATCGATTCGGAGCTAAAACAAAGTTTTTATGAGCAAAACAAATCTAGTGGCATTTCTGTAAATACTAAAAATGTATTTTGGACTAAAACAGTATATTTTACGTTTTCAAAAGGAAAAAGCGTACTCAGGAAATGTGTTATGGACTGTGGGTTAGGATTTAGAAAAGCTCAGGGACTCCTTAGCAAAATCACCCGCGAAGGAGTATCGGCTTATGAGAGCCGTTGGATCAAGAACGGATGGCTCGGATTAGATCTAGGGGGGAGAGAGAAGGAGCCAGCCAGGAACAGTAGCTCCGGTGGTGGCATAGCCATGGCCGGCAGCAAGGAACATGCCGGTGTGCACAGTTCAGTGGCTACGGGCCATGGTTCGAAGAACCGAGGACACCGGGAGAGCGAGGGGGTGAAGGGGACCTCGGACAGGCCGATACGGCGGCCGGAGGACGCGGCCGAGGCGGCAGTCGCCATGGCCAACGACATGGAGCTCACGGGCGCACGCGAAACAGGGTCTACGGGTGATGAAACACGCAAATAACAGCATGGGGAGAAAGAGGGGAGCACGGGGAAGCTCACCGTGGTGACAAACGGGGTCGAAATCGGCTCAGGGATGGCAATCCGCGCAGAGGGGTGGTCGGCGAACCACGGCGCTTCTCCGATGGGGCGGTTGTGGCTTCCTTGGCTCGAGCAAGTGCGAAAAGGGAGCGGGGAAGCAGCAGGGGGAGCAAGAAAGGCTCGGCTCGCATTTGTAGAGGCCGGGCACGGGGGAGGGGTGCTCCCACGACGTGGAACGTGGGCGCAGAACGGCGGTAGTTGTGGTCTTGGCCGGCGCTGCGGTTCTAGGAGGTGAGGGACGGCACTGACGCGTGGGTCTGGGCGGTCAGCGACTGAGGGAAGGAGGAGGGCGCGGTGGCAGTTGCCTGAGCTGGGCTGGCTGGGCTGACACGGCAGCGGTTGCCAGCTCGCCCGGTTGGGCCGGCCTAAGAGGAAAATAGGAGGAGGGGAAAGGAGAAGGCGAGTGGGCCGACGGAGGGAGTTGGGCCATCAGGCCAGAATGAGGAAGGGAGGGGAAGAAATGAATTTCCTTTTCTTTTTCGAAATCAAATTTCCAATTTCATTTCCAAATGATTTTTGAATCCTTTTGAATTTAAATCAAAACCACTCAACATATTAAATAAAATGCTATAGCATGAGTGCATCAACATGTATCTATCCTTATGATTGATTTTGATTTCACAAAAATTATTATTTTCCTACATTTTAATGCACACATAATTGCATAAATAAATCAAATTTACTATTTTGAAAGAATGCAAATTTTTGGGTGTTACAATTCTGCCCCCTTAAGATGAATCTCGTCCTCGAGATTCGGAAGACGCCGACAAAAGAGATGCAGATTCTCCGCCTTTGGATTCTTCTTTACTTCCTCGTGTAGTTCCATTGTCTCGATAGGGATCCCACTTTACTTTGCATACATGTTGATCTTACTCCAAGTAACTTGCCCAATTGATTTCAAGATTCTGATAGGTACCTTGAACAACCCTTAGGTAACTCCAATCACTAAGCCACCTTTCCTATAATACCAATTCTCTTCAAAATATCCACCTTCCGACGAAGTCCTGACGAATCTCTTGGTCAGAAGGAAATTCTTCTACCAATCTTCAAAACATTAATGTTCTTGGCTAAGTTGCTTGAACTGGGAATATAACTCTTAATCCTTGGTGTCACCCGAACCTTCTTAGCATAATTCTCCGTTGCTAAGGCAGCGGCCATGACTTTGCTCTTGTCCAAGTCGTAATCAATTTTCATTCCAATGAGGATTTCACAAGCTCAAGACCACCTTAGTGAAGATGTCCTATAGATTCTTATGATCCTCCTATATATCACTTTTACTTCCAAGAAGATATTACTTCCATGCTTCATAATGGATAACTCCAGATAACATGCTAGGTAGTTTAACTCACGCTTCCTTAGCTGACTTAATGAGCAAGGTACTATATTTTTCTTTTTGCTTAAGGACACATCCCACACCTTGACAAGGTGCATCCTTGTAGATATGAAGCTCTCATCCGGATCTAACCAAGCTAATACTTAGGTTTTACTTCAACCTCTTCTTGGACTCCTTCAAACACTTAGCTGAAGTTTCTTGATCCGAACTAACTTGAAAACTTTTCTAGTAGCTCTACCAAAATCTTGATGATCTAGGATAAACTTCCCTTGAATCTTTAATCAAACCTCATTGAGACTCTAAACTGCTTTCACATCTTTGGGTACCACCACGCTTCTGCTGCGCAAACTAGAACGTATGATACTTCATCTTACAAATTCTTCATCTTGGCTACCCCCTTAAGAAAAGATAAACCAGGGGACACCAAAGTATAGCTTGTATCTCCTTCTAGATGAGCTAACTAATATCAAGACGTTCTGTCATCCCATTGATACTCTTATATATACGCAAGAACAAGAAATCTAGAATTCTTTGCGAGCAGAAAAACAGCAGCGTCGTAAAACGGCTGTAACTCTCATTCTGTTAATCCAATGAAGTTGTAGCTTATACGTTTCGAAAGCTTATAAAATTTTCCATAACTTTCTTATAGAACACTTTTCCAAATTCGTCAGTTTTCTTGGTCGAAAATAGTGCACAACAGAAATTATTCTAGATTCCAAACAGCACAGATGCATCACCTTCTGATTTCCGTATCTCCATAACCAAAATAGCTATCAAGGTGATTCTTGCGCTTAGAGAAAGATATTGAAGTCTACTATTGTCCAGAATTTTCTCATGATTTTTGGTTGTCCAAGAATAGAGATATAAACCTAAAAGTGTAGACTGCTCTGAAAAGACAGGATAGGGGAAACAGAAGAAAACTAAAACCCGACTATTTATTTCATTAATCCTTATGCCTTAGGCCTATAACTAAATGAAATTGTGGGAACACCCAACAAGATTATTGCAATCAGTACAAAGATTCAAAACAATCATAAGCATGATGACAATTCAACAATCAATAAAGATGCAAACTCAATCATTGACTCAAGTTGCGATACTATCGCCCTTATTATACTAGGGGTAACAATCCTAAGACTTATCTTCAGATTACGCAAGATGGTAGTGAGGAACAGTTCTAAAGGCATGTCAAATCAAGGAGTGGAGATAAGAACAAAGATTTTAAAATAAGCATCAATGTAGAGATGAATAGCAAAGGTAGAGATATAGTAGAGAAGAAAATATCAAGGTTCATAGAGCAAGGGTTTTTGTAGCAACATCTAAACCTTAAAACAACCAATTTTTACTAGGCTTGTGTCCTACAGTCAACACTGCTCTGATACCAATTTGTCACACCCAATTTTAAGGATAAAATTGAATGCACTGTCGATGTTTGACCACCGATAGCCTGCCACTGGGGTTCTCGGGGCAGTATTGTTCGGGCTTCAGCGTATGCGGAACTCGACGGTGAATGTAAGAGACAGTCGATTTATCTTGGTTTAGGCCCTCGACTGTGGTCGAGTAATAGCCCTACGTCCATTCAGTGTTAGCCTTTTGCGTTGGATTGATTGTGTTGTAGAAATCATGATCTCCCGTCTCTAGGAACCCTGCCCTCCTTTATATAGTCAGGAGGTCAGAATCCTAGTTGGTTTACAATGAGAGTTCCTAGTAGGATTACAGGATAATACTACTACTAAGATTACATGTGGAGAATCCTCGTTAGACTAGATCTTCTCTCTTCCTTGCGGGGTATCATGTGGGTCCTGCACCGACAAGCCCCCAAGCACTTCATGGTTGAGCTCTGGAAGTATCGTCTTGTTCTTTTAGGCCTTGCCGAGCAAGAACAGGCGTCGTCCGAGTGCTTTCTTGAGCGAAACCGTGTAGCGCTCTATGAGATCTTCGCGTGGAGTGTACCTTTTTGAAGAAAAAAGTACTCCCCTTTGGGTGTAGCCCCCAAGCCTCTTGCTATTTGGTATAGGGAGCAGGAGGGTCTTGTCTTGAAATCGCTCTGACCCTTCGTTGAAATGTTCCCGAGCATATACCCGGGTTCTTTATCAAAAAGAACTCGGATATAGCTCGGTCCGGCTTCTTTTTGTCATGAGTCCTTGAAGTAGTTTTGTCTTGAAGAAGTCTTCTTGTTGACATGCGCTTTTTCGAAGAAAAAAGTGCACTCAGTGAGTGTAGCCCCTGAGCCTCTTGTTATTTGAAACAAGGAGCTGGAGGGTCTTGAATCTTATGTCATTTTAAAATTGCTGTCTTGAAGAAGTCTTTCGAGTGATGTGCGTTTTTTTGAAGAAAAAGTGCACTCACTGAGTGTAGCCCCCGAGCCTCTTGCTGTTTGGAACAAAGAGTTGGAGGGTCTTGAGTCTGATTTATTCGAGGAACTAAAATCTTCCCCTGTTGTAGCCTCTGAGCATTTATCCGGGTTCTTTGATTCAAAAAGAACTCGGATGCATTGTTCTTGGTGTATTCTCTGGTAGTCTGCTGTTTGTTAGGTGTAGTTGTATGGTGGTGGTTGAGTGTAAATGTTGCCTGTTCACGGGTTGTACTGTGTTGGCATATTCTTCCGAAAATGCTCGTCTTCGAGTAATGTTCCTTCTCACCTGAGTCTTCCATTATTGAGTCCTGTCTTTTCACTATGTCCTTTGTTAGGCTTATTTCGTTGGTACTCCTAGTCCATGTGCGCCGCTCCTTCGATCTATAAATACCCTCCTGGAGTGCTTGTTTTCATCCATTGAACATTTTGTTGAAACCTTCGTAGTCATGAATATGGTAGTTTGTGAAGTAGAGTAGCCCCCGGGCGTATTTTGTAGTTCCTGTGCGTCTTGTCGTAGCTGGAGGAAGTCTTGTGATAGGGATTAGAGGTAGACTAATCCCGCAGCGGCATTGTACTTGGAAGTATGTGGTGGTAGTTGGAGGAAGTCTTGTGATGTGGGATGCGTTCCTTCATCCAGCAGTTTTGGGTTGGTCTTCCTTGCCCGCCCTGCGACTGTCCGGTGCAGATCAACACCTGATCCTGCATCACGTCAGGATTGGGTAGATAGATGCTTGCCGACTTCCCCTGGTCTATGTTGTCCCACCGTGCTGCTGATTTGCGCCTTGGATGCACTGTGTCCATCCTTTGAAGAAAACAGTGTAGCCGAGTGCGGTTTGTTCTACCGAGTAGCAATTTGGAACACGTAGTCATTCTAGAGCCTAGCTGTGTCTGGGTTTCGCTTTGCTACCTTGATTGTCGTAGTACCGAGTTCGTTGTGTCTTGTAAGATGTGTAATCTTCTATTTTTTGAAGCCACTTGTAATGGAAAGAATCTTGTCTTCTGAGTTGTCATTCATTTTTCTGCTGTAATCCTGGTTGTTCGTGAGACTCCCGAGTTCTTTCTGTAATAACTGGGTTCTTTTGTTCCTTGTGAGGTAGTCCTTCATTTCTTCATGGTTGACGGGTTGTTCTTGTAGTAATCTGACAACTCTGCCATGGTGCTGGATAGATAAGTCTAAAATCTATCCGTTAAACTGTACCGTTGTGTGGATTTGTGATGTCTGTCATTTTAGCTGTGTCAGTAAATGGACCGTTGCGTTCCCACACTGTGTTTTAACGAGCCTGGTGGGCCGTTTTTATCGCTGTAAAATCTATTTAAAGACCTTTTATCTTTCTTTTCTTTACTGCCCAGCTCTTGTCTTGAAACCCTAGCTTTCAGAAATCCGCTGCCACCATTGTCGCCATCACCCAAGCGCCACCATCCAAGCTTCGTCTTTCCCAATGCCTTTTCGCTTCCGCTAGTTCATAGAAGAAGGCCACAAACAAGTCCCAGGCAGCCTTCGTGGACGAGGAGTCATCCCTTTCTTTGATTTAGAACCAAGAATTCGTGGCCATGAGGGCTGCCCAGAAGGTTTGGCCGGCTCCGACAACAATCGAAGACCAGCTCTACGAGCTTGTCAGCGACGGCTTGATCCAAAGCAAGGACATTGCTGAATGGAGAGCTCCAGGCGAGCATCGGGTCCCTGCTCTAGGTCCTGGTGAGATCGTCCTCTTTGTCTCCTTTGTCCGTGCTGGACTCTGCCTTCCCGCTTCTGCCTTCCTCCATCGATTCTTTAATTATTTTGGGGTTACTTTGAACCATCTTACCCCCAATGCTGTCTTTCGTCTTTCTATCTTTGTTCATCTTTGCGAAACTTTCCTTGGAATTCCCCCTTCTCTTTCTCTCTTTCGCTATTTCTTTCGTCTGAAACCCCAACCCCGCCGCGAAGACACCAGTGTTCTTGGTGGCTGCGGGATTCAGTTTCGCCAGGGTCTTAAGAGCAAGTTCTTTGACTACGACCTGGTTGATTCTGTGAGGGATTGGCGTACCGACTGGTTTTACGCCGCCAATCTGATTCCTTCTCTTGCTGTTCACTCTGGATTTGGTCCCTTGGTTAATGACCGATGAGATAAGAACCCTGTGACGACGGCTGAGGTTCAGGCGATCCAGCCATTTCTTGATAGCATAAGTACTCTAAAACAGCAGGGCTTGACCGGCTTTGGTATTGTCTCGAGCTTTCTTCATCATCATGTTCAGCCTCTAAAGGAGCGAGAGAACTTTGGCTTCGAGTACTCTGGAGCTGAGGATTCTTCACGTATGGTCCCTGCCCTTGAGTTGACCGACGAGGTGGTACTCGAGCGTCTCCAGAAGATGCTGAAAGGAGCAAACGTTGTCCCACTTACTGTCTCCGAGTTCTCTGCCAACAACCCGCCTCCAGCTGTAAGTCGTTTTCTGTTCGTGCGAGTACTTTCTATATTTCTTTTGTTGTGTCCATTTTTGCTTAATTTTCCTTGTCTTGTTGTTTTATTCTTTTCATAGGAATTGGGGCGCAACTTTGTTGACCCGACCCCCCTTGATGTCCCCCCCTGCCATGGTGAATACTGGGGAGAACCTTGCTGGGGCTTCTGTAATCAGTAAGTTCCAAATCACCACAGTGTTTCCTAGAGTTTCTTCTAGAGTTGTTGATGTATATGAAGAATATGTTCCTCGTCTAGTCCCTCGAGGTCCTCGTAGTGTTCCGAAGAGGGGGCGAGCGAATGGTTCTTCATCTGGTTTACCTGCTTCCAAGAAGTCTCGCCAACCGAGTACTCATCCAGGTACTTCAGTTATAGGTAGCGTGCTCCTAGGTGAGCATATTAATATGTTTGGTCTTTCTATTATTTATTTGTGCCGTTGACCAAGTTCTTTTCTCTCTGTTTTCAGATGGCACTGTAGCTGTCTTGCTGGAGACTGAGGAAGATGAGGTCGATGATGTGCCCCTCATTACGCGTCGGTGAGTTGTTTACTTGTCTTTGTTTTGTTGATCGCTTTTTCTTGTTCTGACTTTGTCTTGGCTTTTTTGTAGCAAGCGGTCATTGGGCTCGAGTTTCTCTGGGGCTCCGGCGCCAAGTTCTTCCGAGGCTCCGGTACCGGGTTCCTCTGGGGCTCCGGTACCAGCCGCGCCGCTCCTGTCGCAGGGTGGCGGTGATGTTTTTGCTGCCGTCGTTCCCCCTGCGAGGTATTCTTTGTGTTTTACGAAGAAGAAGATAGCCGGGTGAGTGACTTCTGGTTTCATCTCTTTGTTTCTTTTTCCCTTTTCTTTTGTTCTTATTGGTGAGTTTCTTTATCAACTTTCAGGCCTTCGTCTTCTCTTGACCCTCCATCGACTTCTTGCCAATCTTCTGGTGTGCCACCGAGTACCGAGCCTTAGGACTCAGAGCGCACGATCGATGAAGTGGTTGTGGGGGAGACAAGGTTTCCTGGTGATGATGCTGCTGCTGGCTTGGTTGCCTAGGAGGTGACCGTGGCCATGGTGGTGGATTCATCTAGGGAGGTAGCCAGGACTTCCCATGATGTGTCCCTGCTCTTACCTTCTCCGCATCGGCCGTCTTCCCCCTCCGCTCCTCTCTCTACTAAAGATGTGGTGCATCAATTTGACGCAACTCATCGGTTGTCCGAGTTGACCGCTTCTTGGGGAGATTTTGCAACCTTTGTAACTACTTTTGGAGAAAAACTCCAAGTAAGTTTTATGAAGTTCTTTCTTAGGATGTTCATTTTTCTCCTGTTCTTATGTCTTTTTTCTTTCTTTCTTCTTGTTTAGTCCTTCTCTCGGGACCACACCGGCTTCTTTTTTTCGTCGGAAACTGAGAAGAAGTTGTCCTCTGAGTTAAGCGCCTTGAAGACAGATCTTGGTCTCTGCCAGGCCGAGCTGGAGGCTGAGCGTCAAACGCATCAGAAGGAGGAAAAATCACTTCGTGCCCGGGTAGTTGAGGCCGAGAGACAGAGGAATGCTGCTATCCAGGAGGCTTTAAAGAACTCGAAGGCCATGAAGAACTTGGAAGCAGCGAAGAAAGAGTGCAATGGTATGGCGGGTTCTTTTTATTTCCTTCTGTATTCAAACTTTCCTTTCTTCTGACTTGTTGTTTGGTGCCTTTTCTAGCTCTCCGAGTTGAAAAGCAGAAGCTCTCGAAGAGTATCGATGAAATGAAGACTCTTGTTCGTTCTAGTCACAACAAGGCTGAGGAGGTAATTACTCATGCTAAGGAAGAACTCGCGCTTGCTAAGTTGATTAGGCGTGGAGTTGATAGAGATCTTGTGCAGGCTCAAAAAACTATTGAAGACTTGTCTGGCAAGTTAGCGACGACTACTGAAAACTGGAAAGCTTTGTGGAAAACCTTTCGTTCAGTAGCCGACGCTCTCCGAACTCCAGCAGATGATGGGCAATCTTGGGCTTAGTTAATTCCCCGAATTCCGACTCGTTTTCAAGAGTTCGTGAAGAGGTGCGCCCAACTGTGTACCAAGAATGTCCTGGCCTAGGTCTGGGTTCTTGCTCCAGAGGCGCCTTTGTCCAAGATAGCAGAGGAAGCTAATAGTCAAGAGTACATTGATGCCATTGAGAGGATGGAGCCTAAGGTCGAAGACTTAGCTAGTAGAGTTGTAGATAATCTTAATATTGTTATCTCTTCTCTTGATGATGATGCTTGACATAATTGACCTTTTGAATGAAGATTTTTTGTTGATGTCTTCTCTGCTTGGATGCCTTGTTTATTCTTTGGATGAGTTGTCCAAGCGATCAGAGTTATTTGACTTACCGAGTACTTTGTCTTGCTTTCGTCTTCACCATGTAAACAACTTTGCATGTTATCTTCGTGTTGACAACCTTTCTTGATCTATTGAGTGCTTGTCTAGCCCCTGTCTGCGCCGCATAAACAACTCAGGGTGGACCGTTGTCTTGACAGACTTTGTGATCTCAAGTGTCTTCAGTGTAGCCCCCGAGCCTCTTGCTATTTGGAACAAGTAGCTAGAGGGTCTTGACTTGAATTTTTCCTAATCCATGTCCAGGCTTAGTCGTTTTTTTTGGTTCGGGTGTTAGCTTATTAGCTACCCTCATCGGCGGGCTCAAGCGTCTTTTCAGCTATTTTTCTCTCGGCCTGTAGGCTCAGGCATGTTTCAGCCATTTTGCTCTTTGGTCTAGGTGTTAGCTTGTTAGCTACCCTCATCGGCGGGCTCAAGCACCTTTTCAACTATTTTGCTCTCGGCCGGTAGGCTCAGGCATGTTTCAGCCATTTTGCTCTTTGGTTTGGGTGTTAGCTTATTAGCTACCCTCATCGGCGGGCTCAAGCATTTTTTAGCTATTTTGCTCTCGGCCAGTAGGCTCAGGCATGTTTCAGCCATTTTGCCCTTTGGTTCGGGTGTTAGCTTATTAGCTACCCTCATCGGCGGGCTCAAGCATTTTTTAGCTATTTTGCTCTTGGCCGGTAGGCTCAGGCATGTTTCAGCCATTTTGCTCTTTAGAAACAACTCGGGGTTAGCCATCATAAGACATATGTTGCCGAAAAACCATCTTTATTGATCATGATCGTTTGATAAGCCATAATACATATTTTGTCAAGGAACACCATCTTTATTGGCCGTGAACGTTGATCTCTTGTGGTTTGTACATGTATTCTCCCTTGAGCTGTTTTCATGCGTAGAATCTTCTTAGTTGGCTGATGTGCCATGTATTGCTGACTTCTTTCTCATCTTCAGTTATTAACTTGTACGTGCCTGGTCTAGTGACTTTTGAGACAATAAAAGGACCTTCACATGGACTGAGTAGTTTATGGCGTCCGTCAGTTTTTTGTATTCTTCTTAGCACTAGGTCTCCGACTTGTAGTGATCGAGGCTGGGTATTCTTGTTGTAGTGGCATCTTAATCCTTAGAGGTATCTTGCTGATTGAAGGGTAGCATTTACCCTGACTTCTTTTGTAGTGTCGAGTTCTAATCTTCTGGTGTGTTCTGCTTCTCCTTCGTCATACTGTTCTATCCTTGGTGACATCCAAATCAAGTCGGCAGGTAGTACGGCTTCTGATCCGTAAACTAGGAAGAAAGGCGAGTATCCGGTAGCTCTGCTTATTTGAGTTCGTAGCCCCCATACTACTTTGGGTAATTCTTCAATCCATTTTGATCCATAGTCTGCTAGCTCTTCATACAGTCTTGGTTTCAACCCAGCTAGTATGAGTCCATTGGCCCTTTCTACCCGTCTGGGCTTCGGATGTGCGAATCGATGCGTAATCTATGCCGAAGCCACAATCCGTGCCCAACTTTTGAACTCAGAGCTGTAAAGGAGAGCCTAAATCTATGATGATTCGATTGGGCATGCCGAGCGGTGCATAATGTCTTGGATGAATTGATTTGCTTTGGCTGCTACCAGATTTTTATGAGTGGTTTGTATTCGATCCACTTGGTGAACTTGTCAATTGCCACGAAGATGTACTTCGAAACCACCCTTTGCTTTCTTGAGGGTCCTACTTGATCCAAATTTCAAAGAAGAGAAAAGCCAAAGGTGGGTGAGATGTAGATGAGGTTGTGAGCTGGCACATGAGCTTGTCTTGTGAACATTTGACAACCTTTGCATTTTCTGACAAGTTCTTCTGCGTCTTTCAGAGCTGTTGGCCAGTAGAATCCGGTGCGGAAAGCTTTGCCAACTAGTGTTCTTGAAGCGGCGTGATTTCTGCAGCAACCTGAGTGTATTTCGTCTAGGATTTCTTTGCCTTCTTCAAACGAGACATATTTTAGGAGTACTCCTGATGATGCAGCTCTTCTATAGAGCTTGCCCCCCACTAGGACGTAGTTTTTGCTTCTGTGAACAACTCGGGTAGCTTCCTCTTTGTCTGCTGGCAACTTATTCTCTTTGATATAATCAATAGAAGCTTGTGTCCATGAAATGTTGATTACTAGAATCTTGTTGCCTTTGGCTGTGAGTTCTGGGGTTGTCTCACCGGGTTGTTTGATAGAAGGAGCTGATAACTCCTCTATGAATATGCCGGGTGGGACCTTTGCTCTGTCTGATCCGAGCTTGGCGAGGAAATCTGCTGCTATGTTGGAATCGCGTAGGACATGATGAATTTCTAATCCTTGGAAATGTTTTTTGAGTTTTCAGATTTCAGCACAGTAAGCACCCATGTTTTCTTTGGTGCAGTCCCAATCTTTGTTGACTTGGTTGATGACTACTGTTGAATCGTCGTATACGAGTAATCGCTTGATTCCGAGAGTAATTGCCACTCGTAGCCCGTGAATGAGAGCTTCGTACTCTGCTTCATTGTTTGTAGCTTGCCATAATATTTGAAGGACATACTTGAGTTGTTTTCTGTCTAGGGAGATTAGGAGAACGCCCACACCGGCTCCGCCTAGCTTGAGTGATCCATCAAAGTACATCTTCCAGTGGTCAAGGATTGTATTTGACATAGGTTGTTGAATCTCTATCCACTCGGCAACAAAATCGGCAAGGGCTTGAGATTTGATTGCTTTCCGTGGGATGAAATCGATGTTGAGAGCACCGAGTTCAACTGCCCACTTTGATATGCGCCCTGTTGCATCTCTGTTGTGTAAGATGTCTCCGAGTGGGAAATCTGTCACCATGGTAATCTTGTGGCTTTCAAAATAGTGGCGGAGCTTGCGTGAAGTGATCAATAGGGCGTAGAGTAGTTTTTGCACATGCGGGTACCGGATTTTTGATTCTGACAATACTTCGCTGATGTAGTATACGGGTCATTGTACTTTATATACGCGTGCTTCTTCTTCTCTTTCCACGACTATCGCCATGCTGACCATAGTAGAAGTTGCCGAAATGTATAACATCATGTCTTCGTCTTTCTTTGGAGGTGTGAGAACTGGTGAGGATGTGAGGTATGCCTTAAGTTTCTTGAAAGCTTCATTGGCTTCTTCTGTCCACTCGAACTTGTCCATCTTCTTTAGTAGTTTAAAGAAAGGTAACCCTTTTTTGCCGAGCCTTTAAATGAAACGATTGAGTGCCGCCATGCAGCCTGTTAGATTTTGCACATCTTTGATGTTTTGAGGTGGGCCCATCTCTGTTATGGCTCGAAATTGCTTGGCGCTTGCTTCGATTCCACGATGACTGACCAGGAAACCGAGTAGTTGTCCTGAAGGGACTCCGAATACACACTTATTTGGGTTCAATTTCCATCTCCATCTTTTTAAGTTCTTGAAAGTTTGTTTTAAGTCTTCAATCAGTGTATCCGGGTTCTTTGTTTTTACCACCACGTCGTCCACGTATGCTTCTACGTTTTCGCCGATCTGATCACCAAGGCACATTTGGATAGCTCTTTGGTAAGTGGCTCTAGCATTCTTGAGTCCAAATGACATGGTCTTGTAGCAGTAGGCACCGAACGGAGTGATGGAAGATGTCTTGCTCTGGTCTTGCTCTTTTAATGCGATCTGGTGATACCCTGAATAGCAATCAAGAAAGGATAATAGGGCGGATCCTGTTGTTGAATCAACTATCTGATCAATGCGTGGTAGCCCAAACGGATCTTTTGGGTAGTGCTTGTTGAGATCTGTGTAGTCGACACACATGCGCCATTCGTCCGTGTTCTTTTTCTATACTAGAACTGGGTTTGCTAGCCAATCTGGATGAAGGATTTCTCTGATGAATCCAGCCACCATTAGCTTTGTGATTTCTTTTCTAATCGCTGCCTTCTTGTCAGGTGAGAATCGTCGTAGCCGTTGCTTTACAGGCTTGGAGCTTTCATTGATATCAATTCTGTGCTCAGGCAACTCTCTTGGGACACCTGGCATGTCGACCGGCTTCCAAGCGAAGATATCTTTGTTGTCTCGAAGAAAGTTGGTGAGCGCAAGTTCCTATTTTGCCGAGAGGTAGGCGCTGATGGTTGCTGTCTTGGAGGGATCGCCAGTGCCCAGGTTGATTTGCTTGATGTCGGCTTCTTTTGGTGGTGCGAGGATACAGGGCTTTTTAGCCAGTATCTCTAGTTCTTCTTGGCTTATTTTTGCGGCAATAGTGGCTATTTCTTTTCTTCCATCGTCGGCTTGTGCTTTGGCTATGATTTGGATTGCCTAAACATCGCAGTCAAAAGCGCGCTTCAAATCACTTCGAAGAGAAAGGACACCGTTAGGTCCTGGCATCTTAAGCAGTAGGTACGGATAATGTGGTATTGCCATGAATTTTGCTAGCGCTGGGCGCCCGAGGATTGCATGGTATGATGAATCGAAGTCCGCAACCTCAAACTTGATGAACTCTGTATGGTAGTTCGAGGGAGTTCCAAAAGTAACGGGTAGAGTAATTTGTCCAAGTGGCATGGCTGCCTTGCTGGGTACTATGCCATAAAAGGGTGTACTTGTTGGTGTAATCATCCCGGCGAGTTGCAGTCCCATCTTCCTTAGCGTTTCTAAAAAGATGATGTTGAGTCCGGCTCCCCCGTCGATTAGACTTTAGTGACAGTCATACCGGCAATAGTTAGATCTAGAACCAGTGGGTAATGGCCTGCGTTTCCCACGCTAGTCCATTGGTCTTCTCTTGAAAATTGGATTGGATACTGTGACCAATTGAGACATCTTGGAGTAGCCGGTTCTGCTGCCATGATAGTTCGTAGTGCTAATTTTTCTTGATGTTTGCTTCTGCAATCTGGGCCCCTAGAGAAGATCACTGCTACCGTCCCCCTGGATTTTTGGAATCCCTTATCTTCGTGGTTGACCTCATCTTTTTTCTGATTGTCTTCTTTAGTGTTCCCCTTACTATCTTTTCTTGTGTATCGATCATTGAAGGTGTAGCAATTTCCGATGGTGTGCTTCCCATTAGGGTGCAATGGGCAACGTATGTTTTCGATGTCGTCATATCTTCTGGGTTTGGAAAACTTCTTTGATTTGTCAGCCATTGCCATGGTGTTGTCTGGTCTATGTTTTCTTTCCTGATGTCTGCTATTTCGATGATTTTGCTTGTCCGGGTTGTCTCGGTTGCTTCTATCCGGGAACCTCTCTCGTGTCTTCTCTTCTGTAGTAATCATCTTTTCTACTGTTCGTCTAAATTCTTCATTGTTTCTCGGATTTTCTTTGCAGAAGTCTTGAAATTGCCACCTAGCCATGATTCCGTGAGAGAAAGCTTCAATTACTTCTCATTCGGTGATGTCATGCACTTGAGCTCATAGTTCACCGAATCGTCGATAGTAATCTCTGAGACTTTCACCTCCCTTCTACTTGAGTCCTTTTAACTCTGCATGGGTGATCGGGTGTGTATTGATCCCTATGAAATTTTCACAGAACGCTCTTTACAAGTCCTCCAAATTTCTGATTGATCCTTGATTCAATTTGTCGAACCATTGGAGAGGCATGGTTTCTAGGGCCATGGGAAAGAACAGGGTCTTGATATCATCGTCTCCTCCGGCTAGTTCAATTGATTGCGAATATATCCTGAGCCACTGCCTCGGTTCAGTTTTGCCATCATACTTAGAGTGGTTGGACGGTTTGAACTTGTGAGGTAGTCGTATTGACGCAAGTCTGTTTGCAAAACAGGGGAATCTATCGTGTGTTCCGGCTTCTTTGAATTCCGATTCAGCACCTCCTTCTGGCCAACTGTCGTTTTGATGAGAGTAATTCTATGAGGCTGTCTGGGCAGGTGCCCTGCTTCTAGTCTTTCTTGGTTTTTCAACTCAGTGGCTCTGACTATGGTCCCTTCTACTTTCTCTGTTATGACTTCCACTTGGTCCAAGTCTCTCGAAAGCGGACTTTCTTTGATTTTGATCTTCTTGCCTATGGGTCGTTGATCTGGCGGGTAGTCTTGAGTGGGTCCTTTCTTCATGCGTCCTTAGAGCTGCTGACCGGAGAAAGTTCCGGAGCTGTTCATGTTTTTCACTGGGATGTGAGGTCGCTCTGAGTTCTTCTAATGCTTCTCGGATCTTATCGTAGGGCGTACTTGCCGTGCGTCTTTCTTTGACTTCTCGTTGTGATTTTCTTCTGTCGTACTCGGCTAACTCTAACTCATATCTGATCCAAGCTTCCTTGCGTTGCCTAGCACGGTGTTGGCGTCCTTGCTTCAACTTGTTTTTTCTTTCTCTAGCTTGTTTCTGATTCTCGGTCTCACCATCGTAACCCTGGGCAAAGGGTGATATGTTGGATTCTGATTCATCCAATGACCTGACATCGAGCGCTTCTAGGGGGACCAATGGTGATCGAGGATGACGAACCATGAGTACTTCTCGTGCGTGAACTGTTTTATTATTGGCGTTAGTTTCCACACTATCGGAGTTGCTGATAACTTTAGTAGAGGCCTCGAGGTCACAGATTGAGTCTCCTTCTTGGTAGGGTAGAATTGCCGTTGTCATCGTGTCGACCAGTCGGGTATTGCTATCCTCAGGAACAGAGCCCGGCCAGTGGATGATGCAATCTTGAGATGTTATAGTTAGTACGAGACCTTCCTAAGCTCCATTCAGTGGCATTCTAAGCACAGGATCGAGGAATCCTCCGGGCCGTGTCTGATAAGATGTTGCCATGTTGTGGAATCTGAGCGGAAAAGGATCTGACTTCTTGAAAAGATTCTGTGTGTACTCCGAGTTGTATTCTTGATAGGTCAGGGCCGCGTTCTTAAGCCCCATCGGAAAAGAACTCGGTTTCCCAAAAGAACTCGGATAAGACTCTATCTCGGATGCGGAGCCTAAATTCGAGTCGGATGTGCAAAGCTGCGAAACCTGAGTTGAATCGGACATCATGAGCTGCGCGAATCTTCTGGATATTTAATCTGTCATAGTTGCCGAAATAGAATAGTCTTCATGGTGATTCGAATCTTCGATGAGATGGCTTTGGAGCTTGCCATTGTCGTCCGCCTCGCAGATCCATGAGCCTAAGATGAAAGTTGATCCCGTTGATAAGATCATGCTGTCGAGGTCCATCGAGCTCTCGGATGCAAATTCGCTGAAGTCCCCTACCTGGCGTGCCAGCTGTCAATGTTTGACCACCGATAGCCTGCCACGGGGGTCCCTGGGGCAGTATTGTTCGGGCTTCAGCGTATGCGGAACTCGACGGTGAATGCAAGAGACAGTCGATTTATCCTGGTTCAGGCCCTCGACTGTGGTCCAGTAATAGCCCTACGTCCAGTCGGCGTTAGCCTTTTGCGCTGGATTGATTGTGTTGTAGAAATTGTGATCTCGCGTCTCTAGGAACCCTGCCCTCCTTTATATAGTCAGGAGGTCAGAATCCTAGTCGGTTTACAATGAGAGTTTCTAGTAGGATTACAGGATAATACTACTACTAATATTATATATGGAGAATCCTAGTTAGACTAGATCTTCTCTCTTCCTTACGGGGTATCCTGTGGGTCCCGCACCGACATGCACTAAACTCATGTGTGCCCAAGGATCAGTCACACACACAAGTTGACAAATTACAAAAGTATCATCATGGTGTATCTTACAACATGATTAAAAATATCACATAGTCTTATACAACACAGCGGAAAATAAAAAGATAACTCTCTCGTGGAAGCTCCAACACAGGGATGGTCAACTGGTTGACCACAAGCCTAATAGTCCTCAGGAGACTCCTCATACACGTTGTCATCTGTTACCCATCCGGGATTTTTATCCAAATATTGAAAGAAAACAAGCGTAAGTACTTCCCATACTTAACAAGTTAACATGGGGTTATGAAGCTCAAAAATCTTGACACTGGTTTACTGCAGTTAGCACTTTTAGTAAGTCAAGATTTTATTATCAAGTATTATTAAGTTATGCTTAAGCTCCCATTTAAACCCACATAATCAGATATCAGCATCATTTGGATCATATTATCATCGTATACCATCATAAATGAACAACAATAAGTAACCAATTATTCTGTGAGTTTTCTGGGCCGCTCGTGACCGTGAGCACGGCTGTTATAACAGTTTGTAACCCTCTGCAGAGGTGGTGCACATTCACCGCGAGTCGTGATTCCCATATGCCCGGGTTAATTACTCCCATATCACTGCCAAGGTGAACAGGCAGGGTACACTATGAAGCCATTTCATAGGTTTCTCTAACAAGTTAGGGCCGCTAGGTTTCCTTGGTAGGCAGATGTAGGAACCCCCCTTTCCTATGGCACATATCCATCGCAGCTATACACATAGGAACAGAGGCAGTCCTATACCCAATGTGGCAAGCCCCTTTTACGCCATAAAGGTAACCTCTAACAAGCTAAAAAGGTCCTATTACTGAGCTAAAGTCAGAACCATATGACCCTCATGGTTGCACTGTCAGTCCCAGCTTTTGCCAACAGATAAGTCCTTATGGAGGGCCGAGAGCATCATGATCGAAAGTCATTCGCTCCATCGCCCTATAATTCAGTTGTTTAAAAGCCAATTTTACCTTTTCGTTCCATAGAACCATTATTCATTATGTAAATCATGTATAGTTACATCGAGCGCTAGCAAACTATCCATATGCATATAACCCATAGGATATCAAGGAACGGGATAATCAAACACTAGGATGTCCTTACGGGTATCAAAATTAGACACATGCAAATGAGTAATTAATAAAGGTGAATAGGCATCAAGGTAGATCCCATGCTATACTTGCCTTGGTTACCAAACTCCTGCTGGTCCTGCTGGTCGTCAAAGAACTCTTGGTCTCCAACGTTCTCCTCACCGTCTGAACACGACCAACACGACAACATACAATATTCCAGGAACATTCATGCAAAGCAAACAATCCTATGATTAGAACAGTACACCAATAGTATAGAAAACAAGATAAAATGTTTATGAAAAGAATCTACATCTCTCTACGATCACGTTAATGTGAAGTTCATGAAAAACGGAGCTAAAACGTGTAAGTTATGAATTAAACGAGGTTTCCTATAGCAATTTATTTAATTAAACCTAACCATGAAATTTAAAAGTTGCAAACATGGATAACAGTGGTACTAACACGTAGATTATGGAATTACGAAACTAACGCAATTTGAACGGATCGATTCGGAGCTAAAACAAAGTTTTTATGAGCAAAACAAATCTAGTGGCATTTCTATAAATACTGAAAACGTATTTTGGACTAAAACAGTATATTTTACGTTTTCAAAAGGAGAAAGCATACTTCGGAAATGTGTTATGGACTGCGGGTTAGGATTTAGAAAAGCTCAGGGACTCCTGAGCAAAATCACCGGAGAAGGGGTATCGGCTTATGAGAGCCGTTGGATCAAGAACGAACGGCTCGGATTAGATCTAGGGGGGAGAGAGAAGGAGCCGGCCGGGAACAGTAGCTCCGGCGGCGGCACAGCCATGGCTGGCAGCAAGGAACATGCCGGTGTGCACGGTTCAGTGGCTACGGGCCACGGTTCGAAGAACCGAGGACACTGGGAGAGCGAGGGGGTGAAGGGGACCTCGGACAGGCCGATACGGCGGCCGGAGGACACGGCCGAGGCGGCAGTCACCATGGCTGATGGCATGGACCTCACGGGCGCATGCGAAACGGGGTCTACGGGCGATGAAACACGCAAATAACAGCACAGGGAGAAAGAGGGGAGCACGGCGAAGCTCACCACGGTGACAAACGGGGTCGAAATCGGCTCGGGGATGGCAATCCGCACGGAGGGGTGGTCGGCGAACCACGACGCTTCTCCGATGGGGCGGTTGTGGCTTCCTCGGCTCGAGCAAGTGCGAAAAGGGAGCGGGGAAGCAGCAGGGGGAGCGGGGAAGGCTCGGCTCGCATTTGTAGAGGCCGGGCGCGGGGGAGGGGCGCTCCCACGACGCGGAACGTGGGCGCAGAACGGCGGTAGTTGCGGTCTTGGCCGGCGCTGCGGTTGCGGGAGGTGAGGGACGGCGCTGACGCGTGGGTCTGGGCGGTCAGTGACTAAGGGAAGGAGGAGGGCGCGGCGGCAGTTGCCCGAGCTGGGCTGGCGGGGCTAACGTGGCGGCGGTTGCCAGCTCGCCCGGTTGGGCCGGCCCAATAGGAAAACAGGAGGAGGGGAAAGGAGAAGGCGAGTGGGCCGGCGGAGGGAGTTGGGCCATCAGGCCTAAATGAGGAAGGGAGGGGAAGAAATGAATTTCCTCTTCTTTTTCCAAATGATTTTTGAATCCTTTTGAATTAAAATCAAAACCACTCAACATATTAAATAAAATGCTACAACATGAGTGCATCAACATGTATCTATCTTTATGATTGATTTTAATTTCACAAAAATTATTATTTTCCTATATTTTAATGCACACATAATTGCATAAATAAATCAAATTTACTATTTTGAAAGAATGCAAATTTTTGGGTGTTACAACTTGACTATGGAAGGGATATAACGGTGGCCCTATTTCGATGCTGCTAGATCAAACAACACCAACTGAACGAGATCGGATTGAGAGTCCTGGACCTCGAGAATCTAGGCTATCAAGATGACCCTTGGGTGCTCGCTTCACGTGTCGCACAAGTTTTCTATATGCCTTACCCACAAAGTAACCTTCCCCCAAAGAAGAAGACAAAGCACGTGGTTGCCTCTAGGAAACAACGCATTATCAGAGTTGATGGCGTGAACGATATTGAAGCTTACAATAACTACGATGAGATACCACTATTGATAGGTTTTTCTAAGAAGATCAGTGTTGTAGAAAAGAACCTACCCAAAGACATATTGCTGTGGGAACGAAAAGGTGTCAAGGAAAAAGTCATTACAGCGGGCTAGCTAGTTGTTGAACGTGGAGTGTTTGTGTAAGTGTGTGTGTTTGTAAGACTTCATTTATGCATGTGTGAGACTATATATTTATGTATGTGTGTAAGACTATATATATTTATGTATGTGTGTGAGACTACATTTATGCATGTGTGTGAGACTACCCTTTGCAACATCCAGATGAACCTATTGCAATATCCACTTTATTACTACTAAAACAGTTGTAACATGCAGACACTAGAAACAGACACTAATTACTACTGCAACATGTTCGGACTACTATTGAAACACTTAAAACAAACACTTAACACTTTATAAAATGAAGAAATGACCAAAATAAAAGTTGGAGATCTTGACGGGTTATATAACTTTTATATTCATCACCTTTATAGCTAAAATCATTTAGTGATTGAAAATCAGGTTTGAAGTTGTCATTTTCTGAAATTCAAAATTTAAATTGTCTAAAATTAGTGACAAAGATAGATGACCAGACTAAAATGATAGAGCATGATTTTAGAAAATTTTAGAAAAAAAACCATCACATTTGGACTTAGTATGAGGAAGAAAAACTAGTTACAAGTTTCAGCCATAAATTAAAAAGAGAAATCACACTTGTTCATCATTGACCATCAGGAACAGTTGTGATTTTTCTTTTTAATCTCTGAGTAAAATTTGTAACTAGTCTTTCTCCCTCATACAAACACTAAATGTGATGATTTTTTTCCTAAAATTTTCTAAAATCATGCCCTATCAAGTTACTGTATTGATTTGGTCATTCTTTTCGTTTGACAAAGTTTGAGCATTTTAAATTTTCAAATTTAAAAAAATTACAAGTTCTAACAAGATTTTGAAACACCAAATGATTTCAGCTGAAATAGTGATGAATGCCAAAGATATATAACTCATCAAGATCTATAACTTTTATTTTGATTATTTCTTCATCTGACAAAGTGATAGTAAGCATTGTTCATAAATCAATATCTCTCATATAGTTCATGAAACTATAAGTGATATGTGAATTTGTGAACAATGTTTAGCAATACTTTGTCAAATAAAGAAGTGACCAAAATAAAAGTTGTAGATAGTGATGAATTCAACAACTTTTATGTTCACGACTTTTGTAGTTGAAATCATTTAAGATTTCAAAATCTTGTTTGAAGTTGTCATTTATTGAAATTCAAAATTTGAACTGTTCAAATTTTATCAAATAAAAAGATGACCAAAATAAAAGTTGTAGATAGCAATGTGTTCAACAAGTTTTATTTTGGTCATTTCTTCATTTGCCAAAGTGTTAGTAAACATTGGTCACAAATTCATGAATCTCATATAAAGTTTATGAAACTAGATGAGAGCTGTGTCAATTTATGAACATTGTTTGCTATCACTTTCGTAAATGAAAAAATAACCAAAATAAAAGTTGTAGAACTTGATGAGTTCAACATATTTTATATTCATGACTTTTACTTTTGAAATCATATACTCTTCCAAAATGTAGTTTGAAGTTGTTCTTTTTTTAAAATTCAAATTTTGAATCATTCAAAAAAGTCACATGAAAATATGGCCAAAATGAAAGTTGCAGATTTTGATGAGTTCTACAACTTTGATGTTTATAATATTTTTATTTTCAATCATTTAATGTCCTAAAATACTATTCCAAGTTTTGAATTTCAATTTTTAATTTTTTAAAATATTTTATTTATTTGTAGGGGCGGCATTTTTCTCCTCCACGATGCCGGTAGGCTGCCAAATTTTCCCATGCCCGCCGCCGCCGCCTCTGTGCCCTACCTCCGCCGCCTCCGGGCCCTACCTCCGCCCCGCCGTACCTCCCCCGATCCGCCTCCAACCCCCGGTCCGTCTCCTGCCCTGCGCGTCGCCTTTCCCCCCGGTAGCTAGGGTTTCCGCCGTTGTTCCACCTCCCACGGCGGCTAGGGTTTCCGCTGCCGGTACCGTGCTCCCTCCCCCCGGCAGCCCCGGTGCCCTGGTGCCCGTGTGCTCTCCCTTCGCCGACGGCCCCGGTGTCGGTGCGCCCCGGCGTCCCTGCTCCCTCCCCGGCGGCTCTGGTACCCGCCGTGCGCTCCTGTGTCCACGCTCCCTCCGCCTATGCTGGTGCGCCCCGGCGTCCCTGCTCCTCGCTCTACCCATGCGTCGGGCAGCCCTCCCACGGCGGGGGCGGGGCCTCCTCGGCGTCGCCACGGGCCGCTGAAAGGTCCTTGTTGGTTTTGGTAATTGAGTGACAACCTAGGTGGACTAATTGTGTTTATGTGAGATACACAGGTGATTAGTCCACAGGTACATGTGTATGAGCAACATATGCCATGGAAGTGAAAATGGCTTAGAGATGTTGCAAAGCTCACACATGTGATGATGAAGGAGCTTAACGCACATGAGTCATGACATTGAGTCATGTGATCAAGCTGGAGAAGATCAAGACAAGACTTGGCTTGATGGACCGGTTGCAAGCGTGAAGGGCAAGTCAAAGGCTTTGGAGTGATGGACCGCGTGGCGGTGAAGCTTGAGCAAGACTTGGCGCCGATGGACGATAGCAATGGTGAAGAGCAAGTAGAGTCAAGATCGATGAACCAATATGATCATGTGATGATATGAAGTGGATCATATCATTGTTGATCGTGTTGGTGCATGTGTTGCATCGACATTGAAGGAGATGGAATGGAATGCGCAAGGCAAAGGTATAACCTAGGGCATTTCATTTCACCGGTCATAGGTGTGTAGAGAAGTTTATGACTGGATTTAGGATAGATGGCCGTACTATCAAGAGGGGCAAACTTGTTTGCATATCGGTCATCTAGTGCCACTCGAGTGATCTAACTTTGCATTGTCGCTAGGATCGAGTGGCGTGGCAAGATGAGTGGCTAACATCCTTTGGGAAATGATTGTGAAAATGCTAACACACATACACATGGTGGTGTACACTTGGTGGTGTTGGCACATTTGCAAAGGAGGTGGTGTTTGCAGGTGGTGTTCGCAAGCTCGGCGGGATTCGGCGCTTTCGGGAAAATAGAATGCCTATTTTCTATTGCGCCGGATGCAAGTTCTTGTGGTTAGCACATTGGAGCAAGGGTGAAGAAGTTAGAAGTGAAAACGAGTTGATCGCGAAGATGCTGGCGTCGGTCCACTGACCGGACGCTGGGTCATGCAGCGACCGGACGCTGAAAGGCTGCGTCCGGTCAAACTGATGGGTCTGCTCTGTACCGAGGGTATTGCACCGGACGCTGGTCTGCGTCCGGTCAAGGTGGACCGGACGCGTCCGGTCGAGAAAATATGCCTCGGGGAGCTTACTGGAAACGACCGGACGCTGGGGCTTCAGCGTCCGATCAGTTTTACTGCTGCGTCCGGTCAGGTCAAGTGACCGTTGGGATCGGGTCGCGTGGCCGTCTGTGGACGACCGGACGCTGAGGTCCAGCGTCCGGTCAACACGACCGGAGCGTCCGGTCGGCCCGACCGTTGCCCAGTGAAGGGGTAACGGCTAGTTTAGCCCTTGGGGCTATAAATAGAAGTGGCCCTCGGCCATGGCTGGTGCTGAGCACCTCAAGGGACTTAGTGTCCATGCTTGTGAGTGCTTGGGAGCCCTCCATCACACATATACTTGATAGCGATCATTCGATTGTGTGAGTGAGCGATTCTAGTGCGATTGCATCGTGAGGTTGCATCGAGTGGCACTAGGTGATCGAGTTGCGAGCCGGTGGTGCTTGTTACTCTTGGAGGTTGCCACCTCCTAGACGGCTTGGTGGTGGTCTCCGTCGAAGCGCGCAAGAAGCTTGTGCGGCGCTCCGGAGAAGTGCTTGTGAGGGGCATTGTGCTCGCCCCGCGGGAGCCGCGAAGAGCAACTCTAGTAAAGCGTGTCATTGAGCTACCCTCACTCAAGGGGTAGGTTCTTGCGGCGCCCGACGTGCGGGCTTAGCGGGTGATGCTAATTAGCCGCCGAACCACCAAGTGAGCGGTCGACACAACGGGGACTAGCGTGTTGGCAAACACGTGAACCTCGGGAGAAAAATCATCGTGTCAACCTTGTTCTTCCCGTTGGTTTGCATCCCCATTACACAAGCTTACAATTACTTATATATATATCTTAAGCTTGTGTAGTTGCTCTTGTAATTAGATAGCTTGTGTAGCTAGCTAATTACCTTCATGCTTGTGTAGCATAGAAGTAGCTCCCTTGCGTGGCTAATTTGGTTTTAGTAACCTTGTTAGTCACATTGCTTAGTTTGTGTAGCTAAGTATTTGCGCTCTCTAATTAGGCATTGGTTGCCTTGTTATTGAGCATTGCTAGTGAGCTTAGTTAGCTTTGTGCTTTTGCTTACTAGCATGTATAGGAGCTCCCTTGTTACTTAAAGTACTAGTGGCATAGGTTTGTGTGACCTTGCTCCTAGAATTGTTTAGGAGAGCTCTAGCTAGCCCGGCACCTTAGTTGTTTTATTAGTATCTTTGCAAGGTGCTAGTGAACATATATAGAGGGGTGTAGTCTTGGCTAGACCGATTGTTTTAATTCCGCATTTATATTGGTTAGCCGACGCGATTAAGTTTTAGAAAAGACTATTCACCCCTCCTCTAGTCCGCCATCTCGACCCTTCAGCCGCACCATACCACCACGGCTCCGGGTCCAGGTCCTCGGCTCACGTCGTAACGCCGCTCGCTCCAACCTCCTCCTCCTCCTCCTCGAGTAATTCTCTCCCTTTGCCGCTTGGTACTCATAATATATGGTATCATAATAACTGATTAATTCACAGGTAGTTGTGCTTGGTCCCGGATCGAAGAACTGCTCGCTATGTACTCGATGGAATGTAGCATGGTGGATTGACTGTCGGCTTAATTGGATGGGTTTTTTTGTGGCTATTCGGTTGGCAGATCTCTTTTTGGTTGGGGTTCTAATTGTTGGGGTCACGATGAGGGAACTTACTAAATCTACCTTTACACTGGCCAGTCGTAGCACACTTGCCTTTGTTCATCTGTTAATTGCCTGCAAGTCGACGCAAGCTGTGTTACTCCTCTAGGGCATGCTGTGCAGTAGAAATGGCTGCAGATTCGAGTGATACAAGCTGCACCAAAATTTAGTTGCACCTTGAATGTCTTGCGACAGGACTTGGTCAGGTGTTTTTGGTGCAACTAAGTTGCGGACTAATACATGAAACGGTCATGCACAAGCCAAGGTGATTTAAGAATAGGTTTTTGTGTGTGTGTGTTGTACTATAGTATCTATGTTCGCATACACTTGGCAAGGAACACAACGGTGTCAGATGCCAAATGCTTATGAAATGGTTGCGTAAATATTTATTATGCATCCTCATGAGATAAATTACATGGCCTGGTTGCCTCCTTTCTCCAACTTCCACACCCTCCCTTTCATTCCAATGCCAGCAACTATTGTTTCAGTTCTGTAGCACTGCAATATGGGTTTAGGAGGCCTTGCGAATTCCACCATGTCTTTGGTGTAGATTCGTCCTATGGTTCATATCCATCGCTCGATGTCACATGGGAAAACAGGATGCTAATTTTCAAACTTGGGTGCCTTGTGTTGTTTTTCTTCTTCTTCGACCCCATTGCCTCCACCATTGCCACCACAAGAAGCAGCAAGACTGGTTCCGTGTACTTGAATGCTCTGGAGTTGTAGCTGATCTTAAGTGGTACGCTGTTTTAGGGATTTAAGTGACAATACAAGCACTGGTATTCTAAATTCTCAGTTCTACAATGGATTTATCATTTCTTCCCAGATTCACTGTCCTTTCAGAACATCAGTTTATGGGCAGATCTTTAACGTTTGGGGTTTATGACAAGTAAGCTCGGCAACATGTTAGGCATGTTATTTAAGCTCAGAAATTTGTTTGTTGGGTGGAGTTTCTAGATTGCACAAATATGATGACGCCTCCAACTTGGGATCTAACATGAGATATATGTTTTTTTTCTGAAAGTTACTTGTATCAGAGAATTTTTGTTAATGTGATTGGCATTTAACTTTTTCTTACTTTACCAAATCTCGCAAGGCTTCTGTCTCATCCAAGAAACTCAAAATCACTGTATATTCAATTTGGATAACATTCTGAAAAATATGAACCGTAACGTAGTATTCTGAGATCATAGATCTGTTCTGAATCTTTATTTACCATAGATCTATCACAGTGTGGTGGATTGTCTCTGTTTAACAAATAAACATGATCATCTGTAAGCATTGTATCAGAAAATTATAAGACACTTATCCTTAGAAAAATGCTACTAATTTGTTATCTATATCTTGTTTCTACTTTAATGCGGCAAATGATGATGCAGTTATTTACGTTGCATATTTTGATTGAAGTAAAAATTCAGCATTAGGGATGGTAAAATGAAACGAAGTCCCTCGGCTCCTGGCAAATTGGCTTCTCATCATAGGTCTGACCAGAAGAATAAGGGGTGCTACAGCAGAGCAGATCGATAGGGACGAAAGTATTTCTGCAAGAAGACAATAATGGCCAGTTCATTTCAGATACACACTGGTTATTAAAAGTGATGATCATTAAGATGTGGAAGTTTTTTTTTGGTTATCTTGTGAGTCTGAAGCCTTTACCGTTCTGGTCTGTCATCAATTGGCTCTATAAATTACATGGCCTGGTTGCCTCCTTTCTCCAACTGCCACACCCTCCCTTTCATTCCAATGCCAGCAGCCTAGCAATGTATTTCTGTTCTGTAGCACTGCAATCTGAGTTCAGGAGGCGTTGGGAATTCCACCATGTCATTGGTGTACACTCATGCTCTGGTTCACATCCTGTTGCACGCGAGGACCGAAGAACGACCTAAGATGTTGTTTGGTTCGCAAAGCGTTACCTGTTTACGGAGGGGAATAGAAACCGATACTTGTGTTTGGTTAGGGTCAGGCCGTAATCAATTACGGCATAATTAGATACCGGTCTGGCTCTGTGCACTGTTGATTCCTCCCCTCCCAGTGCGTTATCGCATTACTGGCTGCCTCCGCTCAAGCGCTGGTGCTCACCTGACTCCACAATAGCATTACCTTGCCCAACCAAACAGTTCAAGTGATCATGGATCCCACTGCTACTCCCTCTATGATTCATTTCCAAACCCATTTAAATTACCACTGAGTGAACCAAACACTACCTAAGTAGTTATAGTTACGAGATCTGAACATGCCATAGTTGTAGTAGTTAATGTCAAATCAATGCATTTTAGAACTCATTGCACATTGTTGGAATTAGAAAGGACAATATTGAAATTTCACAATCGTACTACAAAAAGATCCAGTGGCTGCCTCCTTAATATCCACACACACTGCCAAGTCCAATATTGACAACACATATGTCTGCAAACCAATGACTTCATCCTTAGTCACACCTATTGAGAACTGGTGGTGTCCACCTCCTCCAAGCAACAATAGTTGAAACTGGAGACAGTGGGCATTAGACTGAAAAGACACCATGTTGAGCAATGTATAAGTGTTAGCTCCCATTGGAAAACAAATATTAGATAAAATGCAAGCAGCGGTCAATAAACTTTTCTCACCATGTGCAGCACAATTGTTAGGGTTCTTTCCATTTAGTTAATATGAATCTGTATTTGTGACTTCAGAACTTACATGCTTAATTAACATCATAAATCACTTGTGCCAATTAACAATGTTTTCAAGAGTTGTTGAAAAACAACTCTTATATATTTAGCTGTGTTTTCCACAGCAGATTGATAGGGACAAAAGTAAGACACTAATGGCAATACAAATTAATTATTAGTAATGATGCTCATTAAGATGTGAAAGATTATGAAGGAATTTTTTTGCCATTACTGAATTAGATATCTCATGAAATGGTTTCGTGTTTTTTTCTTTTTCAGTTGCAAGGGCCAAGGGATACAAACATTTATTTCAGCAGTTCGGAAGCCTAAAAATTCATCAATTTTCTGCTAATAATGAGACCAATGCTGCTATTTTTTGGCTATTTTTGCCATCAGCTGCTGCTCTATGTTTGCTAAGCAGCTGCTGCTTTTTTTTTGCCAAATCTCCTCTCTCCTCTCCTCTCCTTTGTTTTGCCAATGATAAAATTATCCAAGTCCATACATTATATGGAATATGAGCTGATGATCAAGATCTTCTGAGGAACTTGGCATCATTACCGGCCGCCCCTACATTACCTTCTCCTCTCTTCTCTGTTATGATGCCTTGATGCTCTAAGTTCATGATCAAATGATGATTGACATGTTTCTAAGGCCTCTACTACTGCTACTACTCGTTTTTTGATATATTATTGTTTTATAGGACTACTTTGGTTTATAGACCTTTTTTATTTCTTATACTTTCTCAGGTACCTAAAGCACACTTTCTTACATTTATTAGAACAAAACGCAAAATAATATCGCGGACACCAGACAGTGCAGCCCCATGCCCCGAGCATGATGAGCAGCCAACCTATGAGGAGCAAGCACTAGAGGACCAGCTTACTCAGGAGCAGTTCGATAACGAGTTAGAAAAGAATCTAGAAGTGATGCTTACTTAGGAGCAGTGTGACGAGGAGGAAGGGGGAGCAGAAGGAAGAGCAGAAGAGGCTGCTGAAGGCGAAGAAGAAGAGGATGTTGATGATGAGGACTCAGAAGAGGGATATGTAAGTCCCGATGATCCTTGCCCACGTGAAGCCAGAAGGAGGCCAATGGAGGAAGATTTGGACAAGGATTTTGACCCGAACGAGGAGGTAGAGATATAACCTTAGCTTGTAAATTTTGCTAAAGCTTTGGCTGTGTTACCTCTGTTAACACTTTGATCTGTCATATATACAGGTCTCTCCTAAAACTCGGAAAAGATGACGTCAACGTCTGTGACATCTCGCCGGACAAGACGGAGTAGTGGAAAGGAGAGCAGAGGCAATAGCCACAGAGATGGACATTGAGGCCTCTACTCCACAACCTCAAGACACAACCACGAACATGACTACCAAGCCAAAGAGGAAATGAGAGGATAGAAAAGCAAACCAATATCCAGATAAGGCATGTTATGTGATAACGGAGGTCGGGTCAGCATGGGAGATCCTTGAGCCGAAGGAATTCAGAGGATGATTCCATAATGCAATCAGGGCCCTAATAAGAGATAAATTGAATCCAGCAATCCCTAACTAGAAAGAGGTACCATAGAAGAAAAATGATGAACTATGGGATAAGCAGCTGAAGCTCAATTTTAGATTTCCGGAGGGTAAGCAAGAACCGGTAAAAAAATCTTTTAAGATCATGGGAGAGTCATTCCGATGTTGGAGGTCAGAGCTCAACAAGAAGTATATCGAAAAGGGGTTAACTCCCTTTAATGAGTTCAGCAACATAACTCCTAGTCAATGAGAGGAGCTCGTGGCTCAGAAGACTTCACCAGAGGCATTGGAGCTTAGTGCCCATAACACCTAGCTGGCGAAGAGAAACAAACACCACCATCATCTAGGCCCCGGTGGCTACTATGCCAAGGAAGAGTAGTTTAGGAAGATGGACGAAGAGGCCGCAACTTCTGGGAATATTGATGCGAAGAATTTGAATGTACGCTCAAGGAATTGGATATAAGTGAGGAGTACAGAAATCATGCGGTTGTAATCTTAAAGTTGATAAGCTGGGGACCCAGGAGGCAGTATCAAGGATACTAAAATATGCTGAAGACAAGGAGAAGGGCTCATTCAATCCTTCCAGAGAGAGGGACGAGCTTAGCCTTGGCTTGGAAAACAACGAGCACACAGGCTGCACCAGGGGGCTAGGAAAAAGGACGACTTGGAAGCATGGATTCGAAGAGGACAGACACATATACAAGAAACATGGTAGAGACCGGGAGGCTAATCTTGAGCTCCAAGTGAAGGCTCTAGTTGCGAAGGCGCTGGAGGAGCAAGGACTGTCTATGGAGCCACAGACATTAATGACGCCACCGGGAGAACTGGCATTAGTTGGCAGCCCTCTGAAAGTTCCTAGCAGCAAGGTTCCACTGCAGCCACAATCCCCATCGTTCGCATACGGGAACCAACTAGTTGCACCTTGGTGTTTCTTAGCGACCATCAGAACATTGTGATGGAGGTGGCAATGGGTGTGGTACATCCTCTCAGTGGCTTACACCACAATAATAAGATACCGCCGGACTACACTAGGGTCAAGATGCATACCGTGAAGCCCGAGTTCATGCAGTGGAGGATAGACTACGCAACTCCCGAGGGGCTAGTGTTACTCGAAGACGTAATGGGGCAGTTCATCCTCTAGCACAAACGGGACATTATATTGACTGCTTCTTCGCCGCCTCCCCCTCTCTCAAATTTGAAGCGAGTTGTTGTGGACGGGGAGATATTTTCACCATCTCGTGACCACCACATTCTTCCCCGCCTCCTAGCGAGCATGTGCCCGATAAGTCACAACCTTCTCCAGCTCGTACCGAGCAAGTGCATGATGAGATGCCACAGTCTTCTCAACAAGCGCAACCGATACATGAATAACGAGTGCCTCCTGAAGAAGGTGATGCACAAGAAGATGAGGACATGCCTGAATTAGAACTTCAAAAGAAGCATCCAATCACCATAAGGCCAATTTATGTTCCGATGAAAGACGTCTCGTCGGTACACAAGTGGTATGCCTATGACCAGTTCAAGCCTAAGAACCAAGTTAAAAAAGTCTCAACACGGGCTTCTGAGGAGGCCGTAACTAGCAAAGTCCACCAAACAACAAAGAAGTATCCAAATGTTGACGCCATCAAATGGTCAAAGGATTGCCCGAAAGCATATGAAAGAGGCAAGCCCTTTCTACCAAACCGGGATATCCAGCGCCTACCACTTGGAATAAGAAGGTTTCATGATTTGTACTTGCGTGTTCTCCTAACGAGCATAAACCTCGTACAAGCATGCTTCTCCGCCGGCATATTTGGAAGCCCAGCTGGAAAAATTATCTTTGACTTCAATTACATGCTGACATGCTTTCACCTCGGAGCAATGGAAATGAATCCAATTCGCACGTGGTGCCTGTAAGTCCTTGCCCTCCCGATATGATATGAATGTAATCTTTGGACTTTGTTGTAACTAACCCACGCCATGATTTATAGAATCCAAGTGCACATTGTAAAACAAATGCCAAGTGTGAAAGCCGGGTATATAGACCCTCAAGCTATAGCACAAACAAATTTTAATTACCCTAGGCAGTGGAAACTGGATACCAAAGGGCTAGCTGCTGGAAAGACCCTTCGGGAGAAAGAGGACATCCGTGCGAAGAAACTAAGGCAAGAGTCCCTTAAGGTTTCGGCATATATTACCCTGGCTATTAAAAATCTCCAACAACACTCTACTATATGGCTACCATACAACTTCGAATAAGTTCAACTCTATACTTAAAGCTTTGTTTGATATATTTTATTCGATGCAAAAGAGTTTATGTAGTTCTATGATTAAATTCATGCAGCAACCACTGTATTTGTATAGACGTTGTTGATAAAAACTTCGCATATGATATGAAATACTAAACCGAAACTTATTCTCTTGTAGTGGAAAAAAGAGAAAGAAATAAAAAGAGACTCATACAAGGATGACGAACTCTTAGAGCTCGTCAGCGACCTTTGCAACTTCATATTGGATCAGATTGTACACGTCAAATGCATCTACCATGACCGAGATTCTGACTTAGGTAGAAATCCTCAATACCAACACCTTCACAAGACTGAAAGGCTAGCACTAGACCGTTAATAACAATGTGTATAGAATTTGATATTGGTCTTACCTTGTGGGACAGTTTAGACTTGTGGAGCGAATTAGACTTGTGAATTATGTCTATTTACTTATGAATTGGACTTGTAATGGCAGTTTATATAATGCTCTAGTGCTTGTGGTCAGATTTGAATTATATATATATATACACACACACTGTAGGAGCGGTTCTAGACTGAACCGCCCCTACAAACAGGTATTATAGGAGCGGCTGGTATTACAGTCGTTCCATACAAATCGATTTGTAGAAATAGTCTAGAAACCGCCCCTACAAATGAATATAAAGCCTCACTAGTCGTTCTAAAAAACCATTCCTATAGTAGCGTGGGTCTCGCAACCATTAGTGGGTGTCGAGGTTCGGCACGGACCAATTCAGCAGCAAGATCAACATCGCCGTGTGGTTTTCGTTCCTTGGGTTCCTTGCGCTGTCGGCCAACGCGCTCATCTCCATGGCTAATCTATTCAGCAGGATCTGAGAAACTGATGCCGCTCAGCTCGTATGTTTAGCAGTGTTGCAGTAGTACGTATATTGTATATTATTGCATTGCAAATTAGTCGGAAATAAACGTACGTATATACAAAATCCTATACGCTGCTCTGAGTGTGCACAAGCCGGCCAAAACACTGCCAATAAAGATACTACTCTGCAATTTGGTAAGTAGCTGTCGGTTCAGGGGTTTTTATTTTATAAAAACTGTGTAATTTGTGTCCTATTGATCAACTTCAAAGTTTAAGTTGTATATCATTGATGTTTGATGCGTTGTTTTTTTATCAGGCTTGGCTTTCTTTTTTATTTTCGTTAGTTTCTTTCGCCAATGTGCCCTAGGTATTTTTTAACTAATTTGCTGCCTATATATGCATTGCAACGGAATGACTAACAGCCCGATCGGCGGCTGAGGCTGGCTGGCTGGGCTGGCTGGCCAACCCCTTCACATGGGCACTATTCACATGAACCAGCCAGCAGTACTTCTCTCTCACATAAACGAACCAGCAACGATACGAACCAGCCAATCGAACAGACTGTAACTTTGCAGTTAAGGGGTGTATAAGAATTGGTAGGGGCGATAACAGGATCGATATTTTCAGACTGTTTGTCCGAAAGCTGGTTTGGAATGGATACTAGTCGGATAGGAAATTTCAGATATCCAGGTTGTTTTTGTCAATACCGGCCAGATATGGATTCAGATACCAATATTGGATATTATTGATGCCAATTGTGGATCATTAAAATCAGATACTGTTAATGTTTCCTACTGTTAATTTGAAAATTTATAGTCATGCATTTGCTCGGATGGCTTAGCACTCGAAGACTCAACATCTATACTAGTTCAGTTAATCGTGTCCTACGTCTCATGTTTCTGAGCACCAAGTGCTGTCCTCAAAATTTAGACCAGGGGTTACAAACAGATGTGGATCAGAGCTAAGAGTGCTAATGAGTCCAAAGGGTTCAAAAATGCATAGGTGCCAAGAAGAAAGAAAGGTATATATTCAAGAGGTAGGGTTAAAAAAAGTAGTGGGTCCCAAATATGGGTTGATCTTGGTGGTGGCCTAGTGCTGAGGTCATGTCCTTCTGTTCTCCTTCCCATTCAAGGCCACGGTGGAGGGCATGGGGATCTATTGCGCCAATACGCACCCACGTCGTGGTTTCTCCGACAACACTGCCACCGTTGCTTTTAAGGCTTGTCCTATTCTCCTACTCCATGGAGAGTTGTTGCATAACATGCCCCGTTCTTCGTACCAGAAGAAGCATAGTACCATCAACTATAACGACATAGTTATTTGACTAACGTGTGTTTTGCAGAGACGTTATAAGTTAGGTCACATTAATGATTCATGGTTGGGCAATCAATGGATTTCATGCCCCAATCGATGAATTTCGTTTCGGTTTTCAAAGGATGGACGACAAGGTTAAAGACGAAATAGTTATAAGTGTCAATTGAAGTTGGGAGATACTTAGAATAGTTTTAGGATTTTGTTTTTCCTTTGGACATAATATAAAGAAGGGTATGAACTAGTAGCTTGACCTAGGTAATTCTAATGAGTTAGTCTGATGCATACTTGTGAAACTTAGCACTGGTAGCTCTATGGAAGACCAATAATCAAGTGGTAGTGTTTCCATTCACATAGATGGTGGAATTGGAAGTGAATGGGCACTTTTCTGTGCCACCAGATTAGTCCGGTGCTATGACCAGGGAGGCACCAGACTATGTGCTGCAGACGTCATGGGACTATGCGCTATAGTACCCTAGCTAGGGTTTGCTGTGTAGAGAGGACGAGTAGTCACGGTGCTGTCCAGTAAGCGACTAGAGGTATTTTGGGCACTGTATTAATTTGGTAGTCGGCACCAGACACTCTATTTCTGCACTGCTTGCACTGTAGTAACAACGCCTAGCTTCAAAAGTAGTCGTTGGACAGGTACTGGATTGATCCGGTGCTTGGTTCAAACACGCGCTAGGTCATCCGATCGGTGACCCTGATTTCTATGCAGTGGGGTTCCAACGGCTAGCTCTGGGTGTTAGGGGTATTTATACCTCTCCATCTTGACCATAGAAGCGCTCTCTTGCCATTTTGGACATCTAGTTACACTCATTGGTGAGCAAGGGGAGTTCAAGCTTAGTGGAGTGATTAGGAGTTGCTAATTACAAGAATAAGGACTCTATTAGTACTTGGGGAGTAGCAAGTGTGCATCCACTAGTCTCATTTGGCTTGGTTAGCTCACATGAGAGTTTGTGCTTGTTATTGTTGGTGATCGGCATCACCTAGATGGCTTGGTGGTGATTGGGAGCTTGGTGATCTCTCGATGGAGCTTGTGAAATACCTAACTCATGGTGTAAACAGCTGTGGGTGATTCACCATGCCAGAGAAGCGAAGAATCAACTCGTAGAGAGCACTTGGTCCTTGCGTGGATTAAGGGGGAGCTATACACTTGAGCGGGTGCTCCAATGAGGACTAGTGGGGAGTGCCGATTATCCGATACCTCGGGGAAATATCGCCATGTCCCTAACCCTTTCTTTACTTTGAGCATTTACATTTCTGTAATTACTTTCTTGTCTTTACATTCTTAGTATTGCCTTGCTAGTATAGGTTTGGAACTAGGGTGCAAAACTTTATGCATAGGCTAGAAACACAATCTAGACACAGGGGGTGAAATGTGCTAAGTGATAGGTTTTAATTTTGTGAGAATTTTAGATTAGCCCAATTGGCCCCCAACCCGCCTTGGCTAGTTGCTTCGTGGGGGCTATATAAACCCTCTTGGCCGGCCCATTTGAGTGTGTTAGATTGTGCTGATGATAGAGGGGTGTTGAGACACCATTCCAAGTGCTCTAGTCACCAGGTGCTTAAGGAAAAATTAGGTGATCAATATAGAGCTTTGTGAGGTGCTTAGGCTAGTTAGACCACCGCTTATGCACTTGATCTAGGTTTAAACCTTGTGTTTAACGAGGTTTGCATACCTCTTACCACTCAGTGGTTGCACACACCATTGTTGTACTTCGAGGTGTGTATAAGCTTGCGACACTGCACCAGCTGCATTTGTGGTGTGGCCGTCACCGGTAAACTGGAGGGAACAAGGTCCACGATGATTTTGCTAGAAGCTCGATAGCGGAGACAATGGGGAATGGTCCAGGAGACACCATCTCGAAGACTCACTTGCCCGTGGAAAAGGCCTAAGGGCTATCCATGGAGTTACCTAATCAGGAGTTTGGCCCTTGCGAGGGCATCCTTACGAGGGACTCAAATGAGGACTAGGGGGAAGTGTGAGATTCTCAATACCTCAATAAAAATACCAGTCATCGACGAGAGTTTGCATCTCTATCTCAATTAAGCTTCTGCGTTTATATTGTGTACCTAGGTTGCGTGCCTTCATTTATAGTTTAGCTTGTTAAGCTAGTTATTAGCATTCAAACCTAGATTTCATAACTCTTTTGTGGTAGACATAGCAACAATCTAGCAAAACTTTAGTTGTAGATCTAGATAGATTATATTCTTGCATAGGTTTTGACTAGGTGCAAATTAGAGGCCAACTTTAGAGTAGAAGTTTTTAAGTTGCCTAATTCCACTCCCTCTTAGGCGTCATGGTGATAAACAACCTCCTTGACTGTGGCCCAATCTCCACGACAGTAGGTCGATGAACCGAACATAACTTGCTGTGCATAGTGAGATAACTAGCTTTATACCTAACAAAGGTTGGATGCGACCAAGTGACAAGGAGAGAGACACCGAAACCATGCAGACTTGGACTCAATCTTCGAAAAGGTCGCAGAACCACAATCTAGAACTAAACCAAACAAAATGGTGTAGCTGTACTGGAAACTATAGAGCACGAACTAGGGCATCCCAGAGGGATATCTTCACAAGTCCAAGAAGAACAAAGGTTTGAGTAAGACACTCGGCAGCTCGGCTGCAATACCATGTGGTTTATCAAATCCTCAAAAAGTTTCTAATAGTTTAGATGTAAGGAATATTTATACTAGGAACATCCCTCCTAGTTGCGTATGAATTGGACTTAGTGTTTCTGAAGTTACAGTAGGTAAAAAGTCTCCACGAGATGGAATTCTGGTGAGTTTCGCGCAACTGTTAGCCTCCTGATCGAGCAGTCTTCACTAATCTGGCTAGAACTCCTTAATGGAAAGTCCAAAAGATGTGCCATTTGTTGTATTGAAAAGTTAACTTGATTATCTTTCCAACCATGTATAGCATGCACAACGAAACTTTGCAGGATGGTACAGTATTGACTGAGAAGTTACACCAAGATAATTTTTCGAGAAGACTGTTGACCTTCTGACCAGTCTGCAATAAACTTGTCGACTCTCATTATTGGTATATGCAAATCAGTCGAGCTTAGAGGCATTGAAAGTCAGAGTTGATGAGCTTTCCAAAATATCCTTATGGACCTCCAAAGCTTTTGGGAATCAAGAGTTATGACTGTTTCTTTCTGCTGGTTCGTGCTATCAGCAAGGTGGTGTGGCGGTTCAACTTCCGTGTGAAACATCTTGTCTCCTTTGGTCCAGCGGTACTTCCTTGTGTCAACCTTAGTAAGACATATGTAGAGCATTTAGGTAGGATAACTATCTCAAGTATATCAAAGATAATTTCAGTGAGGAATGAATTCACCTTCTCTTGTAGTTTCTTGGCTCGACTTTGTGTGAGTGATCCTTGATTTGTATCTTTTATGTTCTAAGGTGAATGGTTGACACTTGATGGAGCATGATGAGCTATGATATCATCATCACATGGTCCCTTCATCATGGTCTAAAAACAACATTGTATCGTCTACACATTGCAGAATCGAGAGACCATCTTCGACCGAATGTGGAACAACCCCTTTGACTTGCCCATTTTCGTTGGCCCTAACAATCATAACCGCTAACGTGTCCACACATGGTGTTCCGGCCAAGAGCTGAGTGATTTATCCCAAATTTCTGCCGAGTATGCGACAGTTCTTCTAGAACCCCTAATTCGAGCTCTAGGATTTCGGTCCTTTTGTGTCAATTAGTTAGGGATTGTGGTTTTGCGGTCGTTGGGAGATCGTGTTGAAGTCCTTCAAGATTTTGGTGCCTCTCTCCATGTCGTTTGACTAAGTCTAAAGCTGCCGGACTGTGTTCTTGAGTTCGTGGAGATTGAATCGGGTTCAAGGATTTAATGCCTCTCTTCCTATCACTTGTCCACATCTCGACCTTTATTAGGTACAAAAGTATTTTATCTAGGCTGGATTTTCAACAAATTATCCCTTGTTTGTACCTACTATAAGATTGGACCTCCCCTCGGGTTGGTCCCTATCAGCGTCTCTCTAGAAGGAAGACAAGCTAGGTTGCTTATTTGCCAAGGCAGACAAGACCATGAAAAATAGAAAGGAGTGCTTGAAGTAGCAGAAGAATGCATAAGGTAAATTCCCTGGAAAAAACCGAATGCACGGAAAAAGGAAAAAGTAGATGAGGATACGTGAAACCTAAGGGAAATCAACTGAGCAAAGCGTACGTACCTAGCAGGCTAGGTATCTAAAATTGTTCTCCAGCTTGTGACAGTCTTCTTGTGAAATCTGCTTTGAACTCATTCTCTTCGTCTATGTCAAACAAACATAGTACAATCTTTCCTTGGGTCCTAGCTACCATGAAAACATAGTACAGCCTTTTCTTTTATCTCGCCGCAAGTGAAGGATAAATGCTTTATTTCCATCTTGGACGGCACGATGTTGGCATAAAGGGATAAAACATTTAAACTTAGAAAAAAAAAACCTTCAGCATTATTTTCAGATAGTTAAACAAAATGAAAGTCACACTAATAGAACGAGAATATCCTTGATGGCACGATAGGAAATAACCATTAGGGATAGAACGATAGGGAAATTAAAAATGTCTAACCTTAGAAATAATTTCTGTAACAGTACTTGGCTGATAAGAAAAATTAAAACCCAATAGGGATAAAAATATACCTTTGTGGGCGCCTATCGACAGGGAAATTGGACATCACCAACAGAAAAAATCAATTTTTGGGGACGGCACTGACAGAACAAAATGATTCTATACATAATTCACAAAAACAATAGATTTAGTACAATTTTAACAGAAACATATTGCACTATACATAATGCATGTGCCCCCATTGATATTTAATATACATAAACAAATCATTAGTACCATGAATCCAATACATACAAAGATGTCCTACTATTTACATCAATAGCCACATACATAAAACAACCAAAGATTTAGCATTCATCTACTGAAAGCAACAAGTTCTTTAAATACTAGGCATCAACATGGCAGGCGTAATTTTTTTTGGCACAGACACTACTAGTTAAAGGTTAGTAACTATACTCCGTGCTTTCAAGAAAGCATCCATGCATTGGGTGTCAGTTCAAAGGAGTTCAGCTCCAAAACCTGAAATTTTAACATGGCTAACAAATATGCATATGTCGCACGCACATGTATATAAAAACTATTTTAAATGCAATAAAGAAATGTATATAAAAATTACTATAATAGACAATATTAGTTACACTCTATATGCAACACCCTGCTTTGTCTGCACAAGAAGCCGAGGTTCGTTACCCTCTCGTGGCCACCAGTGCCCGAACGCCCAACCTCCCTCCTGCTTCGTTTGTTCGTCCCCTAACCACTCCACTTGTAAGACACTTGTGTCCAAATGAGATATTCGTCCTAGCCATTTTATATTTATCTTATTTCGAAATGAATATTTGGGACCCTCAATAAATTCAAATGAAAAAGTTCTCAACTACAAAGTTTTATAACTTTTCGAGATCGACAACTTTCGTTTTGGTTATTTCTCCATCCGAGGTCATTGAATTTCAAATGTGAGAAAATTCAACCATAATTTTCCTTAGATAGAAGATTTCAAATGAAAAAGTTGTCAACTATAAAGTTGTATAACTTTTTAAAATCTACAACTTTTGTTTTAGACGTTTCTTCATCCAAGATCCTTAAATATCACTACACACTCTATGACTATGGAACATATGGCTTTAGTGGTTGATAACTTTTATGAAATCTTACGAATCAAATAGATAGACATCATAAAGACTTCAAACAAAAAAGTTGTGAACTATAAAGTTACATAACTTTTTGATATATACAACTTTTGTTTTGGGCGCTTCTCCATCCGAGATCCATAACTACAACTTTATACTCACTTATCACTATGGAGCATATGGACTCTTTTGGTATAAACTTTATAAAGTCTTGAGGTGTATATTTAGACATCCAAATGATCTCAAATCAAAAAAGTTTTAACTATAAAGTTGTTGATCTCGTCGAGTACTACAATTTTGATATAAAGTTCGTCTTCATCAGACGTCATATACGAAAGTTATGAAGTTTTTTTAGAATATTACTGTTGGTTCAAGCCATGAACCGGTAGCGACAGTATCAGTGTTGGTTTTAGCAAAAAACCAGCAGTGATGACCCAATATCACTGCTGATTCTTGGCTAAAATCGACAGTAATATATGAACCGATACTTAAGACCTGAATATCAGTGTCGTTTGGTCCTACCGCTGTCGGTTTTAGCAAAAAACCGATAGTGATGTGCTATTACAGCCGGTTTCTTAAAATCCAACAGTGATAAAGCCAGCAGTGATTCGTGATACATGAAATCCACGTTTTAATATGTTGAATGTATATTTTGACGTTTCCTCAAAAGAAAAGTATATTTTGACCATTTTATTCATAAAACAAAATAAAAAAAATTGTACTATTGGCCCACCAGTTGATCCCGTCACCAGTTTTAGCAGTAGGCCCCTAGAGTTGCTAAAAAAAAGCAGTAGGCCCTAGCAAGATTCGATGCATGGTTGAGACTTGGTGACAGTCATCCTGTAAAATCCGCATTGAACTAATTCTCTTCTTCCAAGTCAAACAAACGCAGTACAATCTTTTCATGGGCCCTACCTACCAATGAAAACATAGCACAAGCTTTTCATCTTTATCTGGTCACAAGTGAAGAATAACTTATTTATTTCCATCTTGGACCGCACCTTGTTGACATAGAGAAAATTAAACAATTAAACATGAAAATAAAACTATGATAGTGTTTTCATTTAGTTAAATATAACTAAACTCATATAGGACTATAGAATTTAGAGCTTTAGATTCAATCATTTGAAATATATTACTTGTAAATTTTTACTTTGAGCAAAAAAGTAATGGCCAAGAATACAAATTAGAATTTTTTAACAAAAATTGAATTCATATGTAAGTATTATAAAATTTGACATCTCCAATTTTCAAACTCAAATGTACATTTGTCATTTTTAGTCACACAATTTGGAGCTTCCAAAAATCATTTTTTTTAAATTTGAATTGTACATTTATGATTTTTACATTTTACTAAAGATTATCGATGAACTACATAATTATATTTTTGAATTTCAAGTTTTCACAATTTTGAAAAAGATTGAGAATTTGAATGTATAAGGCTCACAAGTCAAAACAATTATTTAAACATGTAAATTTTAACTCCACTGTAAAAGATTTTTTTGTGAGCATAAAAATAGATTAATTCGAATGTTAAACATTGGTGCCCCTGCACGGCGTCTACTCAGTTGACAAGGATGCGAATTAAGTAGTATCTTCTGGAGTGGATCACTAGTAGAGGAAAAGACGTGTGCACCCATGGCTATGAACTGCTAGTGGAGATACGCATACACTAGTGGTGGACTTAAGAAAACTGCCTGTGTAAATTATGTTCCAAATGCATTGATCACTTATGAATATTTGATGACTAAATTTCTTTTTAGATTTATCGTTGCTACCCAAATGACAGGTCTCTCAACGATGGAGACATTAGATACATATGCATTGACATGTGCCAATTCATCATGCGTGAAATTGTTTATTTTTTTGAAATTGTTCATTACAAAGGAAAATATTGATGAAACCTCTAAGTTAGCACAACCAAGATACAGAGACCTTCATGATATTGTGTTAGGCGAGATTTGATTAAAAATGATTATTAGTGGATTTTATCTTTTTAAGACTTGATGCAACATATGAATTCAATCCTTCATTGTATATATATGTTCGGTTTGATGTATATATACTTGATCGATAACTATGGTACAACGGGATATGTATTGGTGCTTGTGGATACATGAAAATATAATTGTGTGATGTATATTTGTTATGCTATTATAATTGGCCATGATGATTATTTGAATTTGAATAGGGTATGATTCAGTAGTAACTGGTACTAATTGTTGGTGGTCCATAACTACTATTTCTAACCGCCAACTCTTACATAAAACCTACTAAAATAAACACAAAACTTAGAATTAGGACTTATAACTAATCAATTCCACGAGTTTTAGTGATTTACCATTTACAGGAGGATCTATCGGAATAACATGGAAAATGTGCTTAAAGTACACAAAGAATACAACAAAACACAGACCCAACATGATCCCAAGGGGGAAGGCCCATTTACCTAAAGAATCAGGGCCCAGTCATGTGGAGAATAATCTCAAAACCAAATCAAATCAACTCAACTCTGCGCCAAACCACCATGGGCCAAGACAAGAAGCCCACAGGAGGCAACCCACCAAAGATGGGCACGTTTGGGCCTAGCCAGGGTGCGGCCGCACCACCAGTCAGCCCAAACAGCCCCATCTTAAGTGGGCTTCCTCTTACCGACGTTCCAAAGGCGGTTCATGGGGTTTGGTCTAGGTGCAGCGTACCTATACGTCGGTTTGGTGCATTAATGAGGGGATCAAGCATATTCCAATGAATCAACCCCTCCTCTCCACCTATAAAAGGAGGCTCTCCCTCCTCATTTCAACAACACACCAAGGAGAAGAGCTACACCACTAGAAAAATAAGAGCATCACTCCATGGGCTTAGGCCCTAGCTAGCTAGAGTTGTGTAGCAGGGAGAGATGTGAGGGAGAGTACGGGGAAGTGCCGAACCATGTCTCCAATTTTAGACTTTTTTTTAAATTAGTGTCTCCATTTTTATGTGGCATGGAGTAGAATAATTGTTCTTCATTATTGTGCAATAATTTTTTTATGGGTTGCGTTTTTCAATTTATATGGGCATTGTTTGGAACTACATTGTTGTTCATGATCATGTCTCTAATTTTAGTCTTTTTAAAAATAAGTGTCTCCATTTTTATGTGGCATGGAGTAGAATAGTTGTTCTTCATTATTGTGCAATAATTGTTTTTTACTATGATTTTCAATTTATAGGGCCGAAGCTACCAATTTTAATTTTTCAATAATTAGTGTACAATAATATTTTCCAAAAATGGTACTTTCGAGCTACAATTATTGATCATGAACCTCGGCGCTATTGTTTGACCCTAGTTGGTGCCAGAAGAATGCTACTGAGGTGGTTAAATTATAATGTGTTGATACATATTGATTGTAACATTGACCTGTACGCAAATAGGTCCTTGTTATCGTATATATAATTTTAGTGTAAGGTCTTTGTTATCGTATATGTAATTTATTTCTAATATTTTTATTATTTTTTGATGTATTTCTGTACTCTATCTAAATAAATATATCATTGTTGTTAAAACTTTCCCACGGTCCTTTACATATATGCACCTTCATTGTCGGTTTTATTTAAAAACCGCCAGTGGTATTCACTTTCATTGTCGGTTGTAACTGAAAACCGATAGTGATGTCCATGCCCCCCTATATAAAATAAACTGCCAACCACATACATCGATCCCACCCACCTACGAACTCTCACATTTGTTGGGCAACTAGAAATCTATATTCCGATGTCGCATTGGTCTCAAAATTATTCTCAGGCTTGCACGTGCCACGGGTGAAGGAAACACCAAGTTTGGGATTTTCCGGAGATGGTTTGCTACTTTATGAGGTTTAATTGAATTTCCGCGCAACGACACCGATTAATTATAGGTTGAATTGAGTCTACCCACGAAAAGATCCAAAATGGCGCCAAACTTTTACATAGGGTCTCATGTGCCCTAGGGATCAGAATTTTGTTTAGGTCAATGAAAAAATCTAGTGGGCCAAAAATGTAATTCACCCTCTTTTGTCTCATTCAGCACAGAGAAAAATATAATAATAAAAAAATTAACAAAAAAACCTAAGATCTTGTGTGGGGCCTTAATTTAGGTATACATGCTTGCCAAAAAAATTTCAAGTCATTTCGACATAGGCGGAGTATACATGCTTCATAGAGGTACATGAGCTATTTCATCGAACCATGACTATACACATATGTTATTAAGGTTTCTGTGATTCATATGCATTCCGGTGTCGTATTGGTCTCAAACTTTTTTAGGCTTGCACATGCCATGGGTGAAGAAAACACCAAGTTTGAAATTTTCTGGAGATGGTTTGCTACTTTCTGAGGTTTAATTGAATTTTCGTGCGACGTCACCGATTAATTATAGGTTGAACAGAGTCTACCCACCAAAAAATCCGGAATGGTACCAAACTTTTACACATGCTCTCATGTGCCCTAGGGATAAGAATTTTGTGGAGGTCGATGAAAAAAATCTTTTGGGTCCAAGATAAAATTCACCCTCTTTTGTCTCATTCAACATACAGAAAAATATGTGTTATTATGTGCTATAGCCCCGCTAATTGCATAGCCTTAGCGTTCTAATGACGGTGCTATTTTAGATTTTGCCGTCACTAATAGATTTTGATAATTTAATTTGTTATTTTCTACTTATCATTTGCTACTAATTTGTTTTTTTTGGATAATTAAACACTGGACTTTCATGTACCATGTTGTAATGTCATATTAGTAATGTTAGTTAGACTTGTGGAACCTTAGAAACATATTTTTGTTCATCAAATTTCATATTTACCATTTTTTGCATCAATTATTGGTGTTTGTCATGTTTTCTTTATAAAAATGCTATCTGTCATAGCGCCGCTATAGCACCGCTATAGCCTCGTAGCTGTTGAAAAAAAAGTTATCGCTATTTTCAATAGCCCGCTATTTTCAATAGCCCGCTATTTAAAACTATGGTTTAGTATTTAAAATAAAAGTTACCATATGGAAAGTACTTCATTATTATTAGGTCTCTGGCTCTGGATAGCTAACCAACTAATCATGTTGCAACAACATCTAAAGGATACATTATTCAGAGCACACAACATGGAAATAGCGATGGCAATGCCGTTCACGGATAAACCTCTATAACCGAGTGAATTCCTACTGATGAAACAACTTTGTAGGCACTGAATCCAGCTTCCAGGATGATCTTTTCCCACCCACGCTCGTCTCGTTCGACCCCGTCAATGTGCATCATGTGGACATCGTACAAGGCCTGTGTCTCCTTTGTTGGATGCAGATGCAGGACCAGCTCCCATCACAGCGTCAATGATTATCACCTTTCCTCCAGCCCCTCCTCCTCCTGCAGGGATAGCTTCCTTGCACTTTCGCAGCGCCTTGACGCAGTTATGGTCACCCCAGCAATGTAAAACCCACTGCAACATACATATATACTGATACAGATATACACTCAAATTCTTCTATTATTCACTGGTCACTATTGAATCAAATACTATATATATGTACTACTGATGTAAGTATGAAATATGTACAAGTACTCAACAAGTATCTGCAAATTAGCATCTTGAGGAAGTCCCATCGTACAAGAAATAAATAAAGAGTACCTTGAGTAAGACCGCATCAGCTTTTGGAATGAAGTCGAACATGTCACCGGCGATGAACTCCACCGCCGTGCCACCATCAGCGCGCGCCTGGCTGACAACGTGAGGGAGGTCAAGGACGCTGCACTTGACGTGAGGGAAGGCCGCCGCGATGGCCACCGACGCCGCGCCATGCCCGCCGCCGACATCGACCAAAGATCTCAGCCCGCCGAAGATGTCGCGACCAGCATCCTCCCTGAGGATGATCTCCATGGTGATCTGGCTGGCCGCGACCATGGCGCTGTTGTACAGGGCATTGTGGTCCGCGTCCTTCCTCGTCATCTCGTACACGCTGCAGCCATGCACCATCTCGAAGAAAGTCGTCGAGCTGGTGCCGGCGTCGGCGGCCTGCTCGTCCGCCTTCAACCACGCGTGCATGTCGAAGAAGGTGGGGACGGTGAGAGGGTTTACCAGGAAACGAATCAGGGGCGCGCCATGCTTCCAAGCTTGTTACTGTCGACGAGGAGGCGGGACATTGGTGTCAGCTGGTACTGGTACACCACGGCCGCCTCGCCGCCGTTGCTAGCGGCGGCGCTGGCCGGTGGCGGCGTGGCAGCCTCCGATGAAGCGAAGACACCCGAGGCGGTGAGCAGGTTCATGAGCCTGCGCATGTGAGGCTTCTTGGACGCATGGACCCCGGTGCCGGCGATGATCTCTGACAGCGTTGCACAGCCGCCGTGTAGGTGGATGGCGTTGGGGATTCCTAGATCTACTGCGCACTTGAGCGCCATGGACTTCACAAAGCCGAGGCTGTGGTGGAAGAGCTCCAGCTGAGCGCGGTTCAGATCCTCGGAGCTCATTGCATCCAGGAGGGTGCAAATGGTTATCGGTACTGCTGGTCTATATATAGAAGTACTCCCAACGTTCAAGTTGCCAGTGTGTTCAACTTTATGGAATCTGTTGCACGTTAATTAATTACAGCCTTTCAAGTTTTTAGCACTAGCTTTACACATGATTTTTTTGGGAAAACACTTTGCACATGAATTTAGGCCGCATAGGAATAGAAAATTAGGAATTGACTGATGACCTTGACTCCTCGCTTTCTCTCTACATGCATGCGTCCAGCAGCATGCTGTCACGTACATTGAGAAGAAGCGACTCCGCTAACGGAAGCGTTCATATATGCCAATCCTATAGCTAGGCTAAGAGCTTCCTTTGATTATCACTTCTAGCATTCATCCATCGTATACTGCTCAGAGTACAATAAACGCAGGGATTGGCATTTGGAGGAAAAGGACACAAAATATGCCATGAGTTTGACCGAACTCCTTCTAAGGTCCGTTTTTTTTTTGAAATTTTGACCATAATTTATTTTAATTTTTTGTTTATTTAAAGATATTAACGCGTGAATAGTTTACTCTTAAACATATATATTTTGTAAAAATATATCACCACTACAAAGAGGAGACAAACGAAACAATAACAAAAAATAGCAAAACATTAAATCCCATAAAGCACTAGTACAACCAAGCTTTAAGAGGCGAGTGAATTAGGTTTTTAGAACCGGCCATAGTGACCGTCTCTATCATTGGGTTACTGTTAATGCAACAACAATAGAGGCAGGCAAACTGCCCATCTCTATAAATGGAGGAAAAAACAATAAAAACGATAGCGCAGCACAACCACCAGCTAGGCCTGCTTGTTCGGGCTTCAAGCCCAACATTCATGCATCTGGGCCGTTGCCTCTGGTGCATCTGATGTTGAGGTCATCGCTCGCCTCCTTCTCCGTCTTCGACTGTGCACATCCATCGCCTTGGGATACCAAATCAGAGCAGATCAGTAGGCAATCAACTAGAATGGCCACACATGGAACGACTAGGGCAGAGGAGTCACGTGGTGAAGCCACCCACACCACTCGGAGCCGAGGCCTGCTTGATGTGCTGCCTCTCTGAATACGACCGGTGCGAGGGCAGGGGACACTATAGAAAAGCTAGCTCGCCACGCCACCATTGTATCCCAGCCAAGAGCGGGCCCTGGGGCCATCCGCTAGATCTACTTGACGCAGACGGAGTCTGTTGCCCTGCCATCACTTCCGTCGTGTAGCCAGAGGAAGGGGCGACCACTGGGGAGGAATATTGGTGATGGCTATGTGGGTATGTGTGGGCATAGTGTCAGCGGGTGCAGTGGATCCTGATGGGATAGCATCGGGATGGGAAAAGGGTCGGTGGATCACGATCGAGAGAGAAGAGAGAATGAGGGATCAAAAGAGAGGAGAGAGAGAGAGGAGGGTATATGAGAGATCAGGGTCTGTTAGGGTTATACTAGTGCGTGGTGGCTTCTATTTAATGGGCAAGACCCATTTAATTTTTTGGAGGCGAGCCTCCTAATAAGTGTCAAGAGTGAATGTGTAGAGAGGAAGGAAAGTTATAAATACCACGCACTCTACCACTTGCCGTTACTATTTCCAGGTAGATATTGATCGAATATTCTGACCTATTAGAATTTCTGATTTCTAGGAATGTTAGTTCAAACCAGCACAACTACACAAAGAATAAGTAATGTAATTTGGAATTTCCAACCTTGATAAGAATTTCTGATAAAAAAAATACAAATCGACTCTTGAAAAAACTGATTAGAAATTCATTCGGAATTTCTGACACTGAACTTCGAGAATTCTAAATTTCTGACCAAATCATAAATTCCGATCGTGGCAACAGTCTACACACTTAGGATAAAAACTTGGGAACTTTATTATGGTGTCTATGGTTTAGTTAGTGTACTTTGAGCACATGGACACCTTTGATATGATTCCACCCTCTTATATTAATAGTGTGATATTCTTAAACTCAAATCAAATAAAAATCAAGCATAGAAAGATTAATCTTCAAAGAATATTGCTTCACATCATCTAAGTCATTTAAGTATGGATTGGGGGTCTTCTTTCTTCATTTGCACTTTTCATGATGGATAATCGCTAAAATACTTTATAAAACCCATTAGCTCCTTATATGTAATGTCATTCATTCACCATAACCCAACATAAAAGTAGATGTACCTTCAACTATATGAGCCCAAATATAATTTTTATGTAATTTTTTTGGTCTCATTGTGGTACACGCACTTTAATTTCAAATTCCTTTCCAATAGGCACGCAGAGATTCATTTAAACTATAAAAAATAATGTCTCATTCCAAAAAATTCTGAAAATCCTAGACAACAACATATATGATGTATAATGCATATGAAAAAAGCTTTTAGGGTACATAAAACATATGGTAACAAAGATCTAAAACTAAAATTACATATACGATAATAAAGACCTTTTCAGAAAAGATGCACAACTTTTTTCTCAACTAGATCAATGTTAACGTCGAAGTCCAAAAACACATAGTATATTAACCCCTCACCTAAATTATTCTAGCACTTGTGGCTAAATTATTCTAGCACCCGAGTGGAGGGCTTGGATGTGCAATGGCATACCGGAGGAGTAGAGGAGTCACTAGGCTGCAAGTAGTGATGAGCCAATGCCTCTCCCTGAACGCAGGATATAATAACAACCGATTAGTGAATTGAGTTGGTAGCGATGAGCCGCATATATATCACTACCGGTTGGTGCCTTGACCCATCAACGATATATCATTACGGATTTGTCTGTTGATTCAACCAGCATTGTTAGATGCCTTCACTGCCAGTTTAAAAGGATCCCCAATAATCGCCTAAATCCCAGGCTTACGACTTGACACTGTATCGTAATCAGAGCGGGTACAACAATCATCGAATTGACCACCACGTCAGCACCATCCATATGGTGAAGAGAGAGAACTGATATGTGTGCACAGCTTGTTGTTGCATGATTCCGTTGCCCAGCTGATCACCGAAACCAAGGCTCCTCTTCCACTCTTTGATACCATAGGAACCGATGTATGACACTAACAGGTGGTCTCATGTAAATATAAAATAGTATCTATACTAAAGGAAGACGCTAGTTGTATGAATTAGGCTATAAACTTATCTGTTGATGACTTGTCATGGCTTATATCTAAGTTTTATTGGATTTACTCCTACTATCGACTAATGTATATATATCCGGTAGAGATGGTTCGACGGTGATTTTCTGTTTTGTGTAGGAGTGAATGTTTAGCATCGCTAGAACAGATGCATGCAGGCTTCCGCAGTCCCACTCCCACGGACGCAGATGCATGCAGGCCTGCAGGGTGGGCACGACTGGACTAGTCAACCGAGGAGTCAAACTTAACACCCGTTCATTCTTAATGCCCTTTGCTCAGGAAACGATGGAATGGCTTGGGAATCAGAATGAGTTTAATGACATGCAGGGGAACACTCTATATATAGTAGGTAGCTCATCCTCCTGAACGCATGTACACCATCTCGAGCTGAAGTAGTGCGCGCACCGGGCAGCCAGTGCAACACATTATTCAGTACCTACTCCGTAGCTCGATCGGTCGCCGGCGCCATGTGTCTCCTGCTTTGTGCTGCCAACGCACTGCGTTGCCCAGTTCCATCGCAGCAGTTGGGCCATTGGCATGATGGTCGTCGTCTGCAGTTCGCCGGTGCCACCGGAGCTAACATCTCAGCTCTGCCGGCGAGCGGCCGCAACATCAAGCTTTCCACCGCCTGCATGCCGGCGAGGTAAGTTTTTTTTTTTCTTTTGTAGCAGTGTGCATGTGTGATGACTTGTTTGCTTAATTTGGTCCAAATTGTTGCAGAACTGCTGCGGAACAAGAATCACTGAGGTTTCCGATGCAAGCTGACGGCCTGGCGAATGTGCTGGCTATCGGGACTGCCAACCCGGCCAACTGCGTACTGCAGGAGGACTACCCGGATTGGTTCTTCCGTGTCACCGACAGCGATCACCTCACCCACCTCAAGACCAAGATGAAGAAGATCTGTAAGATTATTCTAGTAGTACTTACTACTTACGATTGCTTTAGATCAAAAGTATGTGCTGATATGTTATGGATGAGTATATGGTACAGACCTTTGTTGGACAAATTCATAAAGTAGTTCAGTAAACAGAGAAATCCATATCGTTGAAATGTAGAAAAATAATATGTATTGCGCAAACTCTATATATATATATATATATATATATATATATATATGAAACAACGTGCAAATTTCCTATTCATATTTATTGCGTGATTCTTTAATCTCGTTCCCATCAATATTCATGTCTTCCGAACTAAAGTAGATAATAATGAAAGAATGAATTATTGCATTGTTTCGCATGCAGGCGGAAAAACTGAGATCCACAAACGCTATTTCCACCACAACGAAGAGCTGCTCCGCAGCCACCCGGACTTCCTCGACGGCACGCTGCCATCCCTCGACGCCCGCCAAGCTATCGCGGCCACCGCCGTGCCGGAGCTCGCCGCGGCCGCGGGGGCCAACGCGATCGCCGAGTGGGGCCGACCAGCGTCTGACATCACGCACGTCATCTTCTGCACCTACTCAGCCACCCACATGCCCGGCGCGGACCTCCGCCTCGCGTCGCTGCTGGGCCTCGGAGCCAGCGTGGAGCGCACCATGCTCTACTACAACGGCTGCAACTCCGGCTCCGTCGCGCTCCGCCTCGCCAAGGACATCGCCGAGAACAACCGCGGGGCGCGCGTCCTCGTCGCCTGCGCCGAGATCACCCTCGTCTTCTTCCGCGCGCCGGACGAGGCCCGCACCGACACGCTGGTGGTGCCGGCTCTGTTTGGGGACGGTGCAGGCGCTGTCGTCGTCGGCTCCGACCCGGAGGAGGGCACCGAGCGTCCGCTCTTCGAGATGGTGTCGTCGGCTCAGGCAGCCATACCGTGGACCGAGCACGTCGTCTCCACGACGCTCGGTAAGTGCGGGCTTGTCTACGAGCTTTCCAGCGAGCTGCCGTCGCTGGTTGCTGCCAACATTGAGCGATGCCTTGTGGACGCATGGCAGCCGCTGGCGCTGGGCCAGCTGATGAGTGGCGACTGGAATGACCTCTTCTGGGTGGTGCACCCCGGAGGCCGCGCCGTCTTGGATGGCGTCGAGGATGCTCTTGGTCTGGATGAGTGCAAGCTCAAAGCAAGCCGCCGGGTGCTGAGTGAGTACGGTAACATGAGTGGCGTCACCATCATCTTTGTTCTTGATGAAATGCGTCGTCGATGCCGCCACAGCAATGGTGACAAGGAGGATGGTGTTGAGGATATGGAGAAGGAATCTGAGTGGGGAGCCATGGTGGGGTTCGGACCAGGGCTTACCGTTGAGACCATGCTGCTGCGTGCCATGGGAAATTAGCTGGAGCCAGGAGGTACCTGCAAGTACTTCATCATCAGAATAAAGTTCCCTCACAAGAGCGAGATAATTAATCTCTCAAGATGGCCGGATTTCATCAATTAATGCATGCATGCAATGGACATGCCTATGTTTAAGTTTCTGCTTTATTTGTGATTGCCCCTGGCTTCTTTGTACAAGCCAGAATTTCAATAAAATAATTGTTGGATAAAATACTATTTATTTTTTAATCCAATGGGAATGGTTATTTTCATAAGTTGGCTGATGGTTGAAATATATTTCTTATTTCGGAGTAATGAGCGTACAACTCACGAAGGGCGCACCTCGCTCTGTCTAGCTTGTGCGGAAACTAGATCTCTAGTATTAACTGGTTTCACAAAAAAAAAAGAGAAATTAAGGTCTCATGCTGGTGATGAACACCTTCTAACATTGATGACATTTTTTTAAGAAACTATTTTTTTCTCTCTTTGTTAATTTCAATATCACGTCATCATTTTACTTAATTGATCGACGCCCTAATCGATGTCATACCTATTCAACACAGTGGACTGCCCTAACAAAATTAACCCACTCAACCAGGCCAGCTACCCGAGCTGTGCCCGTGTACAAAACAGACGTACTCCCTCCAGTCTAGCGTACAAAACAGACGTACTCCCTCCCAGCTGTGCCCATGTACAAAACAGACGCACAAATACAATATACTCATTCATGTCATAAATATTTGTACTCTTTTCTATAATTTAATCAAACATAAAAAAGGTTGACTTAGAATAACTTTAAAAATTGATTTGTTTAGAGACAGGAGCAGATCCGTCCCATTCCTAATGGTTGTACCTAAACCTGAAAGTGGATTTGGATCATCCGAAGTGCAAATGGATTTAACCCACTCTGAATTTAATTGGACGTATACTGTTTAGATGTGGATATCCATTGGCATAAGGCGCAAACACATGGGATTGGACTGGATCAAAAGACATGTATATCCAAAAATCCGTTGGATCTCTCCCCTCCCTCCCGTACCTCTCTTCCTGGCGGCAGCATGCATGTCGTGCTCCTCCACCTACGCCGCCGGCGATGACGGTGCGGAGTCCTAAGCAAGCTAAGGCAAGGTTGGTGAGGGATCCAAACACGCAGGCAGCAAACCGCGTGTCCATTCCTCTCTAGCCTGCGATGGCCACGGCAGCTGCGGCGAGGCACCACCACCACCACCGGCACAGCAGGGTGCGGAGCAGGAACATCACCGGGGGCAGCGCAGCAGGAGCAGGATACAGGGCTCGTCGCAGGCGCATGTTGCAGCGCTATTCGCGGTGTTCTAGCGGCCGCGGCGATGAGGGCCACCACGACGGTGGCCGCGGTGATGGGGGCCACCACGACGGTGGCCGCAGCTTCCTGCTGTGGGCCTGTCGCCGGAGGCGGAGCTCGGCCGCTCGTTCTACCTCGACGTGCTCTACGCCTCCGGAAGGACCCGGCCACGAGGTGCAGCTCGGGGCGGCTATTGATGAGGAGAGCGAGGGCATGCCGTTGCTCCCAGGCTGAGGAGGCCATGCCGCGGTAGAGCGCGGAGGGCCCTCGGCACGGAGGATGCCACGGAGGAGGCGCGCGGCGGAAGGTTGCAGGCACGGCGCATCGCGGCGGCGCAGCGCGTGGGCGTGGGCAGCTCCCCGGCCGGGCCGAGGAGCGTGAGCTCGCCCGGCTGGATCGACAGATTGGATTGGATTTACAGGTTGTTGGACTGGATGGGTTCGGATGTTTCCAGCTTGCAAGTTGGATTGGATTGGATTGGTGTCTTCCTTGAGTGGATCTCATTTGGATTGGTTTACATGGATCTTAATCCGTTTCCGGGTATAGTTGTACCGATCAGTTCGCTGTTCCATACTTGCAGAATAGAAGGTGCAACAGAAGATAAACGCAAAGGAGATGGGGATGCGTTTCCCGCCGAACATCCCCCATCGCCACGTGGATCCCTCGGTGCCACTACCCCTGCAAATGGAGGGGCAAGTGGACTCTGATAGTTATGGTTTAATAACTATCCTATAGTATTAAACAGCCAAATTTTTTATGTTATTTTTCTTCACCACCCTTAACTATCACTTACACTCTTCATATCTTGTATGCTACCTATTAGGTCACGTCCTCTGTACCTGACGTATAACCTAGACTTATTAGACGTGTTCACACGAGTTAGAACAATTTACGTCTATCAATAATAAATAATCTAATTTCAGTTTGTATTGATTTACATTATAATGCAGGGACACATTTGCTAGTGTTTTAAGAGACAATTTTGGCCCAATCCATACTCAAAATTAGTGAAGTGAGTAGCCATCCGGAGTTGATTGGAAAGCTAATCGTGTTGGAACTGGAATCGGATTGGGGAGAGGGAGCTTCCTATGGCGCTTAGATTTTATACGGGGACAAAGGTGTGATCTGTGTTGTGTCCATCATATTAGATCAAATTCCTCGTTCTCATCCCCGCACCCGCAGGCTCGACGGAATCGAAGAACCATGGCGATGCTGTCCCTGGCGAGGCTCACCTTCGGCAAACGCCGCCGCGGCAGACACCGCCTCAGACGGCGGCGAACCCAGTCTGGTATGCCTCTTGATTCCCCTCTCACCGCCTTAATCAATTGTTTAGCCACACCTTGTCATCTCTCATCTGGGCAGCCAGTTCTGTAATTTGTGGCCGTATCCGGTATTATTCAATCTGTGCGGCTGTGCCCAAAAGGCCAAAGCTCAAGTTTTTTTAGGTAGAAAGGTCGCCCTTCTCTTTTTTTGTCGACGTACTCTGCCTCTTTCGTCAACAAGCCGTGTTTCTTTTTCCTTTCGAGATTTTCTATTTTTTCAAGCAGACACGATCTGTTCCCTACCTCCCTGTCAACTGGATGCAGATGGGTCGAATGCTTCATCGGAGGCTAAAAAGAAGGCCTCCCCCAGCAGAAAAGTAGGGAACTCTGGAGCTGCCAAGAGGACTAGATCCCATCTAACATTGGACAGGCTCCCACAGGTACCAAACAAAACCTTGTCATCTAGATAATCCAGTTAACATTTTCGTAGCGCATTCTGCGTAGTATACAAGGCTGTAAGAAGTTAATGCCTTAATGGGCTTGAAACAGTAGTGACCAAAACATTCAGGCCTGAAATGAATTGACCTCTTCACAGTGTACGTGTTCACATTTTGATTAAATAAAGTCATTTAAAAAAAAGATTTTGATTATAAAGAATACATCAGGACATTGCCGCTTCTGCAAACACAAGCAAATAATACTAGTGAGAGTGCGTGTTGAGGTTGTCTTTTATCCTTCTATACACAGGATGTGTTGAACCAGATAGTTGCTCTCCTGCCAATGCAAGATGCTGCACGTGCCGCCTGTGTCTCCCAGGAGCTTCTACTGTCCTGGGGATATTACCCTGAGCTCTCATTCAGTCGCAAAACACTAGCTTTGGATGAACAGAGTAGTTGTATAAAAGGTCAAATGGCTTCTTCTATCATCAGCAGGATCAATGGCATTCTTCGAAACCATGCTGGCGGTTGGGTGAAGAGGCTTAAGTTTGAACTCGGGTTTTTCCACGATCTGCAATACCATCATATTGATTATTGGCTTGATGCATCCACCCCTGGAATCGAGGAACTCACCCTGGAGCTTGCCCGGGATGACAAAATGAAATACAGATTCCCATGTAGTGTCTTTGCTGAAGAAAAAGGATGTTCAATTCGATCTTGTTCGTTCAGAAGCTTGAGAAGAGTGCATTTTAGCTGGGTGCATATTACCACAGAAGAGACTGGGATCTTTCTTTCTAACTCCCTTACTCTGGAGCATTTGGAACTTTGGTACTGCAATGAGATAGCTTGCCTAAGAATACCTTGCACAGTGCAGGAGCTCAGTTACATGCGGGTGGGGCGATGCAACAAGCTGGAGGTAATAGAGAGTGATGCTCCAAATATCTCCATCTTTCACTACGAAGGACCCATTATACCTTTCTCACTTGGAGATTCATAGCAACTGAAGGACATAAGGATATCAATCTACCCTTGGTTGAACTTGTTCGACTATGCACGTAAAAAGCTTCCAACAATTGCCCCGAATGTTGAAACTCTTTCCTGATGTCTGCTGATGAGATCGGTGCGTTTTATAATCTATGGATTGTGCCACAAGAAAGATTAATCCACCTCAAGCACCTGGAGCTTGCAATGGTTGGACCAAGGGCTGTGATCAACTTTCACTACAGATACTTGTTTCTTGTTCCTTTTCTCATCGCTTGCCCAGCATTGGAAACTTTTATCTTGCATGTATGTCATATTTGTGACTCCAAGTGTGATTTATTTCTTTTACTCTTCAGTTATTTACCCTGTGTTTTATCCTTGCTAATGAATTCTTCTTAATATTTTATTTGTGCTGGTGGAGTCGTCATTTGGTTATTGACCCTTCGGAAATAATGGAGCTTCCAAGGCATCATCATGAGAACATCAAGCACGTGACGATCACCAGTTTTTGCCCCATAACAAGACTGATGGAGCTGATATTTTATATCCTTGAGAATGCAGTCTCTTCAATGCCTTACGCTGGACAACAGAATCCGTGGTTTTGAGAAGGATTTAGTCGCACGCATTTTACAGGATACAGAAACCCGTGATTTTTAACGGTGGCAGACTAATTTCGGTGAAAACCAAGAATTTCTCCGGTGCATGAGGAGGACACATCCAATTCCATACTGGGAGGCTTACCTTTCTCATGTTGCGATCAAAAAGTATGTCCCTGCATCTGTAGAACTGAAGATATTAGGTGCCCCTCCTGATGAAGTTATTCCCTCTATCTTACCGTTGGAAAGCCGGGCAGGCTGGTAATCATCACTCAAGGGATGGTTGGATCAAGATGTATGATAATTCCTGAATATATCGCGATGGGTTTGCTGTCCCTCATTTTTATCACCTCAGTGCTTTTTGATGGCCGCACAATGTGGAGCCGTTGGCCCCTTGAGCCCAAAACAGCAGAGAATGTTATAAGGGAGGTTGACCTTAGCTAAAGGTGGGTCCAATAAAATATGAGGTTAATTCTATGTTATTTCTAAGATCTTGTGTGGTTTTAAGGCGGGGCTCACGTGTACATTAAAAATTGGAGATGACAAGGTTGAGACGTAGCCTTGTTACTGTGTATGACGAGGGATGTTCTTACTTAGAACTAACCAGAGGCAAGGCAGCGGCAGTGCAATGTGTATCTTGTAATCTATGGTGCTCTCACTACTACAGAAAAGCTACGCCGTAGGAGTGAATGTGGTGGTCTCACTACTACAGAAAAAGTTTGTAGCAATGGCTTAATTTTTTTAAGGGGCTGCTGCGGATGGAGGCGTCCCTATGGTGGATGTGCTCGGGACCCACAAGACCAGCCGTCCCTACAAATAGCACAGTAGAGACGGCTAGTGATACGAGCCGCCCCTACAAATGAGTCGATTTGTAGGGACGGCTCACTCACCAGACGCCTCCGGTGTTGCGATTTGTAGGGGCGGCTCAATTACCAGCCGCCCCTACAAATGCTGCACATACAAAAGGCTACAGCCTCCTTCCTTGCCGGGATACTCACTCTTACCCGAGAAAAAAAGGCTTGGGAGGTCTTGGGCACCTCAAAAAAATTGCTCTATTAAGGGGGAAGGTTTTGACCTCAAATTCTTTGGTGGAGAGGTTGTAGAAGGTAAAAAAATGTTATTCCACGTTTTTTTTGAAATTTTAATGGTTGGTTAGTGAGTAACTAGAGTTTTGCTTTTCTCTCTCTTCTATGGTGCTTGAGCTACTTATAAAACAAATTAGACCTAAGTTTTGAATGTACTAGGGTAAATTAGTTAGAGGAACAAGATCATACCCTTATTTAGTCTATGTTTCTTGATTTTAGTGAACAATTAGTTAGTTTTATGGATGATTCATGTGCATGTAAATCTAGATCTAGATGTAGGGTTTGATTTTTTTTATTAATTTCGTTTTTGTAAATTTATGTTTGATGAAATTGGGCTAGGGTTTGCATGAAAGATATTTGATAAAATATTAATTGTTGCTAATTGTTGTCTTTGAAATTGTTTATTGTAATAAACAAATATGTATTTTAATTATTTATGGATATATAGGCCATTAATTAATTTTTCTCTACCATGGTATGTTTGTATGCTTCATGTAATTATATTTGATTTATATTCATATATATTTGAAGTATATACAATTATTCTCAAGTAATTATTAATTTGATTCATTTTTATATATATCTGAATAAGTAGTCCTTTAATGTTTTTTTTGTTGTTGTTGTAAAAGATGGAGTACAGGAACTCTTGGATATATGGTTCATTAAGGTTCAAGGTAGGTTTTCGTGAAGAGGTGGATAAATTTAGTGAAGCCGCAGAGAACCATGCAACTACGTTGACAGAGAATAAGGATACAATTAGTTGTCCCTGTAAAGTTGCAAGAACCGTATGGCATGGATAGATGTGACTATCATCAGATCATATTTGATTATGTGAGGATTTATTGAGGACTACACAGTGTGGATTTATCATGGTGAAACGGTTATTGTTAACGATGAGGATGAGGAGGAATACGACGACGAAACCCTAGAATCCCTATCCCAATATTCAACAGAGCTTGATGCATGAATGGATCCCGAGTTTGGCAATGAACAAGGTGATGATGCTGGTGGTTGGGATGGTAACGACGAAGGTGGTGCCAATAATGATGGCAGAGCACGTGTCGGGGATGAAAGTGATTTGGAGGACATGATTCGAGCCCTTGGACCAGAGATTTTACTAAAAAGCTCAAAAGGTCTAGAAAATTTGGAAAGGGTGACAAAAGCATCGAAGGAGACTGTGTATGGTGTTGAAAAGGTCTATCCAACATATTGGACATTGCTACGTTTTATGCTTGAGCTACTCATCCTGAAGGCTAAGTATGGCTGGTCAAACTGTAGTTTCAATGATCTATTGCGTCTCTTGTCATGAGTGCTGCGACAACCAAACTCAGTTTCCTCCAACACATACCAAGCGAAGAAGGTCATAAGTCCATTGACAATGGGGTTTGAAAAAATCCATGCATGCCCCAACCACTGTATCCTTTTTCGTGGCAAAACGTTCAAGTCACTGGATAAATGTTCTCGGTGTGGGGCCTGCCGGTACAAGAACAATGACCTTTACGGTGGGGACGAGGCCTCTACGGGAAAAAAGAGGAATAAGAAGGGTACAAAAAAGGTGGTACAAGAATCTCAGCCCTGAGACACTCCATTAGGCAACGATGCAAAGCAGAGAAGAATTCCTACCTTGGTAATGTGGTACCTGCTAGTGACCGACCGCTTAAGACGTATCTTCCTAAACCCTAAAGAAGCTGCACTCATGACATGGTGGGATGATAAGCGCAAGGTGGATGATAATAAGATTGCACACCCGGCTGATTGTAGTCAGTGGCAAAGGATCGATGAGAAGCACAAAGAATTCAGCGATGACCCAAGGAATGTACGGTTTGCCTTGAGCACCGATGGAATGAATCCCTTCAATGAGAGGATGAGCGACCACAACACTTGGTCAATGATCTTGACCATGTACAACATCCCAACATGGTTGTGTCAGAAGAAAAAGTACCTTCTCCTCACTATTATTATTTCTGGCCCTAAACAACCAAGCATTGATATAGACGTGTTCCTCGAGCCTTTGATGCAAGAAATGGAGAGGCTATAGAGGCATAGGGAGCTGATGTACGATGCGTTCTGAAAGGAGGACTTCATATGTAAAGCAATAATATTTGTTACTACCAATGATTACCCCACACTGTTTGCTTTGTCTGGACAGATCAAAGGAAAGACGGGATGCTTAGTTTGCTTGGATGGTACTACATGGGTGTTTCTAGATGCATCCAAGAAGATAGTTTACCTAAGGAACCGGCGCTTCTTAAAGACAAGTCACAAGTACCACAGCAAATTATTCTTTAGATTTTATGACAACACCCCGGAGATTGAACCCCCTCTAGAGAGACGTCATAACGGAGAACACGTGTACATAATGGTGAAAAACATAAGCGTCGTCTATGAAAAGAAGAATCCGGATGGGACGAACAGAGATAGAAGCACACCTCCTATCGAAGGCGTACCTTTCAAGAAACAATCGATCTTCTTTTAGTATCTACCTTATTGGCCAGACTTGGAGGTCCCCCATGCCATTGATGCTATGCACGTGCAGAAGAATATTTTTGAGAGTCTCATTGCTACCTTGATGGACACAGGCAAGTCAAAGGATGGTCTAAAATCATAGAAAGACATGGTGCAGCTAAACGTGATGCCACAGCTTCACCCGGTACCTGAGGCTAATGGAAAATACACTCTGCCCGCGGCGTGCTTCAACCTAACACCAGAAGAGAAGAGAGCTATATGCACTTTCCTGAGGGGGGTCAAAGTCCCGATTAGGTTTTCAGCGAATATGAAGAAGCTAGTGTCGATGAGGGACTTGTCAATAACACACTGCAAGGCTCATGATTGTCATGTGATGCTGATAGTGTTTCTACCTATTGTAATCAGGGCTATAAAGCCAGAGTTCTTGAAAATGGCCATCACTCGCATGCGCTACTTCTTTTCGAAGATTTCACAGAAGTCGATTGGCAAGAAAGAACTGAGTGACCTACATGAATTTGTGGTGAAGACACAAAACCAACTAGAGATGTGTTTACCTCCTGCTTTTTTTGATATAATGCCACATCTCATGATTCACATGGTTCATCAGATACAGGCGCTGGGCCCTTGCTACTTGCATGAAATATGGTCCTACGAGCGGTTCATGTCGGTTCTAAGCCGATACGTGCATAATCGAGCATACCCAAAGGGATCCATGATAGAGGTTTATAGTACTAAAGAAGTCATTAAGTGCTGTCAAGAGTACCTAAAAGTATAGAAAGGGATGGGTAAACTCGATTCTCGACACAAGGGTAGGCTGGCTAGGAAGGGCACCAGTGGTAGAAAAGTGTTCATCAACCATGATTACAAAGAAGTGAGTCGAGCGCATTACAGTGTCTTGCAGAGTACATAACTGATGCAACCGTACCTTGATGAACACTTGACTATCATTATGACAGAGAGAAATGGTTGTTCAGATGATTGGGTCATGAAACAACACAAGCAACGACTAACTACATGGTTGAAGGACCAAAACATACCGCCTAGAGAAATCATAGACTCTATTACCATTAGTAGGTTGACGGAGGGGCCATCGAGACAAGTGACATCTTGAAAAGCTTATGACATCATTGGGTACATGTACTATACCCATGCAAAGGATAGTAAATATGTGAACCAAAACAGCAGCGTTCGAATAGAAGCTCTCGATGGAGTGGGGCGAAAGATCTAATACTTTGGCATCATTGAAGAGATATGGGAACTTGTGTCACACCCAATTTTAAGGATAAAATTGAATGCACTAAACTCATGTGTGCCCAGGGATCAGTCACACACACAAGTTGACACATTACAAAAGTATCATCACGGTGTATCTTACAACACGATTAATAATATCACATAGTCTTATACAACACAGTGGAAATTAAAAAGATAACTCTCTCGTGGAAGCTCCAACACAGGGATGGTCAACTGGTTGACCACAAGCCTAATAGTCCTCAGGAAACTCCTCATACACGTTGTCATCTGTTACCCATCCGCGATTTTTATCCAAATATTGAAAGAAAACAAGGGTAAGTACTTCCCGTACTTAACAAGTTAACATGGGGTTATGAAGCTCAAAAAGGTTGACACTGGTTTACTGTAGTTAGCACTTTTAGTAAGTCAAGATTTTATTATCAAGTATTATCAAGTTATGCTTAAGCTCCCATTTAAACCCACATAATCAGATATCAGCATCATTTGGATCATATTATCATCGTATACCATCATAAATGAACAACAATAAGTAACCAATTATTCTGTGAGTTTTCTGGGCCGCTCGTGACCGTGAGCATGGCTGTTATAACAGTTTGTAACCCTCTGTAGAGGTGGTGCACATTCACCGTGAGTCGTGATTCCCATATGCCCGGGTTAATTACTCCCTTATCACTGCCAAGGTGAACAGGCAGGGTACACTATGAAGCCATTTCATAGGTTTCGCTAACAAGTTAGGGCCGCTAGGTTTCCTTGGTAGGCAGATGTAGGAACCCCCCTTTCCTATGGCACATATCCATCGCAGCTATACACATAGGAACAGAGGCAGTCCTATACCCAACGTGGCAAGCCCCTTTTACGCCATAAATGTAACCTCTAACAAGCTAGAAAAGGTCCTATTACTGAGCTAAAGTCAGAGCCATATGACCCTCATGGTTGCACTGTCAGTCCCAGCTTTTGGCAATAGATAAGTCCTTATGGAGGGCCGAGAGCATCATGATCGAAAGTCATTCGCTCCATCGCCCTATAATTCAGTTGTTTAAAAGCCAATTTTACCTTTTCGTTCCATAGAACCATTATTCATTATGTAAATCATGTATAGTTACATTGAGCGCTAGCAAACTATCCATATGCATATAACCCATAGGAGATCAAGGAACAGGATAATCAAACACTAGGATGTCCTTACGGGTATCAAAATTAGACACATGCAAATGAGTAATTAATAAAGGTGAATAGGCATCAAGGTAGATCCCATGCTATACTTGCCTTGGTTACCAAACTCCTACTGGTCCTCAAAGAACTCTTGGTCTCCAACGTTCTCCTCACCGTCTGAACACGACCAACACGGCAATATACAACATTCCAGGAACATTCATGCAAAGCAAACAATCCTATGATTAGAACAGTACACCAATAGTATAGAAAACAAGATAAAATGTTTATGAAAAGAATCTACATATCGCTACGATCACGTCAACATGAAGTTCACAAAAAACGGAGCTAAAACGTGTAAGTTATGAATTAAACGGGGTTTCCTATAGCAATTTATTTAATTAAACCTAACCATGAAATTTAAAAGTTGCAAACATGGATAACAGTGGTACTAACACGTAGATTATGGAATTACGAAACTAACGCAATTTGAATGGATTGATTCGGAGCTAAAACAAAGTTTTTATGAGCAAAACAAATCCAGTGGCATTTCTGTAAATACTGAAAACGTAGTTTGGACTAAAACAGTATATTTTATGTTTTCAAAAGGAGAAAGCGTACTCAGGAAATGTGTTATGGACTGCGGGTTAGGATTTAGAAAAGCTCAGGGACTCCTTAGCAAAATCACCCGCGAAGGAGTATCGGCTTATGAGAGCCGTTGGATGAAGAACGGATGGCTCGGATTAGATCTAGGGGGGGGGGAGAGAGAAGGAGCTAGCCAGGAACAGTAGCTCCGGTGGTGGCGTAGCCATGGCCGGCAGCAAGGAACATGCTAGTGTGCATGGTTCAGTGGCTACCTGCCATGGTTCGAAGAACCGAGGACACCGGGAGAGCGAGGGGGTGAAGGGGACCTCGAACAGGCCGATACGGCGGTCGAAGGATGCGGCTGAGGCGGCGGTCGCCATGGCCGACGGCATGGAGCTCACGGGCACATGCAACACAGGGTCTACGGGCGATTGAAAGCATCTAGGCCCCTTGTTGGGTTTCGGTGATTAATGACAATACAAGATTACTATGACTAACGTGTGTTTTGCAGAGGCAATTATGTTAGGTCATGGTAATGGTGATCGATTGAGCAATCGAGGTGGTCATGCCCCTACGATGGAAATCGTTTCGGTTTTTCAAAGGATGAACGACAAGGTTAAGGATGACTAGTTCTAAGTGTCGATTGGAGTTGGAGTGACACTTGGAGTAGTTTAGGACTTTGTTTTTCCTTTGACCGTACTATTAAGGGGGGTATGAACGGGTAGCTTGACCTAGATGAGTCTAGTGAGTTAGGTGTGGTGCACACTTGTTTTAAACTAGCTCTAGGTAGCTCCTACATATGCCTAAGATCCAATGGAGCAATCTTCATTCCCTCATGATCGAGAGTTGAAGGTGAATGGAGGGTCAAATACTGACTGGACGCTGGCCCCGGTGCGACCGGACGCTGGCCGCAGGGTCCGGTCAGTTTATTTGATCAAGGGACTACATTCGGTGCGACCGGACGCTGGAGTGGTCAAGTGACCGGACGCTGAAAGGCAGTGTCCGGTCGACTCCAATAAGGTTCCAGAGAAGAGAATCTGCGACCGGACGCGTCCGGTAAGTACTGACCGGACCCTGGGGGTTCAGCGTCCGGTCGAGTACAGTAAGGTTCCAGTAAGGTTTTAATGTGACCGGACGCGTCCAGTCAGTGGTGACCGGACTCTGTCAGCGTCCGGTCAACTCATTTTCTCTGGTTCGTAGGTTGAACTGACCGAAGCATCCGGTCACCCCGCAGAGGCACATAACGGTTCGTTTTTCAGGCTGCCTTATAAATAGAAGCTCCACTCATGTGTGGAGTTACTTTTGCCCATTCCAACAGCTGAGAAACATGTTTGTGAGTGCCAAGAAGAGCAATGTCCTAGTGAGGTGATTGAGATTTGAGAATCCAAGAGAGTAGCCTCATTAGTGAATCAAGAGTAGTCAAGTGTGCATCCATCTTCTCATTAGGCTTCGCGTGGTTAAGTGAGAGTTCGTGCTTGTTACTCTTGGTGATCGCCATCACCTAGACGGCTTGGTGGTGATTGGGAGCTTGGTGATTACCCGGCGGAGCTTGTGGGTGACCCAACTCAAGTTGTGAGCGGCTTTGGGTGATTCACCGCGACGGAGTGTCGAAGAATCAACCTGTAGAGAGCACTTGATCCTTGCGCGGATCAAGGGGGAGCTACACCCTTGTGCTGGTGCTCCAACGAGGACTAGTGGGGAGTGGCGACTCTTCGATACCTCAGCAAAACATCGCCGCGTTCCTCTCTCTCTCCATTTACTTTGAGCATTTACTTTGAGCAACTCAATATTTATCTTTACATTCATAGAATTGTCATGCTAGAGTAAGTTTGGAACATAGGATGCTAGTCCGTTGTGCATTAGTTTATTAGAAACTCTTTTCTAGGCACGAGGGGTTAATTGGGCTAACCATAGGATTTAATTATTGCAAGAAAAATTTAGAATTAGCCCAATTCACCCCCCCTCTTGGGCATCTTGATCCTTTCAATTGTTATCGGAGCCTCGTGCTCACACTTTTAAGCTTAACCGCTTAGAGCAAGATGTCTCACGGGGATGGACCACCTCCTATCTTTGAGGGAGATGACTTTCCATATTGGAAAATCCGCATGGAGGCGTACTTAGAGGCTCTAGACGTTGGTATTCTTAGAGCCGCCTCGCAAGGCTTCCCAAAACCTCGGGATGCTACTAATCTTCAAGGCGATGAGGTTAATTATGAAAAATGGAATGCAAAGGCTCGCAACACCATCTTTAGAGGCCTTTGCAAAGATGTGTTCAATCGCGTAAGGAACCACAAAGACACCCATGCTCTATGGTCGGACGTTTGTGCGCTCCATGAGGGAACTAAGAGTGAGCGTGAAGAACGCTATCATCTTGTGATTAAAAAGCTAAATTCATTTGAGATGCTTCCCAAAGAATGTGCTAATGAGATGTATTCATGTTTGAATGTTCTTGTAGAGGAAGTCAATGGGCTTGGACTCACTCAAATGTCACCATCCGATGTTGTGAGAAAGATCTTGAGTGTCCTCCCCATTAAAAAATATGGGCATATTGTGACCGTGCTACACCAAGGTGATCTTTCCACCGCTACACCGACACAAATCTTGGGAAAGATCAATGCTCATGAGATGTACATGCACATCACCCCACAAGATGGCTCAACCTCTAACAAGAAGAAAGATAAAGACTTAGCATTCAAAGCTAGCCAAGAGAAGGGCAAGGCAAGACTTGAGTATGAAAGCTCAAGTGAAGATGAAGTTGATGAAGAAAGTCTTGCTCTCATGGTGAAGAAGACCGCCAAGATGCTAAAGAAGCTAAACAAGAGTGGCATCAAGTTTGACGGCAAGAAGAAGTTCTTCACTAGCTCAAGAAGAAAACCAATCTCCGAGATGGATTGCTACAATTGTGGCGAACTTGGCCATCTAGCTCATCAATGCACAAAGCCCAAGAAAGACAAGTTCAAGAACAAGAACAAGGGCAAGAAAGATGACTCAAGCAATGAAGATGAAGATGAGAAGAAAAAGAACAAGCCATACAAGAAGAGAGATGGCAAAAAGAGGGACTTCTACAAGAAGAAGAAGAGTGGAAAGGCCTACATTGTCGGTGATTGGCTCACGGACATTGATTCATCAAGTGGATCATCCGATGATGATAGTGACAATGAGAAGGTGGCCGCCATTGCATTGCTATTGATCTTGCATCTTCACCACCACCATCGCCATCATCCTCTACACACCTATGCCTTATGGCCAAGGGTGAACGCAAGGTAACTAAAAATGATGATAGTAGTGATGATGAGCAAGCTAGTGATGATGATAGCGATAGCGATGATGATGATTCACCTACATATGATGATCTTATCAAAATACTAAGAAACTACACTAAGATCATTAGAAAGAGTAGAGCTACAAATGAAAAACTTGATGCTAAAAATGATTCACTCTTAGCTAAGTGTGATACATTGGAAAAGGCTAATGATGAGCTTAGAGAAACTAATGATGCTATATCATCCAAACTCAAGGAGCTAAAATCTTCTAAGAAAGAGCTTAAAGATAAACATGATAAACTTGAGTGGGTGCACAATGAGCTCATCACTAGTCACAACAATCTAAAAGATGAGTATACAACTCTTAAGATCAATCATGATACCCTTGTCATTGCTCAAGAATTCCTACCAAATGAGCCACATGATGCTACTAACTATGTTGTTAAGATTGATATAGCTACATCATGTGATGATTTATTTGATGAGAGCATTGAGCAAGGATCTAGTGGCAAAGGCAAGCAAGTGGTTGTGTGCAATGACTATGATGAATATGTCAAGCTCAAGAACACAAATGAGAAGCTCATGAAAGATCTTGAAAAGATAAAGAGCCACAACATCATTGTGCTAGAAACCCTTGATCATGATGAAGAGTTGATCCTTGAGAATGAGAAGCTCAAAGAAGAGAACAAGAGGCTAAAGGAAGAAAAGAACAATGATGTTCTCAAGGAAGAGAACAAAAAGCTCAAGATGGAGAAATAACATCTCAAGGTTGGATTGAGCAAGTTTGCAAGAGGCAAGCATCTTCAAAGTGAGCTTCTAATGAACACCATCATGAAGATGGATAGAAGTGGCATTGGATATGTGGCACATGTAGAGAAGAAGAAGGCTCAAGTTCAACAACAACAATCAAAGCCAAAGCCAAAGAGATGTTTTGAGTGTGGACAAGAAGGTCACTTTGCTCATGAATGCCAAACTCCACCTCCACAACCCTTGCCCAAGCATGCTAGACCCTTTGCCTTCAATGCTCACTACATGCTTAGAAAGGATTCTAATGGAAAGATGAAAGTCATGTTCTTAGGACCCCCAAACAAGAATAGACCTAAGAAGATTTGGGTGGCTAAGTCACTTGTTGAGAAGGTGAAGGGCCCTCAACAAGTTTGGGTTCCTAAAGCTTGAATCTCTTGTGTGTAGGTGAACTACAAGACCGGTGGAAGTCATTGGGTTATTGATAGTGGTTGCACTCAACATATGACCGGTGATCCTCATATGTTCACCTCACTAGATGAAGAGGTAGATGGACAAGAGAAAATTACATTTGGAGATAACTCAAAGGGCAAGGTTAAAGGATTGGGCAAAGTGGCAATATCAAATGATCATTCCATCTCCAATGTGCTTTATGTTGCTTCATTAAGTTTCAACTTGCTATCTGTTGGACAATTGTGTGATCTTGGCTTTCAATGCTTGTTCACCGAGAAGGAGGTTGTTGTATCCAAGGTAGATGACAATCAAGTGATATTCAATGGATTTAGATACAACAACTTATATCTAGTGGACTTCACCTCCGAAGATGCAAATTTGAAGACTTGTCTATTCACCAAAACAACACTTGGGTGGCTATGGCATAGAAGACTTGCTCATGTCGGGATGAGCTCACTCAAGAAGCTTATGAAGAATGATTTGGTGAGAGGGTTGAAGGATGTGAAGTTTGAAAAGGACAAGCTTTGTAGTGCATGTCAAGCCGGCAAGCAAGTTGCAAATACTCATCCAACCAAAGATTTCATGTCAACCACAAGAGTGCTAGAACTCCTTCACATGGATTTATTTGGACCAACAACATACAAGAGTTTGGGAGGGAATCTCTATTGTCTTGTGATTGTTGATGACTATTCAAGGTATACATGGGTATTCTTTCTTCATGACAAATCCGAAGTTGCATCTTGCTTCAAGAAGTTTGCCAAGAGAGCTCAAAATGAATTTGAAGTGAAGCTCAAGAAGATAAGAAGTGACAACAGAAAAGAATTTGACAACACAAAAAGCTTATTGTGATGAAGTTGGGATCAAGCATGAAGTCTCCACAACTTATACTCCTCAACAAAATGGTGTAGTTAAGAGGAAGAACCGAACTTTGATCACTCTTGCAAGGACAATGCTAGATGAGTACAACACACTCGAAGCTCTATGGGCGGAAGCAATCAATACCGCATGCTATGCATCCAACCGTTTATTCCTTCAAAAGTTCCTTGGCAAGACACCTTATGAGTTGCTCAATGGGAAGAAGCCGGACGTCTCTTTCTTTAGGGTGTTTGGTTGCAAATGCTACATCTACAAGAAGCGGCAACACCTAGGGAAGTTTTAAAGGCGTTGTGATATTGGGTTTCTTGTTGGTTACTCATCAAAGTCCAAAGCATATAGAGTATTTAATCATGCCACCGGCTTGGTTGAAGAAACATATGATGTGGAATTTGATGAATCTAACGGCTCCCAAGCAGCACATGAGAATCTTGATGATATAGGTGATGAACCATTGAGGGAGGCCATGAAGAATATTCTGGTGGGAGACATCAAGCCTAAAGATGATGAAGATGATGTACAAGTCATCAATCAACCTTCTTCATCAAGTGTGCCACAAGATGGTGAAAAAGATGGGAGAGTAGAAAATGAAGATACTCATATCTCCCATGTGCAAATGGTGGTACAAGCACAAGATGTTGATGCTCCACAACCTCCCCCTCAAGTGGTCAATAGAAGAAATACACCTCTCCTACAAGATCATCCACAAGATCTCATCATAGGGAGTCCATCAAAGAGAGTGATGACTAGATCTCAAAAACTTGCTTCATTTATTGATCATCACTCTTTTGTCTCTTGCTATGAGCCTACCAAGGTAGAAGAAGCTCTTAAAGATCCGGATTGGATCAATGCCATGCATGAAGAGTTGAACAACTTTACTCGCAATGAAGTTTAGACTCTTGAAGAGCGACCAAAAGGTGCAAGAGTCATTGGAACAAAGTGGGTGTTCCGCAACAAGCAAGATGATCAAGGTGTTGTTGTGAGGAACAAGGCAAGACTAGTGGCAAAGGGGTTCTCTCAAGTTGAAGGTTTGGATTTTGGAGAGACCTTTGCACCGGTTGCAAGATTAGAAGCCATCCACATCCTACTTGCATATGCATCACATCATGAAATAAAACTATATCAAATGGATGTGAAAAGTGCATTTTTAAATGGCTTTATTAATAAACTAGTCTATGTTAATCAACCTCCCGGGTTTGAAGACCCTAGATATCCTAATCATGTTTATAGGTTGTCCAAGGCACTATATGGGCTTAAGCAAGCCCCAAGAGCTTGGTATGAGCGCCTCTGGGACTTCCTCATTGAGAAGGGCTTCACCATTGGGAAGGTCGACACCACACTATTCACCAAGAAGCTTGATGGGCACATCTTCATTTGTCAAGTATATGTTGATGATATTATCTTTGGATCATCAAATGAAGACTCATGCAAAGAATTTGGTGAATTGATGTCGAATGAGTTCGAGATGTCCATGATTGGTGAGCTTACATTCTTTCTTGGTTTTCAAGTCAAGCAAATGAAAGAAGGCATCTTCATCTCTCAAGAGAAATACATAAAAGATCTTCTCAAGAGATTCAAGATGAATGAATGTAAGCCAATCAAGACACCAATGCCTACCAATGGACATCTCGACCTAGACGAGGGAGGTAACCCGGTTGATCAAACTCTCTACCGTTCTATGATTGGAAGCTTGTTATACTTAACCGCATCTAGGCCCGACATCATGTTTAGTGTGTGTATGTGTGCTAGATTCCAAGCTAATCCTAAGGAAACACATTTTATTGCCGTAAAAAGAATCCTTAGGTATCTCAAGTACACACCAAGCATTGGCCTTTGGTATCCCAAAGGAGCTATATTTGAATTAGTGGGCTATTTCGATTCGGATTATGCCGATTGCAAAGTTGATAGAAAAAACACATCCGGAGGATGGCATTTGCTTGGTAGATCACTTGTGTCTTGGTCCTCCAAGAAACAAAATAGTGTGGCTTTGTCCACCGCCGAAGTGGAATACATTGCCGCGGGTGCTTGTTGTGCACAAATATTATACATGAAACAAACTTTGCTAGACTATGGTATAGTTCTAGAAAAAGTACCTCTTTTGTGCGACAATGAAAGCGTCGTAAAACTTGCAAATAACCCGGTTCAACACTCTCGCACCAAGCACATAGATATCCGCCATCACTTTCTAAGAGATCATGTTGCCAAAAATGATATATCACTAGAAGGTGTAAGGACCGAAGATCAATTAGCGGATATCTTTACTAAACCGCTAGATGAGTCAACCTTTTGTAGATTGCGAAATGAGCTCAATGTACTTGATTTTAGCAACTTCACTAAAAATTGAGCTTGTGTTGTCCCTTGCATTCATTGTTATATACAGCATGTTTAACTTTTGGCAATGCATATAGGGCTTGTCTAACATGGTTAAGATAACCGCCGGAAAGCGTGTGAAGAAGCTTAACTTTAGATCAAACTTGACAAGCAACTAGATTTACTTACATAGCATTGCATGTACATGGATGTTGTTTTGTCATTTTGTTCCATTTGCCCTCTTATTGCCTATTTTCTTAAAAAGAATTATAGCCTAAGGCAAAATATTTTGAAAAAATATGAGGGTTTTGAGATAGGTCACTCACATCAGTCCCAATTGGTGTTTATTTGGATCTTATCCATGTTGGGACTCGATTGGGAACAGGCAGCGCGAAGGAACTTTGAAGATTTGCTGGAAAAGGTGCACCGGACGCTGCATCGGACGCTGCTGTCCAGCGTCCGGTCAGTTCATAGGAGGTGAACTGCTGCTGAAGGTGTGACCGAACGCTGTGATTGTGCGTCCGGTCAGGAAGGGATCTTGTGTCCGGTCGTTTGAAGGAAAAACAGGCTGTACCGACCGGACCCTGCCTGCGTCCGATCATGGACCACCGGACGCGTCCGGTCACGATTCCAGAGGAATTGGACCTCTCTGGAATCGACCGGACGCTGGGTGATAGCGTCCGGTCGCTACCACCGAAGCGTCCGATCAGTTGATCTTGTGCGGCATCAGGACTTTTCTTCCGTTTCCTATTCTGTCGGGTTGGGGGACCCATATAACCGCACGTGCTGTTCTTTTCCCCGCATCCACCGTGACCTAGCCCTAGCCAGCGCCGCCGCAGCTTCTCCACGCCGCCGCTGTCCCTCGCCTCCATCGCTGCTCGCCGCCCCCACGCAAGCTCCACCCAAGCGCCACCACGCCGTGCTCCCTTGCACTCCACCACAGCCCCAAGTGCCACCGATGATTCCGTGCGCCTCCCGAGCCGCGCCCAGTCACCTCTTCCTCGCAAGCGCCACCGTGCCTGCCGGTCCACCTCGCCGGTTTCTTGCGTCTCAGAGCCACCGTGCCAAGTTTCACCGCCCTGCTTCACCGTGCCCTAGCTTCTCCGGTAAGGCCGTGCCCTAGCATTGACTGAACTTTGCCAGCAATCTAGATAAATTTCAAATCTTTGTTTTCAATTGCTTCCAGGGCCGCCGGTTCTTCGAAGTGTTTCACAACCCAAACCCTAGCCCCGGTTCCGTGGTTTCCCCCACGTGACGCTTTGCTCCTTCTCTCGGATTGCCGGTTCGTCAGGTAGCTTGCCCATCATCTCAATCTCGCACCTACATTGCTTGCTTCCTAGGTCTTTCGCATCTATTAGATATAGTGTATTTAAGTGTATATCCATCTATTCTATCGTGCAGCGAGTCGATGCCGTTGAGGTTTCTGTGGCAGTTGTCAGCAACTCAGAGCCAAGCTCGCGAGTACGGATCGAGGCCAAGCCTCGAAAGTGTCAGTGGCAGTTGATCTTGTCAGCGATAGTTCATCCTCTTGTCAGATCAGATGGCTCGCACCAAGAATGTTGGTGGTGGTCCAGGTGATGATGATCAGAGGCCCCGCCTCGCCTGCCCACAGATCCAAAAGGCAAGGCAACAAAGAAGGTTGCATCCAAAAAGCGCAAGTACCCAGATGCTGAGACCGCCAGAGCAGCAGCAATTGCAGAGGCCGCAGAACGTGCCGAGCGAGGAGGTGCTCGCAGCGGAGTTGTGTTTGCAGATCTGCTAGTTTCATCAGATGTAAGGACTGTGACAGCGAGAGTTCAGCGCCTTCTTGGTAGTCCACCAGGGACTGTCACTATTGAAGGAGGGCAGTATACTATTGGTGAGGGTCAGCCTCAAGGGACTTCACAGCAGCAGCCACCACCAGCAGAGCCTCAGCCAGCTTAGGAGACTCAGGAGGGTCAGCAGGCCGAGGAGGCAGAGGAGACAGAGCAGGCACCACAACCCCAGCTTCGCCGCTCTGGTCATACCCATGCTATAGTACCACCGAGGCTAGCTACTCAACGCAGGGGTTCACGCCCACCGCCTAGGCCACAGGGTCCGCCTCCAGTGGTACACCTTGACTTAAGGGCGGCCACAGCCAGACAGGTTCGCCAGTTGAGGTTTGTTGAGTTCGATGTGTGGTTTCCTTCGAGGAGGGATGAGAGAGCAGCAGAGGGGTTCTACATGCCACTCTAGGAGGATTTCTATAATGCCTATCTCAACAGTGCGGTAGTGTTCAGATCTCAGAGAGTCTGCCGTTTAGAGTCTATTGTGGCAGCAGCTGGAGAGCACATCCGCCCCTACTTGTCATATTTGTCGGGGCTCGCAGATGTGATTGGCCAAACAGGAGTATATGTACCATCTTGGGTTCGGCAGTTTTATGCTTCACTCTACGTTGATCCGCATCACAACTTCATTCACTTTGCATTCAATGGCAGAGATTACAGGGTGATGAGTTTCCGGGCCTGGGAGATACTGAGGCTACAGGATCAGCCTGTCAAATTGCATGAGGTGTGTTATGGACAGCAGGAGCCTCCCAGGCGTCCTCATGGAGGGTTGGTGCCCCCTACTGATCTTGTGCGCCATTGCTTTAAGGAGCCCTTTGGTGAGGGGTCGAGGAGGAACCCCAGTGACCTGACACCTACAGCTCGAGTGCTAGAGGCCATTATCAGGAGGACACTACTTCCCAGGTTGGGATACAGAGAGGGTCTGACTCACCTACAGCTTTGGCTCCTTAATGCCCTGATGCAGCAGACTGTGTTCGACATTTGGGACCTCCTTCTATCAGAGATGGAGGATACTATTGCTGAGGGCTTCAAGGGTCAGAGACAGCTTCCTTATGCTCATTGGGTCACATTCTTGATGCTAAAGTCTGTGCAAGTCAGGACCCCTGAGATGGTTGCAGAGTACAAGGCTGCCACCACAGAGTTTCCTGCATATAACATGGCATAGAGGATCAGGCACAGCACTCCACAGGCACCCGCTCAGCCCCGTCGTCGTCCAGATGTTCCAGAGTCAGCAGCTTAGCAGGACGAGATCATTAGAGGCATAGCCGCTATAGCGGAGGAGCAGCTTGAGGCACAGCAGGGGATGACCGAGTCCAGTGATAGTTCGGATGATGACTATCTGCCGATTCCTCAGATGCCTCCACGCAGACAAGATGCAGAGGCCGGCAGTTCCAGCTCAGCTCCACCAGCACCGCAGACGGACCCTACATTGATTGCCATTCTTGAGCAGATGTAGCAGGATCAGGCACGACAGGCACAGGAGACTGCTGTAAACTTTGCACAGTTCTAGGCTCGTCAGGATGAGTTCCAGAGGCAGCAGCAGCTTCTCCAGCAGCAGCAGCAGCAGCAGATGCATCAGCAGCAGTTACTTATGCAGCAGCAGCTCATGGGATTCATGCAGCATGTAGTGATAGCTCTTGGGGCTCCATAGCCACAGCCTTCGCCCCAGCTTGCTCAGCCTGCCACCACTACGATGACTCTAGCTGTATAGCCCAGTGGGCTTTAGAGTTAGGGACAGCCTCCAGTGCAGTTTGCTTCACCTCTAGTTCAGGTGTCCCAGTGGTTGTCTTCACCTATGGTAGCCCCGTAGTTCACTCCATTACAGACAGGTTTCACTCCGGAGCAGTCACCCCTTTGTGCCTGACACGTCAGTCTCCAGGAGTCTTTGAGCATCCTTCAGCGAGTTGACAGGGATGCCTACACCGCCACATATGCATGCCCCGGGTCCTTCTACTATAGCTCCAGTCGCCGTGACGACACAGAGGCTTCCTAGCTCAGTTGCTTCCTTAGATCCTACGACAGATGTACCAGCAGCTTCACAGGCAGCACCAACCCCAGCTTAGACCCAGACTGCTTCAGCGACACTTCCTGCTTCAGAGGGTCAGTTAGTTCAGAGCTCAGGGTCAGATGATGATTGCGCCCAGTTCCACATTGCTGCACGTACTTCAGCGCTCGACTCATCCGCTACAGCCCCACCGACCGACCCTTAGTTTTGGTGTTTGACGCCAAAGGGGGAGAGGGACGAGTATGTAGATTCAGGGGAGCGTCTTTTTAGGGGGTGCTTAGATTATTAGCTTTGTTTCTTTTTTTTGCATTTGGAGTTTCTATGTGTGATACACTTTTATTATTATGCATTCGTGTGTTTACTTTCATGCATATTATTATATCTATGTGATAGTGATATCTACGTAATTGTGATATATGACATGTGTGCTCTCTACTTTATATTATTTATATGTCATATCACTTGTGCTATGCTCATTTGCCTTTGCTTCCGCGTTTATACTCCGATGCAAATGAGTTTTGTTTCTTGTACTCATGCATACTTCATATCTTTTGAGTACATTGTGTTGGCTTGGGTCATATAAGCTTGACTAACACTTTTGTTCTTATCGATAAAAGCTTATACGAACCAAGTCCGTCAAAAACCTCACTCTTTCACATACTCGAGGTGGTATTGTCATCAATCACCAAAAAGGGGGAGATTGAAAGCATCTAGGCCCCTTGTTGGGTTTTGGTGATTAATGACAATACAAGATTACTATGACTAATGTGTGTTTTGCAGAGGCAATTATGTTAGGTCATGGTAACGGTGATCGATTGAGCAATCGAGGTGGTCATGCCCCTACGATGGAAATCATTTTGGTTTTTCAAAGGATGAACGACAAGGTTAAGGATGACTAGTTCTAAGTGTCGATTGGAGTTGGAGTGACACTTGGAGTAGTTTAGGACTTTGTTTTTCCTTTGACCATACTATTAAGGGGGGTATGAACGGGTAGCTTGACCTAGATGAGTCTAGTGAGTTAGGTGTGGTGCACACTTGTTTTAAACTAGCTCTAGGTAGCTCCTACATATGCCTAAGATCCAATGGAGCAATCTTCATTCCCTCATGATCGAGAGTTGAAGGTGAATGGAGGGTCAAATACTGACCGGACGCTGGCCCTGGTGCGACCGGACGCTGGCCGCAGGGTCCGGTCAGTTTATTTGATCAAGGGACTGCGTTCGGTGCGATCGGACGCTGGAGTGGTCAAGTGACCGGACGCTGAAAGGCAGCGTCTAGTCGACTCCAGTAAGGTTCCAGAGGAGAGAATCTACGACCGGACGCGTCCAGTAAGTACTGATCGGACCCTGGGGGTTCAGCGTCCGGTCGAGTACAGTAAGGTTCTAGTAAGGTTTTAATGTGACCGGACGCGTCCGGTCAGTGGTGACCGGACTCTGTCAGCGTCCGGTCAACTCATTTTCTCTGGTTCGCAGGTTGAACTGACCGGAGGGTCCGGTCATCATGACCGGAGCGTCCGGTCACCCCGCAGAGGCACATAACGGTTTGTTTTTCAGGCTGCCTTATAAATAGAAGCTCCACTCGTGTGTGGAGTTACTTTTGCTCATTCCAACTGCTGAGAAACACATTTGTGAGTGCCAAGAAGAGCAAGGTCCTAGTGAGGTGATTGAGATTTGAGAATCCAAGAGAGTAGCCTCATTAGTGAATCAAGAGTAGTCAAGTGTGCATCCATCTTCTCATTAGGCTTCGTGTGGTCAAGTGAGAGTTCGTGCTTGTTACTCTTGGTGATCGCCATCACCTAGACGGCTTGGTGGTGATTGGGAGCTTGGTGATTACCCGGCGGAGCTTGTGGGTGACCCAACTCAAGTTGTGAGCGGCTTTGGGTGATTCGCTGTGACGGAGTGTCGAAGAATCAACCCGTAGAGAGCACTTGATCCTTGCGCGGATCAAGGAGGAGCTACACCCTTGTGCGGGTGCTCCAACAAGGACTAGTGGGGAGTGGCGACTCTCCGATACCTCGGCAAAACATCGCTGCATTCCTCTCTCTCTCCATTTACTTTGAGCTTTTACTTTGAGCATTTACTTTGAGCAACTCAATATTTGTCTTTACATTCATAGAATTGCCATGTTAGAGTAAGTTTGGAACATAGGATGCTGGTCCATTGTGCGTTAGTTTATTAGAAACTCTTTTCTAGGCACGAGGGGTTAATTGGGCTAACCATAGGATTTAATTATTGCAAGAAAAATTTAGAATTAGCCCAATTCACCCCCCTCTTGGGCATCTTGATCCTTTCAGTGATGAAACACGCAAATAACAGCACGGGGAGAAAGAGGGGAGCACGGCGAAGCTCACCACGGTGACAAACGGGGTCGAAATCGGCTCGGGGATGGCAATCCGCGTGGAGGGGTGGTCGGCGAACCACGGTGCTTCTCCGATGGGGCGGTTGTGGCTTCCTTGGCTCGAGCAAGTGCGAAAAGGGAGCGGGGAAGCAGTAGGGGAAGCGGAGAAGGCTCGGCTCGCATTTGTAGAGGCCGGGCACGGGGGAGGGGTGCTCCCACGACGTGGAACGTGGGCGCAGGACGGCGATAGTTGCGGTCTTGGCCGGCGCTGCGGTTCCGGGAGGTGAGGGACGGCACTGACGCGTGGGTCTAGGCGGTCAGTGACTGAGGGAAGGAGGAGGGCGCGGCGGCAGTTGCCTGACCTGGGCTGGCGGGGCTGACGCGGCAGCGGTTGCCAGCTCGCCCGATTGGGCCGGCCCAAGAGGAAAATAGGAGGAGGGGAAAGGAGAAGGCGAGTGGGCCAACGGAGGGAGTTGGGCCATCAGGCCAGAATGAGGAAGGGAGGGGAAGAAATGAATTTCCTTTTCTTTTTCCAAATCAAATTTCCAATTTCATTTCCAAATGATTTTTGAATCCTTTTGAATTTAAATCAAAACCACTCAACATATTAAATAAAATGCTACAACATGAGTGCATCAACATGTATCTATCCTTATGATTAATTTTGATTTCACAAAAAATATTATTTTCCTACATTTTAATGCACACATAATTGCATAAATAAATCAAATTTACTATTTTGAAAGAATGCAAATTTTTGGGTGTTACAATTCTGCCCCCTTAAGATGAATCTCGTCCTCGAGATTCGGAAGACGTCGACAAAAGAGATGCAGATTCTCCGCCTTTGGATTCTTCTTTACTTCCTCGTGTAGTTCCGTCGTCTCAATATGGATCCCACTTTACTTTGCATACATGTTGATCTTACTCCAAGTAACTTGCCCAATTGATTTCAAGATTCTGATAGGTACCTTGAACAACCCTTAGGTAACTCCAATCAATAAGCCACCTTTCCTATAATACCAATTCTCTTCAAAATATCCACCTTCCGACGAAGTCCTAACGAATCTCTTGGTCAGAAGGAAATTCTTCTACCAATCTTCAAAACATTAATGTTCTTGGCTAAGTTGCTCGAACTGGGAATATAACTCTTAATCCTTGGTGTCACCCGAACCTTCTTAGCATAATTCTCCGTTGCTAAGGCAGCGGCCATGACTTTGCTCTTGTCCAAGTCGTAATCAATTTTCATTCCAACGAGGATTTCACAAGCTCAAGACCACCTTAGTGAAGATGTCCTGTAGATTCTTATGATCCTCCTATATGTCACTTTTACTTCCAAGAAGATATTACTTCCATGCTTCACAATGGATAACTCCAGATAACATGCTAGGTAGTTTAACTCACGCTTCCTTAGCTGACTTAATGAGCAAGGTACTACATTTTTCTTTTTGCTTAAGGACACATCCCACACCTTGACAAGGTGCATCCTTATAGATATGAAGCTCTCGTCCGGATCTGACCAAGCTAATACTTAGGTTTTACTTCAACCTCTTCTTGGACTCCTTCAAACACTTAACTGAAGTTTCTTGATCCGAACTAACTTGAAAACTTTTCTAGTAGCTCTACCAAAATCTTGATGATCTAGGATAAACTTCCCTTGAATCTTTAATCAAACCTCATTGAGACTCTAAACTGCTTTCACATCTTTGGGTACCACCACGCTTCTGCTGCGCAAACTAGAACGTATGATACTTCATCTTACAAATTCTTCATCTTGGCTACCCCCCTTAAGAAAAGATAAACCAAGAGACACCAAAGTATAGCTTGTATCTCCTTCCAGATGAGCTAACTAATATCAAGACGTTCTGTCATCCCATTGATACTCTTGTATATAGGCAACAACAAGAAATCTAGAATTCTTCGCGAGCAGAAAAAACAGCAGCGTCGTAAAACAGCTGTAACTCTCATTCTGTTAATCCAATGAAGTTGTAGCTTATACCGTTCGAAAGATTATAAAATTTTCCACAACTTTCTTATAGAACACTTTTCCAAATTCCTCAGTTTTCTTGGTCGAAAACAGTGCACAACAGAAACTATTCTAGATTCCAAACAGCACAGATGCATCACCTTCTGATTTTCGTATCTCCATAACCAAAATAGCTATCAAGGTGATTCTTGCGCTCAGAGAAAGATATTGAAGTCTACTATTGTCCAGAATTTTCTCATGATTTTTGGTTGTCCAAGAATAGAGATATAAGCCGAAAAGTGTAGACTGCTCTGAAAAGACAGGATAGGAGAAACAGAAGAAAACTAAAACCCGACTATTTATTTTATTAATCCTTATGCCTTAGGCCTAGAACTAAATGAAATTGTGAGAACACCTAACAAGATTATTGCAATCAGTACAAAGATTCAAAACAATCATAAGCATGATGACAATTCAACAATCAATAAAGATGCAAACTCAATCATTGACTTAAGTTGCGATACTATCGCCCTTATTATACTAGGGGTAACAATCCTAAGACTTATCTTCAGATTACGCAAGATGGTGGTGAGGAACAGTTCTAAAGGCATGTCAAATCAAGGAGTGGAGATAAGAACAAAGATTTTAAAATAAGCATCAATATAGAGACGAATAGCAAAGGTAGAGATATAGTAGAGAAGAAAATATCAAGGTTCATAGAGCAAGGGTTTTTGTAGCAACATCTAAACCTTAAAACGACCAGTTTTTACTAGGCTTGCGTCCTACAGTCAACACTGCTCTGATACCAATTTGTCACACCCAATTTTAAGGATAAAATTGAATGCACTGTCGATGTTTGACCACCGATAGTCTGCCACGGGGGTCCCCGGGGCAGTATTGTTCGGGCTTCAGCGTATGCGAAACTCGACGGTAAACGCAAGAGACAGTTGATTTATCTTGGTTCAGGCCCTCGACTGTGGTCGAGTAATAACCCTACGTCCATTCAGCGTTAGCCTTTTGCGTTGGATTGATTGTGTTGTAGAAATCGTGATCTCCCGTCTCTAGGAACCCTGCCCTCCTTTATATAGTCAGGAGGTCAGAATCCTAGTCGGTTTACAATGAGAGTTCATGGTAGGATTACAGGATAATACTACTACTAAGATTACATGTGGAGAATCCTAGTTAGACTAGATCTTCTCTCTTCCTTGCGGGGTATCCTGTGGGTCCTGCACTGACAAGCCCCCGAGCACTTCATGGTTGAGCTCTGGAAGTCTCGTCTTGTTCTTTCAGGCCTTGCCGAGCAGGAACAAGCGTCGTCCGAGTGCTTTCTTGAGCGAAACCGTGTAGCGCTCTGTGAGATCTTCACTTGGAGTGTACCTTTTTGAAGAAAAAAGTACTCCCCTTTGGTTGTAGCCCCAAGCCTCTTGCTATTTGGTACAGGGAGCGGGAGGGTCTTGTCTTGAAATCTCTCTAACCCTTCGTTGAAATGTTTTCGAGCATGTACCCAGGTTCTTTATCAAAAAGAACTCGGATATAGCTCGGTCCGGCTTCTTTTTGTCATGAGTCCTTGAAGTAGTTTTGTCTTGAAGAAGTCTTCTTGTTGACGTGCGCTTTTTCGAAGAAAAAAGTGCACTCACTGAGTGTAGCCCCTGAGCCTCTTGTTATTTGGAACAAGGAGCTGGAGGGTCTTGAATCTTATGTCGTTTTAAAATTGCTGTCTTGAAGAAGTCTTTCGAGTGATGTGCGTGTTTTTGAAGAAAAAGTGCACTCACTGAGTGTAGCCCCCGAGCCTCTTGCTGTTTGGAACAAAGAGTTGGAGGGTCTTGAGTCTGATTTGTTCGAGGAACTGAAATCTTCCCCTGTTGTAGCCTCTGAGCATTTATCCGGGTTCTTTGATTCAAAAAGAACTCGGATGCATTGTTCTTGACGTATTCTCTGGTAGTCTGCTGTTTGTTAGGTGTAGTTGTATGGTGGTGGTTGAGTGTAAATGTTGCCTGTTCACGGGTTGTACAGTGTTGGCATATTCTTCCGAATATGCTCATCTTCGAGTAATGTTCCTTCTCGCCTGAGTCTTCCATTATTGAGTCCTGTTTTTTCACTATGTCCTTTGTTAGGCTTGTTTCGTTGGTACTCCTAGTCCATGTGTGCCGCTCCTTCAATCTAAAAATACCCTCCTAGAGTGCTTGTTTTCATCCATTGAACATTTTGTTGAAACCTTTGTAGTCATGAATATGGTAGTTTGTGAAGTAGAGTAGCCCCCGGGCGTATTTTGTAGTTCCTGTGCGTCTTGTCGTAGCTGGAGGAAGTCTTGTGATAGGGATTAGAGGTAGACTAATCCCGCAGCGGCATTGTACTTGGAAGTACGTGGTGGTAGTTGGAGGAAGTCTTGTGATGTGGGATGCGTTCCTTCATCCAGTAGTTTTGGGTTGGTCTTCCTTGCCAGCCCTATGACTGTCCGGTGCAGATCAACACCTGATCCTGCATCACGTCGGGCTTGGGTAGACAGATGCCTGTCGACTTCTCCTGGTCTATGTTGTCCCGTCGTGCTGCTGATTTGTGCCTTGGATGCACTGTGTCCGTCCTTTGAAGAAAACAGTGTAGCCGAGTGCGGTTTGTTCTACCGAGTAGCAATTTGGGACACGTAGTCGTTCTAGAGCCTAGCTGTGTCAGGGTTTCACTTTGCTACCTTGATTGTCGTAGTACCGAGTTTGTTGTGTCTTGTAAGATGTGTAATCTTCTATTTTTTGAAGCCACTTGTAATGGAAAGAATCTTGTCTTCTGAGTTGTCATTCATTTTTCTGCTGTAATCCTGGTTGTTCGTGAGACTCCCGAGTTCTTTCGGTAATAACTGGGTTCTTTTGTTCCTTGTGAGGTAGTCCTTCGTTTCTTCATGGTTGATGGGTTGTTCTTGTAGTAATCTGACAACTCTGCCATGGTGCTGGATGGATAAGTCTAAAATCTATCCGTTAAACTGTACCGTTGTGTGGATTTGTGCCGTCCGTCATTTTAGCTGTGTCAGTAAATGGACCGTTGCGTTCCCACACTATGTTTTAACGGGCCTGGTGGGCCGTTTTTATTGCTGTAAAATCTATTTAAAGACCTTTTATCGTCCTTTTCTTTACTGCCCAGCTCTTGTCTTAAAACCCTAGCTTTTAGAAATCCGCTGCTGCCATTGTCGCCGTCACCCGAGCGCCACCATCCTAGCTTCATCTTTCCCAGTGCCTTTTCGCTTCCGCTAGTTCATGGGTAGGAAGAAGGCCACAAACAAGTCCTAGGCAGCCTTCGTGGACGAGGAGTCGTCCCTTTCTTTGATTGAGAACCAAGAATTCATGGCCATGAGGGCTGCCCATAAGGTTTGGCTGGCTCCGACAACAACCGAAGACCAGCTCCACGAGCTTGTCAGCGACGGCTTGATCCAGAGCAAGGACATTGCTGAATGGAGAGCTCCAGGCGAGCATCGGGTCCCTGCTCTAGGTCCTGCTGAGATCGTCCTCTTTGTCTCCTTTGTCCGTGCTGGACTCTGCCTTCCCGCTTCTGCATTCCTCCATCGATTCTTTAATTATTTTGGGGTTACTTTGAACCATCTTACCCCCAAGCTGTCTTTCATCTTTCTATCTTTGTTCATCTTTGTGAAACTTTCCTTGGAATTCCCCCTTCTCTTTCTCTCTTTCGCTATTTCTTTCGTCTGAAACCCCAACCCCGCCGCGAAGACACCAGTGTTCTTGGTGGCTGCGGGATTCAGTTTCGCCAGGGTCTTAAGAGCAAGTTCTTTGACTATGACCTGGTTGATTCTATGAGGGATTGGCGTACCGACTAGTTTTACGTCGCCAATCTGATTCCTTCTCTTGCTGTTCACTCTAGATTTGGTCCCTTGGTTAATGACTGATGAGATAAGAACCCTGTGACGACGGCTGAGGTTCAGGCGATCCAGCCATTTCTTGATAGGATAAGTACTCTAAAACAGCAGGGCTTGACCAGCTTCGGTATTGTCTCGAGCTTTCTTCGTCGTCGTGTTCAGCCTCTGAAGGAGCGAGAGAACTTTGGCTTCGAGTACTCTGGAGCTGAGGATTCTTCACGTATGGTCCCTACCCTTGAGTTGACCGACAAGGAGGTACTCGAGCGTCTCCAGAAGATGCTGAAAGGAGCAAACGTTGTCCCACTTAGTATCTCCGAGTTCTCTGCCAACAACCCGCCTCTAGTTGTAAGTCGTTTTCTGTTCGTGCGAGTACTTTTTGTATTTCTTTTGTTCTATCCATTTTTGCTTAATTTTCCTTGTCTTGTTGTTTTATTCTTTTCATAGGAATTGGGGCGCAACTTTGTTGACCCGACCCCCCTTGATGTCCCCCCTTGTCGTGGTGAATACTGGGGAGAACCTTGCTGGGGCTTCTGTAATCAGTAAGTTCCAAATCACCACAGTGTTTCCTAGAGTTTCTTCTAGAGTTGTTGATGTATATGAAGAATATGTTCCTCGTCTAGTCCCTCGAGGTCCTCGTAGTGTTCCGAAGAGGGGGCGAGCGGATGGTTCTTCATCTGGTTTACCTGCTTCCAAGAAGTCTCGCCAGCCGAGTACTCATCCAGGTACTCTAGTTATAGGTAGCGTGCTCCTAGGTGAGCATATTAATATGTTTGGTCTTTCTATTATTTATTTGTGTCGTTGACCAAGTTCTTTTCTCTCTATTTTCAGATGGCGCTATAGCTGTCTTGCTGGAGACTGAGGAAGATGAGGTCGATGATGTGCCCCTCATTACGCGTCGGTGAGTTGTTTACTTGTCTTTGTTTTGTTGATCGCTTTTTCTTGTTCTAACTTCGTCTTGGCTTTTTTGTAGCAAGCGGTCATTGGGCTCGAGTTTCTCTGGGGCTCCAGCACCAAGTTCTTCCGGGGCTCCAGTACTAGGTTCCTCTGGGGCACCGGTACCAGCCGCGCCGCTCCTGTCGTAGGGTGGTGGTGATGTTTTTGCTGCCGTCGTTCCCCCTGCGAGGTCTTCTTTGTGTTTTACGAAGAAGAAGATAGCTGGGTGAGTGACTTCTAGTTTCATCTCTTTGTTTCTTTTTCCCTTTTCTTTTGTTCTTATTGGCGAGTTTCTTTATCAACTTTCAGGCCTTCGTCTTCTCTTGACCCTCCATCGACTTCTTGCCAATCTTCTGGTGTGCCACCGAGTACCGAGCCTTAGGACTCGGAGCGCACGGTCGACGAAGTGGTTGTGGGGGAGACAAGGTTTCCTGGTGATGATGCTGCTGCTGGCTTGGTTGCCTAGGAGGTGACCGTGGCCATGGTGGTGGATTCATCTAGGGAGGTAGCCGGGACTTCCCATGATGTGTCCCTGCTCTTACCTTCTCCGCATCGGCCGTCTTCCCCCTCCGCTCCTCTCTCTACTGAAGATGTGGTGCATTAATTTGATGCAACTCATCAGTTGTCCGAGTTGACCGCTTCTTGGGGAGATTTTGCAACCTTTGCAACTACTTTTGGAGACAAACTCCAAGTAAGTTTTCTGAAGTTCTTTCTTTGGATGTTCATTTTTCTCCTGTTCTTATGCCTTTTTCTTTCTTTCTTCTTGTTCAGTCCTTCTCTCGGGACCACACCGGCTTCTTTTTTTCGTCGGAAACCGAGAAGAAGTTGTCCTCTGAGTTAAGCGCCTTGAAGACAGATCTTGGTCTCTGCCAGGCCGAGCTAGAGGCTGAGCGTCAAACGCATTAGAAGGAGGAAAAATCACTTCGTGCCCGGGTAGTTGAGGCCGAGAGACAGATGGATGCTGCTATCTAGGAGGCTTTAAAGAACTCGGAGGCCGTGAAGAACTTGGAAGCAGTGAAGAAAGAGTGCAATGGTATGGCGGGTTCTTTTTATTTCCTTCTGTATTCAAACTTTCCTTTCTTCTGACTTGTTGTTTGGTGCCTTGTCTAGCTCTCCGAGTTGAAAAGCAGAAGCTCTCGGAGAGTATCGATGAAATGAAGACTCTTGTTCGTTCTAGTCACAACAAGGCTGAGGAGGTAATTACTCATGCTGAGGAAGAACTCGCGCTTGCTAAGTTGATTAGGCATGGAGTTGATAGAGATCTTGTGCAGGCTCAAAAAACTATTAAAGACTTGTCTGGCAAGTTGGCGATGGCTACTAAAAACTGGAAAGCTTTGTGGAAAACCTTTTGTTCAGTAGCCGACGCTCTCCGAACTCCAGCGGATGATGGGCAATCTTGGGCTCAGTTAATTCCCCGAATTCTGACTCGTTTTCAAGAGTTCGTGAAGAGGTGCGCCCAACTGTGTACCAAGAATGTCCTGGCCTAGGTCTAGGTTCTTGCTCCAGAGGCGCCTTTGTCCAAGATAGCAGAGGAAGCTAATAGTCAAGAGTACATTGATGCCATTGTGATGAGGACATCATTGGCTCAAATATGACCATGCCAACCACTTCTATACTAAAGGTGCAACCATTCTATATGTGGCTTATCATTGATGCATTTGATGAATTGGTGCTCCACCATAAAATGTGTATATTTTCATTTTCAGAATTACTTACATGGATTAAGGGAAGGTTTGATTGCATATGGAAAGCATGGAAGGTTAATGAAGTTGATTGGGGACCAAATCCAAGTATTCCCAACGTCCTCCACCTGGACACCACGTCACTTTTGGTCCAAAGAAAGAAAGAGATCAAATCCAACACGTTTTGGGATTCGGACTCCAGGACAGCTCCAACTTGTGATGTTCACCACGGTCGCATACGGACTCGGATTGAGGCGTTCAAGTACTTCATGGAATCTTTATGAAGTCTATTTTCACATGGATCTGGAATCAAGTCCATATCTATTCTGAGGCGGCCGTAATGACCGAATTACTACCGAGAGGTTTTCTGTTCAAAGGTGCTGCGTCGCCTTAGTTTGGTCCAATGGGCCGTGTATTAAGTTGGGTCTATTAGGGACGCATCCTAGGGTTGGAGCACGACCCCAACACCCTGGTGGTCGTCCTTCCACCTTCATATACCCCTTAGCCGCCACCAAGAATAGTGGGGTTTTGTTTGTTGAAAGTTTAGCCATTGCTACTTCCTTGTAGACGCGTGTGTCAACTAGACCATCCGTTCTACTTGATTCAGAATCCCAACTTTGTGAGTTCAGATTGGTTTTTCATCTCTATATTTGCAATTGAGTTGCTTGTTCTACTTGTTCTTGCTTGTTCCTCGATTGCTTGCAGGAATTACCCTAGTGGTTTGGTTGATCGTGCTCCACAAGATCGCGACAGCCGTTGGAGGTGATGTATCGGTTGCTAAGGCGTAGCATCCTTGGATGGTTGTAGTCGGGCCGTGAACATCATCTCCATCCCCAAATCGAGTTATCCACCTTCTCTCATCGAAAGATCAGGATTCACCCTAGTGGGTTCATATCACATTGAGAGGATGGAGCCTGAGGTCGAAGACTTAGCCAGTAGAGTTGTAGATAATCTTAATATTGTTATCTCTTCTCCTGATGATGACGCTTGACATAATTGACCTTTTGAATGAAGATTTTTTGTTGATGTCTTCTCTGCTTGGATGCCTTGTTTATTCTTTGGATGAGTTGTCTAAGCGATCAGAGTTATTTGACTTGCCGAGTACTTTGTCTTGCTTTCGTCTTCACCATGTAAACAACTTTGCATGTTATCTTCGTGTTGACAACCTTTCTTGATCTGTTGAGTGCTTGTCTGGCCCCTGTCTGCGCCGCATAAACAACTCGGTGTGGACCGTTGTCTTGACAGACTTTGTGATCTCAAGTGTCTTCAGTGTAGCCCCCGAGCCTCTTGCTATTTGGAACAAGTAGCTAGAGGGTCTTGACTTGAATTTTTCCTAATCCATGTCCAGGCTTAGTCGTTTTTTTTGGTTCGGGTGTTAGCTTATTAGCTACCCTCATCGGCGGGCTCAAGCATTTTTCAGCTATTTTGCTCTCGGCCGGTAGGCTCAGTCATGTTTCAGCCATTTTGCTCTTTAGAAACAACTCGGGGTTAGCCATCATAAGACATATGTTGCCGAAAAACCATCTTTATTGATCATGATCGTTTGATAAGCCATAATACATATTTTGTCAAGGAACACCATCTTTATTTCCTGTGAACGTTGATCTCTTGTGGTTTGTACATGTATTCCCCCTTGAGCTGTTTTCATATGTAGAATCTTCTTAGTTGGCTGATGTGCCATGTATTGCTGACTTCTTTCTCATCTTCAGTTATTAACTTGTACGTGCCTGGTCCAGTGAATTTTGAGACAATAAAAGGACCTTCACATGGACTGAATAGTTTATGGCGTCCGTCAGTTTTTTGTATTCTTCTTAGCACTAGGTCTCCGACTTGTAGTGATCGAGGCTAGGTATTCTTGTTGTAGTGGCGTCTTAATCCTTGGAGGTATCTTGCTGATTGAAGGGTAGCGTTTACCCTGACTTCTTCTGTAGTGTCGAGTTCTAATCTTCTGGTGTGTTCTGCTTCTCCTTCGTCATACTGTTCTATCCTTGGTGACGTCCAAATCAAGTCGGCAGGTAGTACGGCTTCTGATCCGTAAACTAGGAAGAAAGGCGAGTATCCGGTAGCTCTGCTTATTTGAGTTCGTAGCCACCATACTACTTTGGGTAATTCTTCAATCCATTTTGATCCATAGTCTGCTAGCTCTTCATACAGTCTTGGTTTCAACCCGGCTAGTATGAGTCCATTGGCCCTTTCTACCTGTCCGTTGGCTTCTGGATGTGCGACTGATGCGTAATCTATGCCGAAGCCACAATCCTGTGTCCAACTTTTGAACTTTGTAGCTGTAAAGGGAGAGCCTAAATCTGTGATGATTCGATTGGGCATGCCGAAGCGGTGCATAATGTCTTGGATGAATTCATTTGCTTTGGTACATTGTTGTATTTTCTTGAGTGGTTTGTATTCGATCCACTTGGTGAACTTGTCAATTGCCACGAAGATGTATTGAAACCACCCTTTGCTTTCTTGAGGGTCCTACTTGATCCAAATTTCAGGAGAGAAGAAAGACCAAAGGGTGGGATGCGAGATGAGGTTGTGAGTCACACATGAGCTTGTCTTGCGAACATTTGACAACCTTTGCATTTTCTAACAAGTTCTTCTGCGTCTTTCGTGAGTGTTGGCGAAGAGAATCAAAAGCGGAAAGCTTTGCCGACTAGTGTTCTTGAAGCGCGTGATTTCCGCAAAGCAACTTTGAGTGTATATTTTGTCTAGGATTTCTTTGCCTTCTTCAAACGAGACACATTTTAGGAGTACTCTGACGATGCAACTCTTCTACAGAGCTTGCCCCCACTAGGACGTAGTTTTTGCTTCTGTGAACAACTCGGGTAGCTTCCTCTTTGTCTGCTGGCAACTTATTCTCTTTGATATAATCAATAGACGCTTGTGTCCATGAAATGTTGATTACGAGAATAATCTTGTTGCCTTTGGTCATGAGTTCGGGGTTGTCTCACCGGGTTGTTTGATAGAAGGAGCCGATAACTCCTCTATGAATATGCCGGGTGGGACCTTTGCTCTGTCTGATCCGAGCTTGGTGAGGAAATCTGCTGCTATGTTGGAATCGCGTAGGACATGATGAATTTTTAATCCTTGGAAATGTTTTTCGAGTTTTCGGATTTCAGCGCAGTAAGCACCCATGTTTTCTTTGGTGAAGTCCCAATCTTTGTTGACTTGGTTGATGACTACTGCCGAATCGTCAGATATCTGAAAGTGATCGCTGATTCCGAGAGTAATTGCCACTCGTAGCCGTGAATGAGAGCTTCTGACTCTGCTTCATTGTTTGTAGCTTGCCATAATATCTGAAGGACATACTTGAGTTGTTTTCCGTCTGGGGAGATTAGGAGAACGCCTGCACCGGCTCCGCCTAGCTTGAATGATCCATCAAAGTACATCTTCCAGTGGTCAAGGATTGTATTTGACATAGGTTGTTGAATCTCTATCCACTCGGCAACAAAATCGGCAAGGGCTTGAGATTTGATTGCTTTCCGTGGGATGAAATCAATGTTGAGAGCACCGAGTTCAACTGCCCACTTTGATATGCGCCCTGTTGCATCTCTGTTGTGTAAGATGTCTCCGAGTGGGAAATCTGTCACCATGGTAATCTTGTGGCTTTCAAAATAGTGGCGGAGCTTGCGTGAAGTGATCAATAGGGTGTAGAGTAGTTTTTGCACATGCGGGTACCGGATTTTTTATTCTGACAGTACTTCGCTGATGTAGTATACGGGTCGTTGTACTTTATATATGCATGCTTCTTCTTCTCTTTCCACGACTATTGCCGTGCTGACCACAGTAGAAGTTGCCGAAATGTATAGCATCATGTCTTCGTCTTTCTTTGGAGGTGTGAGAACTGGTGAGGATGTGAGGTATGCCTTAAGTTTCTTGAAAGCTTCATTGGCTTCTTCCATCCACTCAAACTTGTCCGTCTTCTTTAGTAGTTTAAAGAAAGGTAACCCTTTTTAGCCAAGCCTTTAAATGAAATGATTGAGTGCCGCCATGCAGCCTGTTAGATTTTGCACATCTTTGATGTTTCGAGGTGGGCCCATCTCTGTTATGGCTCAAATTTGCTTGGCGCTTGCTTCGATTCCACGATGACTGACCAGGAAACCGAGTAGTTGTCCTGAAGGGACTCCGAATACACACTTGTTTGGGTTCAATTTTCATCTCCATCTTTTCAAGTTCTCGAAAGTTTGTTTTAAGTCTTCAATCAGTGTATCCGGGTTCTTTGTTTTTACCACCACGTCGTCCACGTATGCTTCTATGTTTTCGCCGATCTGATCACCAAGGCACGTTTGGATAGCTCTTTGGTAAGTGGCTCTAGCATTCTTGAGTCCAAATGACATGGTCTTGTAGCAGTAGGCACCGAACGGAGTGATGAAAGATGTCTTGCTCTGGTCTTGCTCTTTTAATGCGATTTGGTGATACCCTGAATAGCAATCAAGAAAGGATAATAGGGCGGATCCAGCTGTTGAATTAACTATCTGATCAATGCGTGGTAGCCCGAACGGATCTTTTGGGTAGTGCTTATTGAGATCTGTGTAGTCGATACACATGCGCCATTCGTCCGTGTTCTTTTTCTATACTAGAACTGGGTTTGCTAGCCAATCTGGATGAAGGATTTCTCTAATGAATCCAGCCGCCATTAGCTTTGTGATTTCTTTTTTAATCGCTGCCATCTTGTCAGGTGAGAATCATCGTAGTCGTTGCTTTACAGGCTTGGAGCTTTCATTGATATCAATTCTGTGCTCAGCCAACTCTCTTGGGACACCTGGTATGTCGACCGGCTTCCAAGCGAAGATATCTTTGTTGTCCCAAAGAAAGTTGGTGAGAGCAAGTTCCTATTTTGCTGAGAGGTAGGCGCTGATGGTTGCTGTCTTGGAGGGATCACCAGTGCCTAGGTTGATTTGCTTGACGTCGGCTTCTTTTGGTGGTGCGAGGATACTGGGCTTTTTAGCCGGTATCTCTAGTTCTTCTTGGCTTATTTCTGCGGCAATAGTGGCTATTTCTTTTCTTCCATCGTCGGCTTGTGCTTTGGCTGCAATTTGGATTGCCTGAATGTCGCAGTCAAAAGCGCGCTTCAAATCACTTCGAAGAGAAAGGACACCGTTAGGTCCATGCACCTTAAGCAGTAGGTACGGATAATGTGGTATTGCCATGAATTTTGCTAGCGCTGGGCGCCCGAGGATTGCATGGTATGATGAATCGAAGTCCGCAACCTCAAACTTGATGAACTCTATACGGTAGTTCGAGGGAGTTCCAAAAGTAACGGGTAGAGTAATTTGTCCAAGTGGCATGGCTGCCTTGCTGGGTACTATGCCATAAAAAGGTGTACTTGTTGGTGTAATCATCCCGGCGAGTTGCAGTCCCATCTTCCTTAGCGTTTCTAAAAAGATGATGTTGAGTTTGGCTCCCTCGTCGATTAGTACTTTGGTGACAGTCATACCGGCAATAGTTAGATCTAGAACCAGTGGGTAATGGCCTGCATTTCCCACGCTAGTCCATTGGTCTTCTCTTGAAAATTGGATTGGATACTGTGACCAATTGAGATATCTTGGAGTAGCCGGTTCTGCTGCCATGATAGTTCGTAGTGCTAATTTTTCTTGATGTTTGCTTCTGCAATCTGGGGCCCTGGAGAAGATCACTGCTACCGCCCCCCTGGATTTTTGGAATCCCTTGTCTTCGTGGTTAACCTCATCTTTTTTCTGATTGTCTTCTTTAGTGTTCCCCTTACTATCTTTTCTTGTGTATCGATCATTGAAGGTGTAGCAATTTCCGATGGTGTGCTTCCCATTAGGGTGCAATGGGCAACGTATGTTTTTGATGTCGTCATATCTTCTGGGTTTGGAAAACTTCTTTGATTTGTCAGCCATTGCCACGGTGTTGTCTGGTCTACGTTTTCTTTTCTTGATGTCTGTTATTTCGATGATTTTGCTTGTCCAGGTTGTCTCGGTTGCTTCTATCCGGGAACCTCTCTCGTGTCTTCTCTTCTGTAGTAATCATCTTTTCTACTGTTCGTCTGAATTCTTCATTGTTTCTCGGATTTTCTTTGCAGAAGTCTTGAAATTGCCACCTAGCCATGATTCCATGAGAGAAAGCTTCAATTACTTCTCGTTCGGTGATGTCATGCACTTGAGCTCGTAGTTCGCCGAATCGTCGATAGTAATCTCTGAGACTTTCACCTCCCTTCTGCTTGAGTCCTTTTAACTCTACGTGGGTGATCGGGTGTGTAATGATCCCTGTGAAATTTTCACAGAACGCTCTTTACAAGTCCTCCAAATTTCTGATTGATCCTAGATTCAATTTGTCGAACCATTGGAGAGGCATGGTTTCCAGGGCCATGGGAAAGAACAGGGTCTTGATATCGTCGTCTCCTCCGGCTAGTTCAATTGATTGCGAATATATCCTGAGCCACTGCCTCGGTTCAGTTTTGCCATCGTACTTAGAGTGGTTGGACGGTTTGAACTTGTGAGGTAGTCGTATTGACGCAAGTCTGTTTGCAAAACAGGGGAATCTATCGTACGTTCCGGCTTCTTTGAATTATGATTCAACACCTCCTTTTGGCCAACTGTCGTTTTGATGAGAGTAATTCTATGAGGCCGTCTGGGCAGGTGCCCTGCTTCTGGTCTTTCTTGGTTTTTCAACTCGGTGGCTCTGACTATGGTCCCTTCTACTTTCTCTGTTATGACTTCCACTTGGTCCAAGTCTCTTGAAAGTGGACTTTCTTTGATTTTGATCTTCTTGCCTATGGGTCGTTGATCTGGCGGGTAGTCTTGAGTGGGTCCTTTCTTCATGCGTCCTCAGAGCTGCTGACCGGAGAAAGTTCCGGAGCTGTTCATGTTTTTCACTAGGATGTGAGGTCGCTCTGAGTTCTTCTAATACTTCTCGGATCTTATCGTAGGGCGTACTTGCCGTGCGTCTTTCTTTGACTTCTCGTTGTGATTTTCTTCTGTCGTACTCGGCTAACTCTAACTCATATCTGATCCAAGCTTCCTTACGCTGCCTAGCACGGTGTTGGCGTCCTTGCTTCAACTTGTTTTTTCTTTCTCTAGCTTGTTTCTGATTCTCGGTCTCACCATCGTAACCCTGGGCAAAGGGTGATATGTTGGATTCTGATTCATCCGATGACCTGACATCGGGCGCTTCTAGGGGGACCAATGGTGATCGAGGATGGTGAACCATGAGTACTTCTCGTGCGTGAACTGTTTTGTTATTGGCGTTAGTTTCCACACTGTCGGAGTTGCTTATAACTTTAGTAGAGGCCTCGAGGTCGTAGATCGAGTCTCCTTCTTGGTAGGGTAGAATTGCCGTTGTCATCGTGTCAACCAGTCGGGTATTGCTATCCTCAGGAACAGAGCCCGGCCAGTGGATGATGCAGTCTTGAGATGTTATAGTTAGTACGAGACCTTCCTGAGCTCCCTTCAGTGGCATTCTAAGCACCGGATCGAGGAATCCTCCGGGCCGTGTCTGATAAGATGTTGCCATGTTGTGGAATCTGAGCGGAAAAGGATCCGACTTCTTGAAAAGATTCTGCGTGTACTTCGAGTTGTATTCTTGATAGGTCAGGGCCGCGTTCTTAAGCCCCATCAGAAAAGAACTCGGTTTCCCAAAAGAACTCGGATAAGACTCTATCTCGGATGCGGAGCCTAAATTCAAGTCAGATGCGCAAAGCCGCGAAACCTGAGTTGAATCGGACATCATGAGCTGCGCGAATCTTCCGGATATTTGATCTGTCATAGTTGCCGAAATAGAATAGTCTTCATGGTGATTCGAATCTTCAATGAGACGGCTTTGGAGCTTGCCATTGTCGTCCGCCTCGCAGATCCATGAGCCGAAGATGAAAGTTGATCCCGTTGAGAAGATCATGCTGTCGAGGTCCATCGAGCTCTCGGATGCAAATTCGCCGAAGTCCCCTACCTCGCACGCCAGCTGTCAATGTTTGACCACCGATAGCCTACCACGGGGGTCCCCGGGGCAGTATTGTTCGGGCTTCAGTGTATGGGGAACTCGACGGTGAACGCATGAGACATTCGATTTATCCTGGTTTAGGCCCTCGACTGTGGTCGAGTAATAGCCCTACGTCCAGTCGGCGTTAGCCTTTTACGCTGGATTGATTGTGTTGTAGAAATCGTGATCTCGCGTCTCTAGGAACCCTGCCCTCCTTTATATAGTTAGGAGGTCAGAATCCTAGTCGGTTTACAATGAGAGTTCCTAGTAGGATTACATGATAATACTACTACTAAGATTATATGTGGAGAATCCTAGTTAGACTAGATCTTCTCTCTTCCTTACGGGATATCCTGTGGGTCCCGCACCGACATGCACTAAACTCATGTGTGCCCAAGGATCAGTCACACACACAAGTTGACAAATTACAAAAGTATCATCACGGTGTATCTTACAACATGATTAATAATATCACATAGTCTTATACAACACAGCAGAAAATAAAAAGATAACTCTCTCGTGGAAGCTCCAACACAGGGACGGTCAACTGGTTGACCACAAGCCTAATAGTCCTTAGGAAACTCCTCATACATGTTGTCATCTGTTACCCATCTGGGATTTTTATCCAAATATTGAAGGAAAACAAGCGTAAGTACTTCCCGTACTTAACAAGTTAACATGGGGTTATGAAGCTCAAAAAGGTTGACACTGGTTTACTACAGTTAGCACTTTTAGTAAGTCAAGATTTTATTATCAAGTATTATCAAGTTATGCTTAAGCTCCCATTTAAACCCACATAATCAGACATCAGCATCATTTGGATCATATTATCATCGTATACCATCATAAATGAACAACAATAAGTAACCAATTATTCTGTGAGTTTTCTGGGCCGCTCGTGACCGTGAGCACGACTGTTATAACAGTTTGTAACCCTCTGCAGAGGTGGTGCACATTCACCGTGAGTCGTGATTCCCATATACCCGGGTTAATTACTCCCATATCACTGCCAAGGTGAACAGGCAGGGTACACTATGAAGCCATTTCATAGGTTTCGCTAACAAGTTAGGGCCGCTAGGTTTCCTTGGTAGGCAGATGTAGGAACCCCCATTTCCTATGGCACATATCCATCGCAGCTATACACATAGGAACAGAGGCAGTCCTATACCCAACGTGGCAAGCCCCTTTTACGCCATAAAGGTAACTTCTAACAAGCTAGAAAAGGTCCTATTACTGAGCTAAAGTCAGAGCCATATGACCCTCACGGTTGCACTGTCAGTCCTAGCTTTTGCCAACAGATAAGTCCTTATGGAGGGCCGAGAGCATCATGATCGAAAGTCAATCGCTCCATCGCCCTATAATTCAGTTGTTTAAAAGCCAATTTTACCTTTTCATTCCATAGAACCATTATTCATTATGTAAATCATGTATAGTTACATTGAGCGCTAGCAAACTATCCATATGCATATAACCCATAGGAGATGTATCAAAATTAGACACATGCAAATGAGTAATTAATAAAGGTGAATAGGCATCAAGGTAGATCCCATGCTATACTTGCCTTGGTTACCAAACTCCTACTGGTCCTGCTGGTCGTCAAAGAACTCTTGGTCTCCAACGTTCTCCTCACCGTCTAAACACGACCAACACGGCAACATACAACATTCCAGGAACATTCATGCAAAGCAAACAATCCTATGATTAGAACAGTACACCAATAGTATAGAAAACAAGATAAAATGTTTATGAAAAGAATCTATATCTCGCTACGATCACGTCAACGTGAAATTCACGAAAAATGGAGCTAAAACGTGTAAGTTATGAATTAAACGGGGTTTCCTATAACAATTTATTTAATTAAACCTAACCTTGAAATTTAAAAGTTGCAAACATGGATAACAGTGGTACTAACACGTAGATTATGGAATTACGAAACTAACGCAATTTGAACGGATCGATTCAGAGCTAAAACAAAGTTTTTATGAGCAAAACAAATCCAGTGGCATTTCTGTAAATACTGAAAACGTATTTTGGTCTAAAACAGTATATTTTATGTTTTCAAAAGGAGAAAGCGTACTCAGGAAATGTGTTATGGACTGCGGGTTAGGATTTAGAAAAGCTCAGGGACTCCTGAGCAAAATCACCCGCGAAGGGGTATCGGCTTATGAGAGCCGTTGGATCAAGAACGGACGGCTCGGATTAGATCTAGGGGGGGAGAGAAGGAGCCGGCCGGGAACAGTAGCTCCGGCGGCGGCACAGCCATGGCTGGCAGCAAGGAACATGCCGGTGTGCACGGTTTAGTGGCTACGGGCCACGGTTCGAAGAACTAAGGACACTGGGAGAGCGAGGGGGTGAAGGGGACCTCGGACAGGCCGATACGGCGACCGGAGGACACGGCCAAGGCGGCGGTCGCCATGGCTGATGGCATGGAGCTCACGGGCGCACGCGAAACGGGGTCTACGGGCGATGAAACATGCAAATAACAGCACAGGGAGAAAGAGGGGAGCACGGCGAAGCTCACCGCGGTGACAAACGGGGTTGAAATTGGCTCGGGGATGGCAATCCGCGCGGAGGGGTGGTCGGCAAACCACGGCGCTTCTCCGATGGGGCGGTTGTGGCTTCCTCGGCTCGAGCAAGTGCGAAAAGGGAGCGGGGAAGCAGCAGGGGGAGCGGGGAAGGCTCGGCTCGCATTTGTAGAGGCCGAGCGCGGGGGAGGGGCGCTCCCACGACGCGGAACGTGGGCACAGAACGGCGGTAGTTGCGGTCTTGGCCGGCGCTGCGGTTGCGGGAGGTGAGGGACGGTGCTGACGCGTGGGTCCGGGCGGTCAGCGACTAAGGGAAGGAGGAGGGCACGGCGGCAGTTGCCCGAGCTGGGCTGGCGGGGCTGACGCGGCGGCGGTTGCCAGCTCGCCCGGTTGGGCCGGCCCAAGAGGAAAACAGGAGGAGGGGAAAGGAGAAGGCGAGTGGGCCGGCGGAGGGAGTTGGGCCATCAGGCCAGAATGAGGAAGGGAGGGGAAGAAATGAATTTCCTCTTCTTTTTCCAAATCAAATTTTCAATTTCATTTCCAAATGATTTTTGAATCCTTTTGAATTTAAATCAAAACCACTCAACATATTAAATAAAATGCTACAACATGAGTGCATCAACATGTATCTATCTTTATGATTGATTTTAATTTCACAAAAATTATTATTTTCCTATATTTTAATGCACACATAATTGTATAAATAAATCAAATTTACTATTTTGAAAGAATGCAAATTTTTGGGTGTTACAACTTGACTATGGAAGGGATATAATGGTGGCCCTATTTCGATGCTGCTAGATCAAACAACACCAACTGAACGAGATCGGATTGAGAGTCCTGGACCTCGAGAATCTAGGCTATCAAGATGACCCTTGGGTGCTCGCTTCACGTGTCGCACAAGTTTTCTATATGCCTGACCCACAAAGTAACCTTCCCCCGAAGAAGAAGACAAAGCACGTGGTTGCCTCTAGGAAACAACACATTATCAGAGTTGATGGCGTGAACGATGTTGAAGCTTACAATAACTACGATGAGATACCACTATTGATAGGTTTTTCTAAGAAGATCAATGTTGTAGAAAAGAACCTACCCAAAGACATATTGCTGTGGGAACGAAAAGATGTCAAGGGAAAAGTCATTACAGCGGGCTAGCTAGTTGTTGAACGTGGAGTGTTTGTGTAAGTGTGTGTGTTTGTAAGACTTCATTTATGCATGTGTGAGACTATATATTTATGTATGTATGTAAGACTATATATTTTATGTATGTGTGTGAGACTACATTTATGCATGTGTGTAAGACTACCCTTTACAATATCCAGATGAACCTATTGCAATATCCACTTTATTACTACTAAAATAGTTGTAACACGCAGACACTAGAAACAGACACTTATTACTACTGCAACATGTTCGGACTACTATTGAAACACTTAAAACAAACACTTAACACTTTATAAAATGAAGAAATGACCAAAATAAAAGTTGGAGATCTTGACGGGTTATATAACTTTTATATTCATCACCTTTATAGCTGAAATCATTTAGTGATTGAAAATCAGGTTTGAAGTTGTCATTTTCTGAAATTCAAAATTTAAATTGTCTAAAATTAGTGACAAAGATAGAGGATCAGACTAAAATGATAGAGCATGATTTTAGAAAATTTTAGGAAAAAAACCATCACATTTGGACTTAGTATGAGGGAGAAAAACTAGTTACAAGTTTCAGCCATAAATTAAAAAGAGAAATCACACTTGTTCATCATCGACCATCAGGAATAGTTGTGATTTTTCTTTTTAATCTCTGAGTAAAATTTGTAACTAGTCTTTCTCCCTCATACGAACACTAAATGTGATGATTTTTTTCCTAAAATTTTCTAAAATCATGCCCTATCAAGTTACTGTATTGATTTGGTCATTCTTTTTGTTTGACAAAGTTTGAGCATTTTAAATTTTCAAATTTAAAAAAATTATAAGTTCTAACAAGATTTTGAAACACCAAATGATTTCAGCTGAAAAAGTAATGAATGCCAAAGATATATAACTCATCAAGATCTACAACTTTTATTTTGGTTATTTCTTCATCTGACAAAGTGATAGTAAACATTGTTCATAAATCAATATGTCTCTCATATAGTTCATGAAACTATAAGTGATATGTGAATTTGTGAACAATGTTTACTAATACTTTGTCAAATAAAGAAGTGACCAAAATAAAAGTTATAGATAGTGATGAATTCAACAACTTTTATGTTCACGACTTTTGTAGTTGAAATCATTTAAGATTTCAAAATCTTGTTTGAAGTTGCCATTTATTGAAATTCAAAATTTGAACTGTTCAAATTTTGTCAAATAAAAAGATGACCAAAATAAAAGTTGTAGATAGCAATGTGTTCAACAAGTTTTATTTTGGTCATTTCTTTATTTGCCAAAGTGTTAGTAAACATTGGTCACAAATTCATGAATCTCATATAAAGTTTATGAAACTAGATGAGAGCTGTGTCAATTTATGAACATTGTTTGCTATCACTTTCTCAAATGAAAAAATAACCAAAATCAAAGTTGTAGAACTTATGAGTTCAACATATTTTATATTCATGACTTTTACATTTGAAATCATATACTCTTCCAAAATGTAGTTTGAAGTTGTCCTTTTTTTTAAATTCAAATTTTGAATCATTCAAAAAAAGTCACATGAAAATATGGCAAAAATGAAAGTTGCAGATTTTGATGAGTTCTACAACTTTGATGTTTATAATATTTTTCTTTTCAATCATTTAATGTCCTAAAATACTATTCCAAGTTTTGAATTTCAATTTTTAATTTTTTAAAATATTTTATTTATTTGTAGAGGCGGCATTTTTCTCCTCCACGATGCCGGCAGGCTGCCAAATTTTCCCATGCCCGCCGCCGCCGCCTCTGTGCCCTACCTCCGCCGCCTCCGGGCCCTACCTCCGCCCCGCCCTACCTCCCCCGATCCGCCTCCAACCCCCAGTCTGTCTCCTGCCCTGCGCGTCGCCATTCCCCCCGGCGGCTAGGGTTTCCGCTGCCGGTGCCGTGCTCCCTCCCCCCGGCAGCCCCGATGCCCTGGTGCCCGTGTGCTCTCCCTTCGCCGGCGGCCCCGGTGCCGGTGCGCCCCGGCGTCCCTGCTCCCTCCCCGGCGGCTCTGGTACCCGCCGTGCGCTCCTGTGTCCACGCTCCCTCCGCCTATGCTGGTGCGCCCCGGCGTCCCTGCTCCTCGCTCTACCCATGCGTCGGGCAGCCCTCCCACGGTGGGGGCGGGGCCTCCTCGGCGTCGCCACGGGCCGCACCATACCACCACGGCTCCAGGTCCAGGTCCTCGGCTCACGTCGTAACGCCGCTCGCTCCAACCTCCTCCTCCTCCTCGAGTAATTCTCTTCCTTTGCCGCTTGGTACTCATAATATATGGTATCATAATAACTGATTAATTCACAGGTAGTTGTGCTTGGTCCCGGATCGAAGAACTGCTCGCTATGTACTCGATGGAATGTAGCATGGTGGATCGACTGTCGGCTTAATTGGATGGGTTTTTTTGTGGCTATTCGGTTGGCAGATCTCTTTTTGGTTGGGGTTCTAATTGTTGGGGTCACGATGAGGGAACTTACTAAATCTAGCTTTACACTGGCCAGTCGTAGCACACTTGCCTTTGTTCATCTGTTAATTGCCTTCAAGTCGACGCAAGCTGTGTTACTCCTCTAGGGCATGCTGTGCAGTAGAAATGGCTGCAGATTCGAGTGATACAAGCTGCACCAAAATTTAGTTGCACCTTGAATGTCTTGCGACAGGACTTGGTCAGGTGTTTTTGGTGCAACTAAGTTGCGGACTAATACATGAAACGGTCATGCACAAGCCAAGGTGATTTAAGAATAGGTTTTTGTGTGTGTGTGTTGTACTATAGTATCTATGTTCGCATACACTTGGCAAGGAACACAACGGACCAACGGTGTCAGATGCCAAATGCTTATGAAATGGTTGCGTAAATATTTATTATGCATCCTCATGAGATAAATTACATGGCCTGGTTGCCTCCTTTCTCCAACTTCCACACCCTCCCTTTCATTCCAATGCCAGCAACTATTGTTTCAGTTCTGTAGCACTGCAATATGGGTTTAGGAGGCCTTGCGAATTCCACCATGTCTTTGGTGTAGATTCGTCCTATGGTTCATATCCATCGCTCGATGTCACATGGGAAAACAGGATGCTAATTTTCAAACTTGGGTGCCTTGTGTTGTTTTTCTTCTTCTTCGACCCCATTGCCTCCACCATTGCCACCACAAGAAGCAGCAAGACTGGTTCCGTGTACTTGAATGCTCTGGAGTTGTAGCTGATCTTAAGTGGTACGCTGTTTTAGGGATTTAAGTGACAATACAAGCACTGGTATTCTAAATTCTCAGTTCTACAATTGATTTATCATTTCTTCCCAGATTCACTGTCCTTTCAGAACATCAGTTTATGGGCAGATCTTTAACGTTTGGGGTTTATGACAAGTAAGCTCGGCAACATGTTAGGCATGTTATTTAAGCTCAGAAATTTGTTTGTTGGGTGGAGTTTCTAGATTGCACAAATATGATGACGCCTCCAACTTGGGATCTAACATGAGATATATGTTTTTTTTCTGAAAGTTACTTGTATCAGAGAATTTTTGTTAATGTGATTGGCATTTATCTTTTTCTTACTTTACCAAATCTCGCAAGGCTTCTGTCTCATCCAAGAAACTCAAAATCACTGTATATTCAATTTGGATAACATTCTGAAAAATATGAACCGTAACGTAGTATTCTGAGATCATAGATCTGTTCTGAATCTTTATTTACCATAGATCTATCACAGTGTGGTGGATTGTCTCTGTTTAACAAATAAACATGATCATCTGTAAGCATTGTATCAGAAAATTATAAGACACTTATCCTTAGAAAAATGCTACTAATTTGTTATCTATATCTTGTTTCTACTTTAATGCGGCAAATGATGATGCAGTTATTTACGTTGCATATTTTGATTGAAGTAAAAATTCAGCATTAGGGATGGTAAAAATGAAACGAAGTCCCTCGGCTCCTGGCAAATTGGCTTCTCATCATAGGTCTGACCAGAAGAATAAGGGGTGCTACAGCAGAGCAGATCGATAGGGACGAAAGTATTTCTGCAAGAAGACAATAATGGCCAGTTCATTTCAGATACACACTGGTTATTAAAAGTGATGATCATTAAGATGTGGAAGTTTTTTTTTGGTTATCTTGTGAGTCTGCAGCCTTTACCGTTCTGGTCTGTCATCAATTGGCTCTATAAATTACATGGCCTGGTTGCCTCCTTTCTCCAACTGCCACACCCTCCCTTTCATTCCAATGCCAGCAGCCTAGCAATGTATTTCTGTTCTGTAGCACTGCAATCTGAGTTCAGGAGGCGTTGGGAATTCCACCATGTCATTGGTGTACACTCATGCTCTGGTTCACATCCTGTTGCACGCGAGGACCGAAGAACGACCTAAGATGTTGTTTGGTTCGCAAAGCGTTACCTGTTTACGGAGGGGAATAGAAACCGATACTTGTGTTTGGTTAGGGTCAGGCCGTAATCAATTACGGCATAATTAGATACCGGTCTGGCTCTGTGCACTGTTGATTCCTCCCCTCCCAGTGCGTTATCGCATTACTGGCTGCCTCCGCTCAAGCGCTGGTGCTCACCTGACTCCACAATAGCATTACCTTGCCCAACCAAACAGTTCAAGTGATCATGGATCCCACTGCTACTCCCTCTATGATTCATTTCCAAACCCATTTAAATTACCACTGAGTGAACCAAACACTACCTAAGTAGTTATAGTTACGAGATCTGAACATGCCATAGTTGTAGTAGTTAATGTCAAATCAATGCATTTTAGAACTCATTGCACATTGTTGGAATTAGAAAGGACAATATTGAAATTTCACAATCGTACTACAAAAAGATCCAGTGGCTGCCTCCTTAATATCCACACACACTGCCAAGTCCAATATTGACAACACATATGTCTGCAAACCAATGACTTCATCCTTAGTCACACCTATTGAGAACTGGTGGTGTCCACCTCCTCCGAGCAACAATAGTTGAAACTGGAGACAGTGGGCATTAGACTGAAAAGACACCATGTTGAGCAATGTATAAGTGTTAGCTCCCATTGGAAAACAAATATTAGATAAAATGCAAGCAGCGGTCAATAAACTTTTCTCACCATGTGCAGCACAATTGTTAGGGTTCTTTCCATTTAGTTAATATGAATCTGTATTTGTGACTTCAGAACTTACATGCTTAATTAACATCATAAATCACTTGTGCCAATTAACAATGTTTTCAAGAGTTGTTGAAAAACAACTCTTATATATTTAGCTGTGTTTTCCACAGCAGATTGATAGGGACAAAAGTAAGACACTAATGGCAATACAAATTAATTATTAGTAGTGATGCTCATTAAGATGTGGAAGATTATGAAGGAATTTTTTTGTCATTACTGAATTAGATATCTCATGAAATGGTTTCGTGTTTTTTTCTTTTTCAGTTGCAAGGGCCAAGGGATACAAACATTTATTTCAGCAGTTCGGAAGCCTAAAAATTCATCAATTTTCTGCTAATAATGAGACCAATGCTGCTATTTTTTAGCTATTTTTGCCATCAGCTGCTGCTCTATGTTTGCTAAGCAGCTGCTGCTTATTTTTTGCCAAATCTCCTCTCTCCTCTCCTCTCCTTTGTTTTGCCAATGATAAAATTGTCCAAGTCCATATATTATATGGAATATGAGATGATGATCAAGATCTTCTGAGGAACTTGGCATCATTACCGGCCGCCCCTACATTACCTTCTCCTCTCTTCTCTGTTATGATGCCTTGATGCTCTAAGTTTATGATCAAATGATGATTGACATGTTTCTAAGGCCTCTACTACTGCTACTACTCGTTTTTTGATATATTATTGTTTTATAGGACTACTTTGGTTTATAGACCTTTTTTATTTCTTATACTTTCTCAGGTACCTAAAGCACACTTTCTTATATTTATTAGAACAAAGCGCAAAATAATATCGCGGACACCAGACAGTGCAGCCCCATGCCCCGAGCATGATGAGCAGCCAACCTATGAGGAGCAAGCACTAGAGGACCAGCTTACTCAGGAGCAGTTCGATAACGAGTTAGAAAAGAATCTAGAAGTGATGCTTACTTAGGAGCAGTGTGACGAGGAGGAAGGGGGAGCAGAAGGAAGAGCAGAAGAGGCTGCTGAAGGCGAAGAAGAAGAGGATGATGATGATGAGGACTCAGAAGAGGGATATGTAAGTCCCGATGATCCTTGCCCACGTGAAGCCAGAAGGAGGCCAATGGAGGAAGATTTGGACAAGGATTTTGACCCGAACGAGGAGATAGAGATATAACCTTAGCTTGTAAATTTTGCTAAAGCTTTGACTGTGTTACCTCTGTTAACACTTTGATCTGTCATATATACAGGTCTCTCCTAAAACTCGGAAAAGATGACGTCAACGTCTGTGACATCTCGCCGGACAAGACGGAGTAGTGGAAAGGAGAGCAGAGGCAATAGCCACAGAGATAGACATTGAGGCCTCTGCTCCACAACCTCAAGACACAACCACGAACATGACTACCAAGCCAAAGAGGAAACGATAGGATAGAAAAGCAAACCAATATCCAGATAAGGCATGTTATATGATAACGGAGATCGGGTCAGCAGGGGAGATCCTTGAGCCGAAAGAATTCAGAGGATGATTCCATAATACAATCAGGGCCCTAGTAAGAGATAAATTGAATCCAGCAATCCCTAACTAGAAAGAGGTACCATAGAAGAAAAATGATGAACTATGGGATAAGCAGCTGAAGCTCAATTTTAGATTTTCGGAGGGTAAGCAAGAACTGGTAAAAAAATACTTTTAAGATCATGGGAGAGTCATTCCGATGTTGGAGGTCAGAGCTCAACAAGAAGTATATCGAAAAGGGGTTAACTCCCTTTAATGAGTTTAGCAACATAACTCCTAGTCAATGAGAGGAGCTCGTGGCTCAGAAGACTTCACCAGAGGCATTGGAGCTTAGTGCCCATAACACTTAGCTGGCGAAGAGGAACAAACACCACCATCATCTAGGCCCCGGTGGCTACTATGCTAAGGAAGAGTAGTTTAGGAAGATGGACGAAGAGGCCGCAGCTTCTGGGAATATTGATGCGAAGAATTTGAAGGTACGCTCAAGGAATTGGATATAAGTGAGGAGTACAGAATCATTCGGTTGTAATCTTAAGGTTGATAAGCCGGGGACCCAAGAGGCAGTATCAAGGATACTGAAATATGCTGAAGACAAGAAGAAGGGCTCATTCAATCCTTCCAGAGAGAGGGACGAGCTTAGCCTTGGCTTGGAAAACAACGAGCACACAGGCTGCACCAGGGGGCTAGGAAAAAGGACGACCTGGAAGCATGGATTCGAAGAGAACAGACACATGTACAAGAAACATGGTAGAGACTGGGAGGCTAATCTTGAGCTCCAAGTGAAGGCTCTAGTTGCGAAGGCGCTGGAGGAGCAAGGACTGTCTATGGAGCCACGGACATTAATGGTGCCACCGGGAGAACTGGCATTAGTTGGCAGCCCTCCGAAAGTTCCTAGCAGCCAAGGTTCCACTACAGCCACAATCCCCATCGTTCACATACGGGAACCAACTAGTTGCACCTTGGTGTTTCTCAGCGACCATCAGAACATTGTGATGGAGGTGGCAATAGGTGTGGTACATCCTCTCAGTTGCTTACACCACAATAATAAGATACCGCCGGACTACACTAGGGTCAAGATGCATACCGTGAAGCCCGAGTTCATGCAGTGGAGGATAGACTACGCAACTCCTGAGGGGCTAGTGTTACTTGGAGACATAATGGGGCAGTTCATCCTCTAGCACAAACGGGACATTATATTGACTGCTTCTTCGCCGCCTCCCCCTCTCTCAAATTTGAAGCGAGTTATTGAGGACGGGGAGATATTTTCACTATCTCGTGACCACCACATTCCTGAGATGCCACATTCTTCCCCGCCTCCTAGCGAGCATGTGCCCGATAAGCCACAACCTTCTCCAGCTCGTACCGAGCAAGTGCATGATGAGATGCCACAGTCTTCTCAACAAGCGCAGCCGAAACATGAATAACGAGTGCCTCCTGAAGAAGGTGATGCACAAGAAGATGAGGACGTGCCTGAATTAGAACTTCGAAAGAAGCATCCAATCACCATAAGGTCAATTTATGTTCCGATGAAAGACGTCTCGTCGGTACACAAGTGGTATGCCCATGACCAGTTCAAGCCTAAGAACCAAGTTAAAAAAGTCTCAACACGGGCTTCTGAGGAGGCCGTAACTAGCAAAGTCCACCAAACAACAAAGAAGTATCCAAATATTGATGCCATCAAATGGTCAAAGGATTGCCCGAAAACATATGAAAGAGGCAAGCCCTTCCTACCAAACCGGGATATCCAGCGCCTACCACTTGGAATGAGAAGGTTTCATGATTTGTACTTGCGTGTTCTCCTAACGAGCATAGACCTCGTACAAGCATGCTTCTCCGCCGGCATATTTGGAAGCCCAGCTGGAAAAATTATCTTTGACTTCAATTACATGCTGACATGCTTTCACCTCGGAGCAATGGAAATGAATCCAATTCGCACGTGGTGCCTGTAAGTCCTTGCCCTCCCGATATGATATGAATGTAATCTTTGGAGTTTGTTATAACTAACCCATGCCATGATTTGTAGAATCCAAGTGCACATTGTAAAATAAATGCCAAGTGTGAAAGCCGGGTATATAGACCCTCAAGCTATAGCACAAATAAATTTTAATTACCCTAGACAGTGGAAACTGGATACCAAAGGGCTAGCTGCCGGAAAGACCCTTCGGGAGAAAGAGGACATCCGTGCGAAGAAACTAAGGCAAGAGTCCCTTAAGGTTTCGGCATATATTACCCTGGCTATTAAAAATCTCCAACAACACTCTACTATATGGCTACCATACAACTTCAAATAAGTTCAACTCTATACTTAAAGCTTTGTTTGATATATTTTATTCGATGCAAAAGAGCTTATCTAGTTCTATGATTAAATTCATACAGCAACCACTGTATTTGTATAGACGTTGTTGATAAAAACTTCACATATGATATGAAATACTAAACCGAAACTTGTTCTCTTATAGTGGAAAGAAGAGGAAGAAATAAAAAGAGACCCATACAAGGATGACGAACTCTTAGAGCTCGTCAGCGACCTTTGCAACTTTATATTGGATCAGATTGTACACGTCAAAGGCACCTACCATGACCAAGATTCTGACTTAGGTAGAAATCCTCAATACCAACACCTTCATAAGACTGAAAGGCTAGTACTAGGCCGTTGATAACAATGTTTATAGAATTTGACATTGGTCTTACCTTATGGGACAGTTTAGACTTGTGGAGCGAATTAGACTAGTGAATTATGTCTATTTACTTGTGAATTGGACTTGTAATAGCAGTTTATATAATACTCTAGTGCTTGTGGTCAGATTTGAATTATATATATATATATATATATATATATATATATATATATATATATATATATATATATATATATATATATATATATATATATATATATATATATATATATATATATACACACACTGTAGGAGCGGTTCTAGACTGAACCGCCTCTACAAATAAGTATTATAGGGGCGGCTGGTATTACAGTCGCCCCATACAAATCGATTTGTAGGAACAGTATAGAAACCGCCCCTACAAATGAATATAAAGCCTCACCAGTCGCTCTAAAAACCATTCCTATAGTAGTGTGGGTCTCGCAACCATTAGTGGGTGTCGAGGTTCGGCACGGACCAATTCAGCAGCAAGATCAACATCGCCGTGTGGTTTTCGTTCCTTGGGTTCCTTGCGCTGTCGGCCAACGCGCTCATCTCCATGGCTAATCTATTCAGCAGGATCTGAGAAACTGATGCCGCTCAGCTCGTATGTTTAGCAGTGTTGCAGTAGTACGTATATTATTGCATTGCAAATTAGTCGGAAATAAACGTACGTATATACAAAATCCCATACGCTGCTCTGAGTGTGCACAAGCCGGCCAAAACACTGCCAATAAAGATACTACTCTGCAATTTGGTAAGTAGCTGTCGGTTCAGGGGTTTTTATTTTATAAAAACTGTGTAATTTGTGTCCTATTGATCAACTTCAAAGTTTAAGTTGTATATCATTGATGTTTGATGCGTTGTTTTTTTTAATCAGGCTTGGCTTTCTTTTTTATTTTCGTTAGTTTCTTTCTCCAATGTGCCCTAGGTATTTTTTAACTAATTTGCTGCCTATATATGCATTGCAACGGAATGACTAACAGCCTGATCGGCGGCTGAGGCTGGCTGGCTGGGCTAGCTGGCCAGCCCCCTTACATGGGCACTATTCACATGAACCAGCCAGCAGTATTTCTCTCTCACATAAACGACCAGCAACGATACGAACCAGCCAACCGAACAGACTATAACTTTGTAGTTAAGGGGTGTATAAGAATTGGTAGGGGCGATAACAGGATCGATATTTTCAGACTGTTTGTCCGAAAGCTGGTTTGGAATGGATACGTACTAGTCGGATAGGAAATTTCAGATATCCAGGTTGTTTTTGTCAATACCGGCCAGATATGGATTCAGATACCAATATTGGATATTATTGATGCCAATTGTGGATCATTAAAATCAGATACTGTTAATGTTTCCTACTGTTAATTTGAAAATTTATAGTCATGCATTTGCTCGGATGGCTTAGCACTCGAAGACTCAACATCTATACTAGTTCAGTTAATCGTGTCCTACGTCTCATGTTTCTGAGCACCAAGTGCTGTCCTCAAAATTTAGACCAGGGGTTACAAACAGATGTGGATCAGAGCTAAGAGTGCTAATGAGTCGAAAGGGTTCAAAAATACATAGGTGCCAAGAAGAAAGAAAGGTATATATTCAAGAGGTAGGGTTAAAAAAAAAGTTGTGGGTCCCAAATATGGGTTGATCTTGGTGGTGGCCTAGTGCTGAGGTCATGTCCTTCTGTTCTCCTTCCCATTCAAGGCCATGGTGGAGGGCATGGGGGTCTATTGCGCCAATACACACCCACGTCGTGGTTTCTCCGACAACACTGCCACCGTTGCTTTTAAGGCCTGTCCTATTCTCCTACTCCATGGAGAGTTGTTGCATAACATGCCCCGTTCTTCGTACCAGAAGAAGCATAGTACCATCAACTATAACGACATAGTTATTTGACTAACGTGTGTTTTGCAGAGACGTTATAAATTAGGTCACATTAATGATTCATGGTTGGGCAATCAATGGATTTCATGCCCCAATCGATGAATTTCGTTTCGGTTTTCAAAGGATGGACGACAAGGTTAAAGACGAAATAGTTATAAGTGTCAATTGAAGTTGGGAGATACTTAGAGTAGTTTTAGGATTTTGTTTTTCCTTTGGCCATAATATAAAGAATGGTATGAACTAGTAGCTTGACCTAGGTGATTCTAATGAGTTAGTCTGATGCATACTTGTGAAACTTAGCACTGGTAGCTCTATGGAAACCCAATAATCAAGTGGTAGTGTTTCCATTCACATAGATGGTGGAATTGAAAGTGAATGGGCACTTTTCTGTGCCACCAGATTAGTCCGGTGCTATGACCAGGGAGGCACCAGACTATGTGCTGCAGACGTCATGGGACTATGCGCTATAGTACCCTAGCTAGGGTTTGCTGTGTAGAGAGGACGAGTAGTCACGGTGCTGTCGAAGAAGGCGACTAGAGGTATTTTGGGCACTCAGATTAATTTGGTAGTCGGCACCGGACACTCTATTTCTGCAATCGCTTGCCTTTGTAGTAACAACGCCTAGCTTCAAAAGTAGTCGTTGGACAGGTACTGGATTGATCCGGTGCTTGGTTCAAACACGCGCTAGGTCATCCGATCGGTGACCCTGATTTCTATGCAGTGGGGTTCCAACGGCTAGCTCTGGGTGTTAGGGGTATTTATACCTCTCCATCTCGACCATAGAAGCGCTCTCTTGCCATTTTGGACATCTAGTTACACTCATTGGTGAGCAAGGGGAGTTCAAGCTTAGTGGAGTGATTAGGAGTTGCTAATTACAAGAATAAGGACTCTATTAGTACTTGGGGAGTAGCAAGTGTGCATCCACTAGTCTCATTTGGCTTGGTTAGCTCACATGAGAGTTTGTGCTTGTTATTGTTGGTGATCGGCATCACCTAGATGGTTTGGTGGTGATTGGGAGCTTGGTGATCTCTCGATGGAGCTTGTGAAATACCTAACTCATGGTGTAAACAGCTGTGGGTGATTCACCATGCCAGAGAAGCGAAGAATCAACCCGTAGAGAGCACTTGGTCCTTGCGTGGATTAAGGGGGAGCTATACACTTGAGCGGGTGCTCCAATGAGGACTAGTGGGGAGTGCCGATTATCTGATACCTCGGGGAAATATCGCCATGTCCTTAACCCTTTCTTTACTTTGAGCATTTACATTTCTGCAATTACTTTCTTGTCTTTACATTCTTAGTATTGCCTTGCTAGTATAGGTTTGGAACTAGGGTGCAAAACTTTGTGCGTAGGCTAGAAACACAATCTAGACACAGGGGGTGAAATGCGCTAAGTGATAGGTTTTAATTTTGTGAGAATTTTAGATTAGCCCAATTGGCCCCCAACCCGCCTTGGCTAGTTGCTTCGTGGGGGCTATATAAACCCTCTTGGCCGGCCCATTTGAGTGTGTTAGATTGTGCTGATGATAGAGGGGTGTTGAGACACCATTCCAAGTGCTCTAGTCACCAGGTGCTTAAGGAAAAATTAGGTGATCAATGTAGAGCTTTGTGAGGTGCTTAGGCTAGTTAGACCACCGTTTATGCACTTGCTCTAGGTTTAAACCTTGTGTTTAACGAGGTTTGCATACCTCTTACCACTCAGTGGTTGCACACACCATTGTTGTACTTCGAGGTGTGTATAAGCTTGCGACACTGCACCAGCTGCATTTGTGGTGTGGCCGTCACCGGTAAACTGGAGGGAACAAGGTCCACGATGATTTTGCTAGAAGCTCGATAGCGGAGACAATGGGGAATGGTCCAGGAGACACCATCTCGAAGACTCACTTGCCCGTGGAAAAGGCCTAAGGGATATCCATGGAGTTACCTAATCAGGAGTTTGGCCCTTGCGAGGGCATCCTTACGAGGGACTCAAACGAGGACTAGGGGGAAGTGTGAGATTCTCAATACCTCGATAAAAATACTAGTCATCGACGAGAGTTTGCATCTCTATCTCAATTAAGCTTCTGCATTTATATTGTGTACCTAGGTTGCGTGCCTTCATTTATAGTTTAGCTTGCTAAGCTAGTTATTAGCATTCAAACCTAGATTTCATAACTCTTTTGTGGTAGACATAGCAACAATCTAGCAAAACTTTAGTTGTAGATCTTGATAGATTATATTCTTGCATAGGTTTTGACTAGGTGCAAATTAGAGGCCAACTTTAGAGTAGAAGTTTTTAAGTTGCCTAATTCCACTCCCTCTTAGGCATCATGGTGATAAACAACCTCCTTGACTGTGGCCCAATCTCCACGACATTTGGTCGATGAACCGAACATAACTTGCTGTGCATAGTGAGATAACTAGCTTTATACCTAACAAAGGTTGGATGCAACCAAGTGACAAGGAGAGAGACACCGAAACCATGCAGACTTGGACTCAATCTTCTAAAAGGTCGCAGAACCACAATCTAGAACTAAACCAAACAAAATGGTGTAGCTGTACTGGAAACTATAGAGCACGAACTAGGGGATCCCAGAGGGATCTCTTCACAAGTCCAAGAAGAACAAATGTTTGAGTAAGACACTCGGCAGCTCGGCTGCAATACCATGTGGTTTATTAAATCCTCAAAAAGTTTCTAATAGTTTAGATGTAAGGAATATTTATACTAGGAACATCCCTCCTAGTTGCGTATGAATTGGACTTAGTGTTTCTGAAGTTACAGTAGGTAAAAAGTCTCCACGAGATGGAATTCTGGTGAGTTTCGCGCAACTGTTAGCCTCCTGATCGAGCAGTCTTCACTAATCTGGCTAGAACTCCTTAATGGAAAGTCCAAAAGATGTGCCATTTGTTGCATTGAAAAGTTAACTTGATTATCTTTCCAACCATGTATAGCATGCACAACGAAACTTTGCAGGATGGTACAGTATTGACTGAGAAGTTACACCAAGATAATTTTTCGAGAAGACTGTTGACCTTCTGACCAGTCTGCAATAAACTTGTCGAATCTCATTATTGGTATATGCAAATCAGTCGAGCTTAGAGGCATTGAAAGCCAGGGTTGATGAGCTTTCCAAAATATCCTTATGGACCTCCAAAGCTTTTGGGAATCAAGAGTTATGACTGTTTCTTTCTGCTGGTTCGTGCTATCAGCAAGGTGGTGTGGCGGTTCAACTTCCATGTGAAACATCTTGTCTCCTTTGGTCCAGAGGTACCTCCTTGTGTCAACCTTAGTAAGACATATGTAGAGCATTTAGGTAGGATAACTATCTCAAGTATATCAAAGATAATTTCAGTGAGGAATGAATTCACCTTCTCTTGTAGTTTCTTGGCTCGACTTTGTGTGAGTGATCCTTGATTTGTATCTTTTATGTTCTAAGGTGAATGGTTGACATTTGATGGAGCATGATGAGCTATGATATCCTCATCACATGGTCCCTTCATCATGGTCTAAAAACAACATTGTATCATCTACACATTGCAGAATCGAGAGACCATCTTCGACCGAATGTGGAACAACCCCTTTGACTTGCCCATTTTCGTTGGCCCTAACAATCATAACCGCTAACGTGTCCACACATGGTGTTCCGGCCAAGAGCTGAGTGATTTATCCTAAATTTCTGCCAAGTATGCGACGGTGTTGGAAATATGTGCCTAATATACATTCCAGATTTTGTTTGGAGGAAAAACTCATAGATAAAAAATGATGCAAGCATATAACACAAGTAAACATGCAACATACTGACTAGAATAGGATTGCACAAGGAAATTACTCAATGATCCCGCGCAGAACATAGTCGAACGTGTTGAAGTAGATGTTGCAGATCACCAAGCGGTCGTGTGTAGACGCTGCCCAAAAACCTGATTGCCGCCCTGTGCAGGAGTCTTGCGGCAGTGGTTTCGGAGATCCCGCTCTCTTCAAGTCCGGTGCACGCCGAACTCAAAGGTCGACCTGGCGCGGTAGCGAGAAGCTCAGCACAGCAAGTGGGAAGGTGAGCGTTTGAATCAGTACCCTTCAACCATGACGTCTCCTGGTTTTATAGGCCTTCATAGTGCATCAATTCCCTTCAACAAGTAGTAAAAACTGCCCAATTTAATGACAGAAAATGCTGCAATCAAATAGCAGAAACTGACACACCTTATTACTGTTTAAAACGGAAGTTTCAATCACATTGAAGCGCCATTACGCTCAGCATAAAAAATAGAAACTGCACAAATAATAGCCTGCTGTACACGTACGCGTCACGCTCATCGCACAAGTCACGCGATTTTTCACGCGAAAAATGTGCGCAAGCTGCGCGTGCGTGTAGCAACAGTCTCCTTGTCTCTTATTTTTACCTATTTTGCATAGAGAGGAGACTCCCATATTTAAGTAAGGCAATCTCTCCTTAAATTAGCAATATGGGACTATAGGTTGTGCATGCTTTGGTATTTTCAGATTAGACCAAACATGGGCCTAAATCCAACAATCCCCCACCAATTCCAAAGCTGCTGTACTGAACATTCTTTATATATACCAGATTTTCAGTATAAGTCCCGTACGGGTTGAACTTACACCTAGATCAACCAGGTCTATCTTCCAGCAGCTTGTGAATGAACTAAGCCTTGAATTCATAGCTTTTTGCTGTCAGTTTTCTCTTGAAGATCCAACTGGTACTAGGCCGCAAGAACGCTAAGTCCAAACGGAGCTTTTAAAGGTCTTGCTCCTCGATCTTCTCGTGAGCTTTCCAAAGAGTACCCCACTCTCATGAACTGCGACCTAACAGTTTAGCTCACATATGTGTATTCATTTTAGGTATCCTGTAGGACGATACCTTTTCTCTCGGTGGACACTAGAATACATTAAGGCATAATAGCCAGCCTTCCATATAGAAGAGAGTACATTTCATGGAACATGGGTAATTTTAATTTGTTTTAAACAGTCTGTACTTCCTGTTACAACAGTAACTTGTTTTTCTCATTTTCCAAATTAGGGATCTCCTATCAAAGGAAATGAGTTGCCATTACTTTGCAACTAAATGGGTCTCAACCCCATGTCCATGTTTGCAACAGAAATCGCTGTCCGTGCAAGCCCTTTTGTAAAGGGATCTGCTAGATTTTTCTCACTGCGAATATAATTCACAACAATTACTCCGGAGTTTTTTAGCTTTCTAACAGATTTAAGCCTCCACTTCACATGTCTCGAGGACTTCGAATTATCCTTAGTACTCATAACTTTGATCAATACCGTTTGGTTGTCACAGTACATAAGGATTGCCGGAATTGGTTTCTCTACCAGTGGCAAGTCCATGAGTAGCTCTCTTAGCCACTCGGCCTCAACAGTAGCCGTGTCAAGTGCTACAAGCTCAGCTTCCATGGTCGACCGTGGCAAAATGGTCTGTTTACATGACCTGCATGTAACTGCAGCACCTGCTAGTGTAAACACATAGACACTCGTGGCTTTAATTGCATCCGCATCAGAAATCCAGTTGGAATCACTATATCCTTCCAATACAGATGGATAACCAGTATAGTGAATTCCATATTCGATTGTACCTCTCAGGTAACGTAGCACTCTCTCTAGTGCATCCCAATGATCCTTCCCTAGATTAGAAGTAAAACGACTTAATTTGCTCACAGCAAAAGATATATCGGGACGTGTTGCACCAGCGAGATACAAGAGGGACACAATTATTTGTGAATATCTCAAATGGTCCAACCCTTCGCCTTTATTTGTCCTTAGCTTTACACTAGCATCGTAGGGCGTAGGGGATACCTTGGCATTCTCAAAGCCAAAGCGACACAGTATTTTTAATGAGATTGATTTAGAATAATCCCATTCTCATTTTTGATCAACTTAATATTCAGGATAACACTTGCTTCACCCAGATCCTTCATGTCGAAGCATGAAGATAAGAATGATTTGACCTCGTCAATCACGGCATTGTTAGTCCCAAATATGAGTATATCATCCACATACAAGCACAAGATCACTGTTTGACCCCCACCATGGTGATAGTATACACACTTATCTGCTTTGTTTACAACAAAACCAGCAGAGGTTAAGGTTTGATCAAATTTTTCATGCCATTGTTTGGGTGCTTGTTTTAGGCCATATAATGATTTTAACAATCTGCAAACTTTACCCTCCTGTCCCTTAGCCACAAAACCATCAGGTTGCTCCATATAGATTTCTTCCTCCAACTCTCCATTAAGAAAAGCTGTCTTTACATCCATTTGATGAATGTGTAGACCATAGGAAGCAGCTAATGCAATGAGCACCCTAATGGTGGTTAACCTGGCCACAGGTGAATAGGTGTCAAAATAATCTTCACCTTCTTTCTAGGTAAAGCCTTTGGCCACAAGCCTCGCTTTATATTTTTCAATCGTGCCATCTGGTCTCATCTTTTTCGTGAAAATCCACTTACATCCAATAGGTTTGCACCCAACAGGACGTTCAGTGATTTCCCAAGTCTCATTTGTCATGATGGAGTCCATCTCGCTACGGACTACATCTTTCCAATAGTCAGCATCCGAAGATGCATAAGCATCAGCCAGAGTCGTAGGCACATCATCCACAAGGTATACAATAAAGTCATCTCCAAAAGATTTCTGAACCTTTTGTCTCTTACTCCTGCGCGGAGTGATATCTGAATTGTTATGCTCCTCATTATTCTCTTGTAGAGGTATGTTCTCAACTTGTTCAGAGTTAGGAATGGCTGCATCCAGATTTTCTAAAGTACTGCTACTCGGTCTCATAGGAAAGATATCCTCAAAGAAAGTAACATCCTTAGACTCCATTATTGTATCTACTATAATCTCTGGAGTATCGGATTTAACTACCAAGAATCTATAGGCAGGACTATTCTGAGCGTATCCTATAAAAATGCAATCGACTGTTTTCGGCCCAAGTTTCCTTTTCTTCGGCTCTGGAATGTTGACTTTCGCCAAACATCCCCACGTTCGCAGAAAGTTGACATTGGGTTTTCTACCCCTCCATGCCTCGTATGGAGTTATGTCACTTCTCTTGGTGATAACTCTATTGAGCACAAAATTTATAGTCAAGATTGCTTCCCCCCACCACATCTTTGGCATACCGGCACTCTCTAATAAGGCATTCACCAAATCTGTAAGTGACCGGTTTTTCCTCTCAGCTACACCATTTGATTGTGGTGAATACGGTGGTGTAAATTCATGGACAATGCCATGCTCAGAACAGAAATTAGAAAAATCATTAGAGATATACTCTCCTCCCCGATCATCTCTAAGTCTCTTAATCTTCTTTTCTAACTGGTTCTCAACCTCTGCCTTATATATTCTAAAATAGTTCAGCGCTTCATCCTTAGACTTCAGCAAGTAAACATAACAGTAACATGTTGCATCATCAATAAAAGTAAGAAAATACTTTTTTTCCTCCTTTAGTCAAAACACCATTCATCTCACATAAATCAGAATGGATCAAATCTAGTGGTGCCAGATTCTTCTCAGACTCTAATGCCTTAAAAGGTTTTCGAGGTTGTTTTGCTTGCACACAAGTTTGGCACTTAGAATTCTTGACTATGTCACATTTAGGAATTAACTCAGATCTGGACATTCTAGCAATTGTATCAAAACCAACATGACAGAACCTTGAATGCCATACATCAGCAGAATTTTTATTCAAACCAGTAGTAATATTCAAACTATAACAAGAATCCATAGTACTTAGGTGGAACAAGCCTCCGCTGTCATAGCCTTTTCCTATAAAAGCCCCAAATTTAGACACTACAACTTTATTCGACTCGAATACTAGCTTATAACCACTCCTACATAGGACAGACCCGCTCAGCAGGTTCTTGTTTATCGCAGGTGCGTGCTGGACATTCTTCAATTGGATGGTTTTCCCTGAAGTGAGCTTCAGGTCTACCGTACCAACACCAAGAACAGAAGCACGCGTTCCGTTTCCCATTAGGACGCTGGAAGTCCCTGCTGCCCGATATGAAGAAAACAAGGAAGCATCAGAACACACGCGAACATTTGCACCAGTATCAACCCACCAGTCGATAGACTGAAATGCAGAATAAACAACAGGAGATTTACCATACCCTCCTGAAGTCGAGGCCTCGCCAATGGTCACATTAGTGAACTTTTTGCTCAGTTCAGTGGTCCTGTCCTTGCGGTCGGGACAATCCTTGGCAAAGTGACCAGGATTACAGCACACAAAATAGGTGAGATTCTTCAGATCCTTCTTCTCTGTTTTCTTCTTGTTAAAGCTAGTAACCTTATTCGCCTTGGGACCCTTCTTCTTGTTAAATTGTTTCTTGTTTTGAACAAAATTGGCACTGTTCTGCACGTTCTTCACCTGCACATCTTTTGCCCTTGCCTTCTCTTCCACATCAAGAGCTGCAATGAGATCTTCAATAGAAATCTCTTCTCTTTTGTGCTTCAGAGCTGTAGCAAAATCACGCCACTCTGCAGGAAGTTTAGCAACAATCGCTGCTGCAACAAACTTTGGAGGTAAAGCACATCCCAAATGTGCAATCTCGCCAACCAGAAGCTGGAGGTCGTGTGCTTGAGTTACAATTGATTTAGCACTGTCCATGCTGAAATCAAAGAACTTTTCGCATACATACAGCCAGCGACCGGCTTCGGCTTCTGCATATTTTTGCTCCAAATCCTCCCACAGCATGGTGGCTGATGAGTAATTCATATACACATCATAGAGTTGATCCGCCAAAATGGTGAGGATGCAGCCCAATGCGGTGTTATTCGCATTCTCAAACTGCATGGTCTGTTCCTCTGTGATGGGAAACACAGGGTATATCACCCACCACAGCCCCAATGACATGAGCCAAAACTTGGCCCTTGTCTGCCATCTGCGGAAGTTCTCACCTCTAAACCTCTCAGGTTTCATGGCATCAGATGCATTATTTGCCATTGCTAGATCACAGAAATAGGCACAATCAGATTTTTGAAATGTTGGAAATATACATTCCAGATTTTGTTTGGAGGAAAAACTCATAGATAAAAAATGATGCAAGCATATAACACAAGTAAACAGGCAACATACTGACTAGAACAGGATTGCGCAAGGAAATTACTCAATGATCCCACGCAGAACGTAGTCGAACGTGTTGAAGAAGATGTTGCAGATCACCAAGCGGTCGCGTGTAGACGCTGCCCAAAAACCTGATTGCCGCCCCATGCAGGAGTCTCGCGGCAGTGGCTTCAGAGATCCCGCTCTCTTCAAGTCCGGTGCACGCCGAACTCAAAGGTCGACGAGACGCAGCAGCAAGAAGCTCAGCACAGCAAGTGGGAAGGTAAGCGTTTGAATCAGTACCCTTCAACCAGGACGTCTCCTGGTTTTATAGGCCTTCATAGTGCATCAATTCCCTTCGACAAGCAGTAAAAACTGCCCAATTTAATGACAGAAAATGCTGCAATCAAATAGCAGAAACTGACACACCTTATTACTGTTTAAAACGGCAGTTTCAATCACATTGAAGCGCCATTACGCTCAGCATAAAAAATAGAAACTGCACAAATAATAGCCTGATGTACACGTACGCGTCGCGCTCGTCGCACAAGTCACGCGATTTTTCACGCGAAAAATGCGCGCGAGCTGCGCGTGCGTGTAGCAACAGTCTCCTTCTCTCTCATTTTCACCTATTTTGCATAGAGAGGAGACTCACATATTTAAGCAAAGCAACCTCTCCTTGATTTAGCAATATGGGACTATAGGTTGTGCATGCTTTGGTATTTTCATATTAGGCCAAACATGGGCCTAAATCCAACAGACGGTTCTTCTAGAACCCCTGATTGGAGCTCTAGGATTTCGGTCCTTTTGTGTCAATTAGTTAGGGATTGTGGTTTTGCGGTCGTTGGGAGATCGTGTTGAAGTCCTTCAAGATTTTGGTGCCTCTCTCCATGTCGTTTGACTAAGTCTAAAGCTGCCGGACTGTGTTCTTGAGTTCGTGGAGATTGAATCGGGTTCAAGGATTTAATGCCTCTCTTCCTATCACTTGTCCACATCTCGACCTTTATTAGGTACAAAAGTATTTTATCTAGGCTGGATTTTCAACAAATTATCCCTTGTTTGTACCTACTATAAGATTGGACCTCCCCTCGAGTTGGTCCCTATCAGCGTCTCTCTAGAAGGAAGACAAGCTAGGTTGCTTATTTGCCAAGGCAGACAAGACCATGAAAAATAGAAAGGAGTGCTTGAAGTAGCAGAAGAATGCATAAGGTAAATTCCCTGGAAAAAACCGAATGCACGGAAAAAGGAAAAAGTAGATGAGGATACGTGAAACCTAAGGGAAATCAACTGAGCAAAGCGTACGTACCTAGCAGGCTAGGTATCTAAAATTGTTCTCCAGCTTGTGACAGTCTTCTTGTGAAATCTGCTTTGAACTCATTCTCTTCCTCTATGTCAAACAAACATAGTACAATCTTTCCTTGGGTCCTAGCTACCATGAAAACATAGTACAGCCTTTTCTTTTATCTCGCCGCAAGTGAAGGATAAATGCTTTATTTCCATCTTGGACGGCACGATGTTGGCATAAAGGGATAAAACATTTAAACTTAGAAAAAAAACCTTCAGCATTATTTTCAGATAGTTAAACAAAATGAAAGTCACACTAATAGAACGAGAATATCCTTGATGGCACGATAGGAAATAACCATTAGGGATAGAACGATAGGGAAATTTAAAAATGTCTAACCTTAGAAATAATTTCTGTAACAGTACTTGGCTGATAAGAAAAATTAAAACCCAATAGGGATAAAAATATACCTTTGTGGACGCCTATCGACAGGGAAATTGGACATCACCAACAGAAAAAATCAATTTTTGGGGACAGCACTGACAGAACAAAATGATTCTATACATAATTCACAAAAACAATAGATTTAGTACAATTTTAACAGAAACATATTGCACTATACATAATGCATGTGCCCCCATTGATATTTAATATACATAAACAAATCATTAGTACCATGAATCCAATACACACAAAGATGTCCTACTATTTACATCAATAGCCACATACATAAAACAACCAAAGATAGCATTCATCTACTGAAAGCAACAAGTTCTTTAAATACTAGGCATCAACATGGCAGGCGTAATTTTTTTTGGCACAGACACTACTAGTTAAAGGTTAGTAACTATACTCCGTGCTTTCAAGAAAGCATCCATGCATTGGGTGTCAGTTCAAAGGAGTTCAGCTCCAAAACCTGAAATTTTAACATGGCTAACAAATATGCATATGTCGCACGCACATGTATATAAAAACTATTTTAAATGCAATAAAGAAATGTACATAAAAATTACTATAATAGACAATATTAGTTACACTCTATATGCAACACCCTGCTTTGTCTGCACAAGAAGCCGAGGTTCGTTACCCTCTCGTGGCCACCAGTGCCCGAACGCCCAACCTCCCTCCTGCTTCGTTTGTTCGTCCCCTAACAACTCCACTTGTAAGACACTTGTGTCCAAATGAGATATTTGTCATAGCCATTTTATGTTTATCTTATTTCGAAATGAATATTTGGGACCCTCAATAAATTCAAATGAAAAAGTTCTCAACTACAAAGTTTTATAACTTTTCGAGATCGACAACTTTCGTTTTGGTTATTTCTCCATCCGAGGTCATTGAATTTCAAATGTGAGAAAATTAAACCATAATTTTCCTTAGATAGAAGATTTCAAATGAAAAAGTTGTCAACTACAAAGTTGTATAACTTTTTAAAATCTACAACTTTTGTTTTGGGCGTTTCTTCATCCAAGATCGTTTGAAAATTCAAATTTTAAATTTGATAAATCAAACGTAATTTTCGTTAGGCTGATGATTTCAAACGAAAATGTTGTCAACTATAAAGTTGCATAACTTTTCGAGATCTACAAATTTTGTTTTGGGCGCTTCTACATCCGAGATCCTTAAATATCACTACACACTCTATGACTATGGAACATATGGCTTTAGTGGTTGATAACTTTTATGAAATCTTGCGAATCAAATAGATGGACATCATAACGACTTCAAACAAAAAAGTTGTGAACTATAAAGTTACATAACTTTTTGATATATACAACTTTTGTTTTGGGCGCTTCGCCATCCGAGATCATTAACTACAACTTTATACTCACTTATCACTATGGAGCATATGGACTCTTTTGGTATAAACTTTATAAAGTCTTGAGGTGTATATTTAGACATCCAAATTATCTCAAATCAAAAAAGTTTTAACTATAAAGTTGTTGATCTCGTCGAGTACTACAATTTTGATATAAAGTTCGTCTTCATTAGACATCATATACGAAAGTTATGAAGTTTTTTTAAAATATTACTGTTGGTTCAAGCCATGAACCGGTAGCGACAGTATCAGTGTTAGTTTTAGCAAAAAACCAGCAATGATGACCCAATATCATTGCTGATTCTTGGCTAAAATCAACAGTAATATATGAACCGATACTTAAGACCTGAATATCAGTGTCGTTTGGTCCTACCACTGTCGGTTTTAGCAAAAAACCGATAGTGATGTGCTATCACAGCCGGTTTCTTAAAATCCGACAGTGATAGAGCTAGCAGTGATTCGTGATACATGAAATCCACGTTTTAATATGTTGAATGTATATTTTTGACGTTTCCTCAAAAGAAAAGTATATTTTGACCATTTTATTCATAAAACAAAATAAAAAAAAATGTACTATTGGCCCACCAGTTGATCCCGTCACCAGTTTTAGCAGTAGGCCCCTAGAGTTGCTAAAAAAAAGCAGTAGGCCCTAGCAAGATTCGATGCATGGTTGAGACTTGGTGACAGTCATCCTGTGAAATCCGCATTGAACTAATTCTCTTCTTCCAAGTCAAACAAACGCAGTACAATCTTTTCATGGGCCCTACCTACCAATGAAAACATAGCACAAGCTTTTCATCTTTATCTGGTCACAAGTGAAGAATAACTGATTTATTTCCATCTTGGACCGCACCTTGTTGACATAGAGAAAATTAAACAATTAATCATGAAAATAAAACTATGATAGTGTTTTCATTTAGTTAAATATAACTAAACTCATATAGGACTATAGAATTTAGAGCTTTAGATTCAATCATTTGAAATATATTACTTGTAAATTTTTACTTTGAGCAAAAAAGTAATGGCCAAGAATACAAATTAGAATTTTTTAACAAAAATTGAATTCATATGTAAGTATTATAAAATTTGACATCTCCAATTTTCAAACTCAAATGTACATTTGTCATTTTTAGTCACACAATTTGGAGCTTCCAAAAATCATTTTTTTAAATTTGAATTGTACATTTATGATTTTTACATTTTACTAAAGATTATCGATGAACTACATAATTATATTTTTGAATTTCAAGTTTTCACAATTTTGAAAAAGATTGAGAATTTGAATGTATAAGGCTCACAAGTCAAAACAATTATTTAAACATGTAAATTTTAACTCCACTGTAAAAGATTTTTTTGTGAGCATAAAAATAGATTAATTCGAATGTTAAACATTGGTGCCCCTGCACGGCGTCTACTCAGTTGACAAGGATGCGAATTAAGTAGTATCCTCTGGAGTGGATCACTAGTAGAGACTAGTATAGTGCCCGTGCTAACGCTACGATAGCATTTCAGGGATGCTCAAGAAAACAACCTATTTTTTATAGTTTAAGTTTCACGCAATTGTATTTCACCATGTATATAATCCGGAAAACACTCATGTATATCACCAGCAAGTTCAGCTCAAGCCTAAAAAAAAAGCAAGTTCAGGCTATGAAATTATAAGCCCATGCTAACGCTATGGTTCATGAAGTTACAAGCCCATACTCATGTATATCACCATAGCAAATATACTTGAGTAACATTGCAAATAAAATCACAGCTATTATATCTTTTGGAGCCATCTTAAAGGATTAATCTGTTCTATGGTTCATGGTAACAATGAAATGAGATGGCCGGAGCCCATCGTGCGTATTGTGTGTCAAAGCAAAATGACAGCATCAGAGTGCTTGGCAGGCCTGTCGTCTCTGTCCCCCATCCGGGTTTGCAGACAGCCACTCCGCCGTTGCTGCCTGCGGCCTACTGATGCATTTAAATCACCAAAAGAAATCTAAACTATGACACGAAAGGAAAGCTCCAATGCATTCTTTCATTAACAATGACAAAGGGCAAAATTTTTTGCTAAACTTCACCTCTGTAGTTTTTTCTCCACTGCATTATTTTATTAAAATAAAATAAAAGATGGGTTCACCTTTTTAATGTTTGCTTGCTTCAATTCTGAAATCTCTTGAACTCCTTTGTGCTAACAAATTGGAGAATGATTGAACCACTAGCCAAATGCTGACCATAAGCATGAACTGTATATTCAAGTATCACTGTGCACTATGTTGTGGTCATCCTTTAATCTGAAATATGACATGACCATGGAGCTTCAAGATGACGATGATATAAAATGAAGCTTGCAAACAATATGTAGAGCAACCATCTAAAAAAAATAAAGAAAAAGGTAACCAATAAGTGAAATTAGATATTAGAAATGGTAATAGATTAACTGAAGACTTATGTTACTTTTGGATGTCTTGAACTTAAAAAGGGATTTGGGACCTTTCAAGTGTGATTCAGTAGACAATATACGGGGGCATATAATGTGCAAATGAAAGAATAGAAACATGTGAGTATTGCTAAACAAAAGAGCCATCATCCTAGCTTGCTATCTAACGCCTCTTCTAACATTATCAAAATGGGGTGAATTAGCACCCACTTATACTGCCATATTACTATTGCATGAAGATTCCTGGAAAACAGAAGAGAAGTTTTTCAGAATATTATTTAACTACTCCAACACTCGCTGCTTATATACGTTTAGGTAATTTTCTTGAAATGAAAAAGCATAAAAATTCTTGTTCGCATTTCAGAAACATCATCCCAAGTTCTAGCTCTTTCACTGTTACCATCTTTCACAGAGAGAAGAGAAAGGAATACTCACTGCCATGTCCATTCCTTTCCCTAGTAAACCCCACAGAGCTTCCTCCACATGAGCTTTGTCAGAATTTGTGAATACCTGCAGTAACCAAATGTAGGCTAATAAAAATGCTCTCTGCGACCATTTTTCCAAACATACCATTTCATAATACAGCATGAGTTACCTTAAGGCCAGCCATTGTAGTGCCATATTCCTTGTACAGGTCCAGGCACATATCTGCAATTTGGCATTCTTCAAACATTCAAATCATTCGTTGACTATCTGAAAATTCAAGAAAACAACAATTAACTGAAGACATGTTATTTCATTTCATCAAATCATTAAAGTGAGTGCAGCTTTGCTTTACCTTCAAAACAATAGCTCCACCTGTGGAGTACCCAAATAAGAAGCACGTGGCAAACCACAGTTTTCCTCCAGCTAGTATATTTGCCCGTGCTAAGGCTACATATTAACCCTATACTTCCAGAACAAAATTCTTAAAAGTATTCCATCAGGCCTACATACAATTGCAGCAATGATCATATTCTGTTCCTTTTCCTCCTCTCCAATGCATACTGGTGATAGAACTTTGTATTGCGATCACCTCTTTCTAACCAATTAACATGGACGGGTTGCTTCTATTATAAGTCCTTTTGTTCATCCAGCCTATCTAGCAATGACAATATTAGTAGAATAGGGAATATTACTTGGAAAACTCAAATAAGAAAACCACAGAGAGCGCTAACTGCTAACATTAGTGACAATCACCAATGACAACTGAATGCACTTTCCCTGCAATTATAATAAAAACTATGAATCCCATGCCATTAACAAAAGAAAACCCTGCCAAACTATTTGTCTAGCAGGATTCACAAATGGAGCTTGCGAACAAGTTCCTGAAAAATAGAAAACAGAAAAATGTGAGGCACGTATAGCATGCGCCCACTTCGTAAGAGAACATGGAATTTCACAAGCAACCTAAGAAATACCTCATGCTCTCTGTTTCTACTATCATACTGAACTTCTATTCAGTTCTATAACCTCTGTAGCACAGTCTCAACAAATGTATACACCTACATAACACAGGGAAATCAACTTTAAGAGAAATAAATAACAAGAAATAAGGTATTTAAACATGCAAACAGAGAACATCACATAGGAGAGGTAAAAGGTAAATTAAAATACAATCATGTCTCTTTTTTTGTTTTAAGTAGTGGCCTGGACTCAACTTTTAGGGCTGCTTGTTAATAGTTGATAAACTTATTAGTAGCAGAGTGTAGAGCTTAAAGAGATGAATAAACACAGTTCTACATACGTTTTGGCAAGAAAATAATGCTCCATGTCAAAACACATGACCACATTTTTAAAAAATAAAGTCAGATTTATGGAACTGTACAAATATAGTGACAGTTTCTACAAGAACATACCAAACAATAAAACTTCAAAAACGGAACACTCTAGCATGAACAGGGAAGCCACATTAAGTGTTTGAGTTGTACCAGAAAAAGGAGAAAAATACTTGTAGTTCCCTACTCCAACACAATTCACTACCAAATGCAATGGTGGTCCATTTTAAACACACATATGTTACCTGCATTTTATGGACGCAGTTGACATCAGGTAAGACATTTTACATAAATTTGACAGTGTTTGGTTCTTTTCAATCATAGCAAAGAACATCAAAAAGAAGATCCAGATCAGGAACAAAAAAAAACAGAACAATTGGTGGTCCCAATATCAGGAAAATGAAGATAAGAAATTCATGACCCCAGTTACTTCAGTACTTATCAAACACTACAAGTTGCCAATTTTCAAACATATATATTACTACCTAGCTAGTAACAAATGAAAGGAAAAATAGAAAATGTGAACGCACCTCGTTAAAACCATGTTGAGCCTCTATAACAAAAGTTGAATAAAGAGAGAACGACAAGTCCATAATTTGCATTTCATATGCATTACTGTTTCACATCAGTAGTGCATTAGTACTCTAAATGAGAAGTAGTTTTTCCTCTCCATAATAGAACAATTGGAGATATACTTATTTCTTATTTGAAATCAAGGACAGAATCTGCAGGCATGGTACTTGGAGAATGGATCTGGGCACATACCATTGGATTCCTGGAGGATGGGTGCAGCAACTCATCTCGTTTGGGATTCCTGGCGGAGGACGGCAGCAGCTTGTCGTGATTCCTTGAGGAGGGTCGGAGAGGGGCAGCATCTCGTCCTGATCGACCTACTGCGCAGCAGCTGCAGCCGTATGCCTATGCAAGCTAGCAGAATCAAACATTTGGATTTGGGGATGGGGCTAGTGTGTGGAGGAAGGTTCCTGTGATGGACGAAACTTGGGGGCGCCGATGTGGAGGCGGCGCGGGCGCGAGGAGCGGGATTCACGATGAAGTCTTCGGCGCCGGCGTTCAGGCATCTACTCCGAGCAAGCAGCAACGGGAGCGGCCGACCAGGGTAGCAGCGTCGCCCTTCGCCACGCCTCCATCGCCGCCAGACACGGACGCGCAGAAGCAGCTGAAAAGGCACCCAATCATCCCCCGCTCCTCCTCGTCCATGCGGCTGCCGCGCGCCCTAGATTCCGCCCCGCGCCGGAGTGTCAGACGAAAGCGACCACCAGTCGGACTGATCTGTGGCTGCCCACCGCCGCCCTCCCTTCACCGCTAACCCCAGGCAATGGCGATCTATGCCGCCGCGCCCAGTGTCGTGCCCCTCGTGGCCCTGCGTGCGTGTCTGCGTACTGCGTACCCAACCGTCGCCGACCCTGGGCAGTGGCGACCTGCGCCGCCGCGCCCAGTGCCGTGCCCCTCGTGGTCGTCGTGCCCTCTGCAGTGTGCCGTCTCGCCGCTTCCTGTGCCATCGGCCTAGGATTCAAATGATCGTGGACAGGGGCAACCGAAATCAACGCAAGCCTGACCTGCAGGCGCATGCGCGTGGGAGGTCCGCGGGAGGGCGATGGAGGGCAGACACACTAAACAAGAGCCGTCAGATTTGGATGAGTAATGAGAGAGTGGCTAAGAGATAATCTGGTGCATCCGTTTTGATAGTGTTATATTTTTTTGGTACATTCATGTGTGTGGATGTAGCATAAGTCATGGCTGTGGAGCAGACATTTGTTGTGTGGCTGTAGATTTATTCTAACTGGTGTATTATAGGGTGGGGTAGAAAAAGACGTGTGCACCCATGGCTATGAACTGCTAGTGGAGATACGCATACACTAGTGGTGGACTTAAGAAAAGTGCCTGTGTAAATTATGTTCCAAATGCATTGATCACTTATGAATATCTGATGACTAAATTTCTTTTTAGATTTATCGTTGCTACCCAAATGATAGGTCTCTCAACGATGGAGACATTAGATACATATGCATTCACATGTGCCAATTCGTCATACGTGAAATTGTTTTTTTTTTTAAATTGTTCATTACAAAGGAAAATATTGATGAAACCTCTAAGTTAGCACAACCAAGATACAGAGACCTTCATGATATTGTGTTAGGCTAGATTTGATTAAAAATGATTATTAGTGGATTCTAACATTTTAAGACTTGATGCAACATATGAATTCAATCCTTCATTGTATATATATGTTCGGTTTGATGTATATATACTTGATCGATAACTATGGTACACTGGGATATGTATTGGTGCTTGTGGATACATGAAAATATAATTGTGTGATGTATATTTGTTATGCTATTATAATTGGCCATGATGATTATTTGAATTTGAATAGGGTATGATTAAGTAGTAACTGGTACTCATGGTTGGCGGTCCTTAACTACTATTTCTAACCGCCAACTCTTACATAAAACCTACTAAAATAAACACCAAACTTAGAATTAGTACTTGTAACTAATCAATTCCACGAGTTTTGGTGATTTACCATTTACAGAAGGACATGTCGGAATAACATGGAAAATGTGCTTAAAGTACACAAAGAATACAACAAAACACAAACCCGACATGAGCCCAAGGGGGAAGGCCCATTTGCCCGAAGAATCAGGGCCCAGTCATGTGGAGAATAAGCCCAAAACCAAATCAAATCAACTCAACTCTGCGCCAAACCACCATGGGCCAAGACAAGAAACCCACAGGAGGCAACCCACCGAAGATGGGCACGTTTGGGCCCAGCCAGGGTGCAGCTGCACCACCAGTCAGCCCAAACAACCCCATCTTACGTGGGCTTCCTCTTACCGACGTTCCAAAGGTGGTTCATGGGGTTTGGTCCAGGTGCAACGTACCTATACGTCAGTTTGGTGCACTAATGAGGGGATCAAGCATATTCCAAGGAATCAACCCCTCCTCTCCACCTATAAAAAGAGGCTCCCCCTTATCATTTCAACAACACACCAAGGAGAAGAGCTACACCACTAGAGAAATAAGAGCATCACTCCAAGGGCTTAGGCCCTAGCTAGCTAGAGTTGTGTAGTAGGGAGAGATGTGAGGGAGAGGATGGGGAAGCATCGAACCTGTTGGCAGTCTCCCCAAGGTTGTACCTCGACGAACACCTATACGTCAACGGGTTCTCCCGCTAAGTGAGTGTTCGTGATTCTTATGGTTATAAGTCCATTGAATAGTAAAGTTTTACTTTTACTTGTTTGCCGGTACGTCGTCCGCTCTTGTAGCAGATACTCTAGTAGAGGGCTTCTGATAGAGACGGATAACCCTATACGATGCTAGAGTAGTAATCGATAGCGTAGACGTGGTGTCTAGACTAGAGGCTACCTTCATTTGCCTCGTGCCCCACGGTTGAGGGGTAGGCGACAGGTGGTGACAGTACTGTCTGTCCCTTGTAATCCCCCATGTTCGGATTCGGCGTAGAGCTACAGGACGGCCACGCTTGGGAGACCAGGTGTTCTCAGATGCCTGAAGTAAGCGAGTAGAAGTGAAGTTTATCTATCCATAGACCTTAAAGTCATAGGAATCCATCTCAACCTCTACCAAATCTACCCTTTTGTTGTCCTTGGATGAACTAGCTAGAAGAGTACCTCCATTCCCTGTGGAAAATACGATACCATGAATACTTTCGGGTGAAATGCTACAACGGTAATTCCGTGCGCTTGCAGATCATTTATGTTTGCGTTAAGAAAATACCAACACTAATATGACGGAAAACATTTGAATTTTTTAAATATTTTTATATGTGATTTATTTTACTTGGCCACGTCTGAAATTAACTAACAGAGGTAGTTGTATTACATGAATCATCTATATAAAGATCCAAAATGTGCCACTATTCGAAACCATTTCTATACTACTGGATGCATTATAGGTATCTGAAAATAGATGGTTTGTTGAGGTAGTCAAAAAACCAAACCTATAAATTTATTTCTAAGAGTGACTAGAAACAACACTCGCTCCTACGGAGTAGAACTCAATTCTTAAAGGCGGCTTAAAACATGCGCCTCCTCTATAAATGGATTAGAAAACCCCCAAAAAAAATTGACATCGTGGTCTGTGCCCATCCATCGTGACCATTGTTGTGCCGCCACAACGACGCGTCGAAGCACCACCACGTGCAATGTGGCGATCACGACAGTACATGTGGGTGTGCCAACACCATTGTACGCACACGTGCGCTAAGCCTACCATTGTTGGGCCTGTGCCGCCACTCCTGAGCTAGGGCTATCTTCGGGACGATGAGGTCTCTAAGCCAGGGCCCCGGTACCATGCATCTGAGGTCACAGTGCCAGATCGAGTTGAGCCCGTGCCTTCGATCCTGTGCCCACACCATTATCAGTGGTTGTGCCCTTCGCGTTGCCTTTTGAAATCTCGCTCAAGCCAGAGAGAAGGACGTGAAGAGATAAGGCGGAAGGAAAGAGATAAAAGAGAGAATTGAAGAGATAAGAAAGAATAAGGTGGGTCTACACATACAAGCGCATGCATCGCCTCAATTTTGAAGTAATGCCCATGCCATGGGTAGACTGCAAAATTGTCTTTAGAAATGGGCATTTCTAGAGGCGGATGGTGTTAATGTCAGCCTTAAATAATGAAGCTAATTGTAGAGGCAGTCTATAACACTACCTATCTCTAGAAATATATTTCTAGAGACAGCTCGTGATCTGGGAACCGATGGATAAAAATAAGAACCTTTATGAAGAATAATCATGATGCCTTTGAAATTTGCTTATGTAGTAGTGATAGTAAATTTAACAAAACTAATTTGATGTTGTAGACATTGGAGTATTTTTTTATAAACTTGATAAAATTTAGAGAAGTTTGATTTAAAATAGATCTAAAGTGAACTATAATTTGGATTGGACTGAGGCTACAGGCAGCTAAGTCCATTAGGCCAAGATGGGGTGATGGCCATGTCCATGTCCATGTGTTCCATCGTGCAAACAGCCTATAAAAAGAGTGCAAACAGCCCGTGCTCAGTCTGTGCGTGCGATAGATTGTCATTGTACATATATATACCGTGTTCACCTCTAGACTAGCTAGACAAATCGTGTTTGTCTGGCCCTGGTTATAGAAGTTAGAACCCTGCAAAAATGGCGTTCAATGATGATGAAGAGCCTCCTCCGGCGAAGCCTGGGACGGCGAGGCCGATGCAGCAACAAGTGCAGCTCACCAAGTACCACAACTCAAAGGCGCCACTCGCCCCCAACGACCAGAAGGTGGTGCTCGAACTCAAGGGCGTCTCCTCCGCCGCCTCTAGAGCACCGCTGGACCTCGTCGCCGTCATTGACGTCAGTGGAAGCATGGAGCGTGGAGGCAAGCTCGAGAATGCGAAGAAAGCACTCCGCTTCATCACCCGGAAGCTCACCAACCATGACCGCCTCAGCATCGTCCGATTCGACCACGAGGCCGCCCGCGTGTGCCCTCTGCGCTGCGCCACCGAGGCCGCCCATGCTGAGCTCGACGCCCTCGTTGGCAGCCTCGAGCCCCGCGGCGCCACCAACATCCAGGCGGGCCTCGAGACCGGCCTCGACGTCCTCAGGGAGCGCAGGTTCTCCACCGGCCGCGCCGCCAACATCATGCTCATGTCCGACGGCGGGCAGAACGAGGGCGACGCCAGGAAGGTCGAGCCCGGCGACGTGCCCGTCCACACCTTCGGCTTCAGCTCCGGCCACGACACCACGCTGATGGACGCGATCGCGAAGAAGAGCCTCGGCGGGGTGTACAACTTCGTGGACGACGAGAGCGACAGACCCACCAACCTCTCCGAGACCTTCTCCCAGGTCCTGGCCGGCCTTGTCACCATCATTGCCCAGGACCTGGAGCTCACCGTCACGCCGTTCCTGGACGAGGCCACCATTAGCAAGGTGGACGCCGGTTCCTACCCTGTGGACATGGGCACCGCCACAGGCACAGGCGGCTCCTCCTCCAACTCCGTCACCGTCAGGTTTGGCACCCTGTACTGCACGGAGGCGCGGAAGGTCATCGTCGAGCTCGCGCTCAAGGACCACACCGCGTTCCGCCCGTACAACGCCAACGTCGCCGACGTACGGCACAGGTTCAGCTTCGCGGGCCAGCAGGTCACCTCAAACCCCGAGCGGATTACCATACGCCGCAGCAGAAGAGCAGCCGTCGCGCTACCGCGGCAAGTGCAGGCCGAGGTGGCCCGGCGGCAGCACGCTGACTCTATCAAGGCGGCCATGGAGAAGGCGGACGGCGACAAGTTGGAGGACGCGCGGAGCATACTGGCAGAGGCGCTGAAAGCGCTGGAGCGCATCGCTGACCCCATGGTGGACATGCTCCGGAAGGAGCTGCTGAAGCTTCTGGAGCTCTTCAAGACGCCGGATGCCTACGAGAGGCAGGGCCGCCCCTCTGCCATGTCCTCGGTCGCCTCCCACGACCGCCAGCGGTTCACGGCCAGGGGCGACGCCGAGGACATCCGGATCTTCGCCACGCGACGCATGGACACCTACCTCGGCCAGGCCAAGCAGCCCGATGATAAACCGATTCCATCCGCCGACGACGATGTCCAGGAAGAGCCGCCGGAGGTGCCGCAAGCGCAGGACATGCCAGCTGAGCCAATGGCCGGGAAGAGGACGCTGGCGGTGGCGCTTCGACTGGTCACGGTGGTGCTCAGCCTGCTGGCCTTCTCGATCATGGCCAGCACAAGGACGTCCGCGTGGAACGCCGGCCGCTACGAGCCGTACAGGTTGGTCACCGCTTTGCCTGCACGCTGCTATTTCCTTTTCCTTTTCCTTTTTCTGTTTTCGTCACTTTTTACTCGTATATTTAAGAGGACTTAGTACTTTTTACAAGTTTTTTACGGAACTACTGGTGGGTATTTAGCTGTGAGCACCGAACGAAATTGACGAGAGGTCAAATTAGTAGAACAAGGGAGGGAGAGGAGGGTAGTTTTTCAATTCGTTGCAATGGAAGGACTTTGCAATTCTCATGCCCGTAACAAAAACACACACACACAAAATTTCCTATCCTTATTTGCTGTGGGGACTCGTTTCCAAAATACGTAGTCTAATATGCATATACTACTTAGAGAATTAAGACCTAAGGAATTGAGGCCCATCTAGCAAGTTTTCCATCTATCCAATCCGAGACGGTCGATTTTGTTACGAACGACGTATAGGAATATGAAGTAAAGAATCAAGCCACAGAGGAGACACACGATTTAACATAGAAAACCCCTCCAATGTGAAGGGGAAAAACTACGGGCACCAGCCAGCAACAATCTCACTATCTCAAGAGTTTTGGGTTACACGCCTATGGCGGCTTACAAGAGAATCAAGTCTCCACGAAACCCTAGCAAGGGTGTATATACCGTACTGCATCAGACAGATTTGCGGGGCTCCGCCCCCCGCACCCCCCCGAGCACAGGGGCGAGACCTGATGGGCCGGCTTCAGACTCCGCTACGCTCCGCCCCAAACCTCCGGCGACAGGCCTCCGCTCCACTCCGTCAGAAAAAGCCCCGCCTATATCCTGGAGTGAATTTGGAACAACTCCAACAAACTCCACCTTGAGACAAATTCATCTTGTATCATAAATCAACCATTCATCCTGAATATAACAAAGATAGAAAACCACTGGTGCCAACAATAATCTCTTGGACTATCCAATTAAACCAACTAAGCTTGAGCATAGCTCAAACTTAGCAACAGAAACAGGCTTTGTCATCATATCAGCAGGATTATTATGAGTACTAATCTTGCATACCTTTAGCTTACCTTCTTCAATCACATCACGCACAAAATGATACTTGATATCTATGTGCTTAGTTCTCTCATGGAACATCTGATCTTTAGTGAGGTAAATTGCACTTTGACTGTCCACAAAGGCAAACTTATGCAAGATTCAACTCCACAAAGCTCAAATAGACAAACCTTTCAGCTAAATTAATTCTTTTGCACGCTTCACAAATAGCCATATATTCTGCTTCAAAGAGTAGACAAAGCAACAATCGATCGTAAAGTAGCCTCCAACTCACAAAGACAATGGCCAACAAGAAACACATAACCTGTAAGTGATCTTCGCCTGTCCAGATCAGCAGCATAATCAGAATCCACATAGCCAATAAGACCCTTATCAGTTCTTCCAAACTTTAAACAGGAATCTGCTGTGCCTCTGAGGTACCTGAAAATTCACTGAACTGCCCTCCAATGTTCTTTGCCAGGATTAGACATATATCTACTAACAAGACTCATAGCATATGACAAATCTGAACGAGAGCAAACCATGGCATACATCAAAGACCCAACAGCACTAGAATAAGGAACCCTTGACATGTATTCAATCTCTGCATCTGTACTAGGACACTGAGCAACTGACAACTTAAAGTGAGGTGCAATAGGGGTACTAACAGCCTTAGCATTTTGCATGTTGAAACGCTGAAGAACTTTCTTGATATAATTTTGTTGACTAAAAAATAGCAAACCAGATTTTCTGTCTCTACTAATTTTCATACCAAGAATTTTCTTAGCACTACCAAGATCTTTCATATCAAAACCACTACTCAATAGCTTCTTTAACTTAATGATTTCAATCTTACTCTTGGCAAAGATCAAGATATATCATCAACATATAACAAAGAAATATATAGGTGATCCATTAACATGCTTGATGTAAACACACTATCATACTTAGATCTTTTAAAACGTGTGCTAACATAAATGAATCAAACCTCTTGTTCCAATCGACGAGGGACTGTTTCAAACCATACAAGGATCTCTTCAACTTGCACACATATTTTTCCTTACTGTGCACTATGAACCCTTCCGGTTGATCCATGTATATGTCCTCCTCAAGCTCTCCATGCAAAAACGCAGTCTTCACATCTAACCGCTCAAGCTCAAGATCATGTGAAGCAACAATACTAAGGAAAGTACTGAATTGAACTGTGTTTTACCACTTGAGAGAACACATCATTGTAGTCAACACCGAATTTGATTGTAGCCTTTAGCAACTAACCTTGCCTTATACTTTGGAGGCTCGCTTGGAGATAAACCTCCTTTCTCTTGAAGATCCATTTGCAAAATTTATGGTCTTCTTATTCTTAGGCAAAGGTACAATCTCCCATGTACTCGTTCTTCTCAAGAGATCAGATCTCCTCATGCATAGCAGAAATCCAATTCTCAAGATCACCACAACGAATAGCTTCTTTATAGGTTCTTTGGCTCATGAACATTCTCCACTGTTCAAAGACAACTCAAAGCATAGTAAGACAAATTACACTCTTCAATAAGCCGCTTAGGAGGTGCAATTATCCTTTTGACTTGCGTTGAGCAATAGGTAAATCCTCCTCTAACTGCAAAATAGGAGGAGTTTGTCAACATCATCATGAGCATCATCCTCAAAGCAACATCATTATCATGGTCACCATGCTCATCAACAGCTCCACACACACACCAGATCATCATCAACATGCTCCACCTGCATGCGCCAGACGTCTGCTGCAGCTCTTTTTCTGGAACATGATCTGAGGGCAAACTGTCAGTAAACATCACAGATTCATTGAAAACAACACTCCTGCTCATAAAAGTCTTTCCTGTTTCAGGATTCCACAATTTATAGCCTTTGACTCCCGAACTATAACCAAGGAAAAGACACTTAACAGCTCTAGGCTCTAATTTTCCATTATCAACATGAGCATAAGCAGTGCATCCAAAAACTTTCAACTGTGAATAATCAGCAGGCGTACCAGACCATACCTCAATGGGAGTTCTTTTATTTAGTGGAATAGAAGGCGACCTGTTTATCAAGTAACAGGCAGTATTAGCAGCTTCAGCCCAAAAATGCTTGCTCATCCTGGCATTAGACAGCATGCAACGGGCCTTGGACATGATGGTTCTGTTCATGCGTTCGGCCACACCATTCTGTTGTGGAGTATGGGGTATGGTGTGATGCCTAACAATGCCTTCCGATCTGCAATAATCATTAAATTCACGCGAACAAAATTCTCCACCATTATCAGTACGAAGCAATTTTACCTTCCTTTCAGTTTGCCTTTCTATCATTACTTTCCAGTCCTTAAAAGCAGCAAAAGTATCATCTTTCTGTTTCAGAAAATAAGGCCAAACCCTTCTAGAGTAATCATCAATAATTGTAAGCATGTAACGAGCACCACCAAGTGAGGACTTACGGGAAGGGCCCCATAAATCAGCATGAACATAATCAAGAGTACCTTTAGTGGTGTGAACAGAAGTGTTGAAATGTACCCTTTTATGCTTCCCGAAAATACAATGCTCACAAAACTTTATTTTACTCGAAGTGCAGCCATCCAGCAGGTTTCTCTTCATCAATTCTGCCATACCATGGTGACTCATATGTCCCAAACGCATATGCCAAAGGTTAGTTTTACTAGGTTCATCATTAGTAACAGCAGCAACAGCGGAATCAGAACCTGGTAAAGTACACCCTCTAAGGTCATATAACTTTGCAGAATTAAGATCACCTTTCAAGCAAACAAGAGAACCTTTTGATACCTTCAGAACGCCATCTGAACCGGAATATTTGTAACCTTCTGCATCAAGCGTGCTCAATGAGATAAGATTTCTGGACATCCCTGGTATATACCTGACGTTTTTCAGCGTTCGTGTCATGCCATCATCAGTCTTGATCTGAACTGATCCAATCCCCACAATGTCACACGGGTTATCATCTCCCATCCGCACAACATCCCCTTTCTACACAGGCTTATACGAGCTAAACCAATTTCTATTAGTGCAAATATGAAATGAACATGCGGAATCGAGAATCCATTCATCATGACCAGCAACACAACCAGCAAATACTACTAGACAATCTCCAGAATCATCATCAGACGCAGCAGCAGCAACAGAGACCTTACCAGCCGACTTGTTTTTCCTCTTCTCCTTATTCTGTACTTTTCTGCAATCCTCAACATTATGATTTGTCAGCTTGCAATAAACACAGAACTTTTTATTACCATGCGGCTTGGACTTTGAACGGCCTCTCCTTTCGTAGTTCTTTCTTCCATCATTGCCATCATTGGAGGATCTGTTTTCAGTTCTGCCTCTCACATGCAAAGCATCGCCCTTGGAGGACGACGTCCCGTCATTCTGCACCATGCCTCTCATCTTCTCCCTAGACTAGAGAGCCTCATAAACTTCCTTTAGGGTTAGTTCATCACGGCTCAAAAGTATGGTGTCACGAAAATTTGCATACGAATTTGGCAAAGAACATAGCAGTAAAAGACCTAAGTCCTCATCATCATACTTCACCTCCATCGACACTAGGTCGGCGACGATCTTCTTGAATTCAGCGATGTGGCTCATCACTGAATCCTCCTCCTTCATCTTAAGGGTGAACAGCTTCATCTTCATCTACATCTTACTGGTTAGATCCTTGGACATACAGATCGATTTTAGTTTCAGCCATAGTTCTGCAGTAGTTTTCTCTTTCAAACACTCCTGCAAAATATCATTATGAAGATGCAACTGAATTAGGGCGAGCGCCTTCTGATCCTTGCGGATCTCTTCTGGAGTCCACTCGGCCTTCCTCTTTCCGAAACTATCCAGCGCCTCATCATAGTCATGAGTCTGCGCCAGAATCCCCCGCATCTTGACTTGCCATAGCGAGAACCGCGTGTCGTAGTTCAGCAGTGGAAGATCGAACTTCATCGACGTCGTCATGAACCCTAACAGCAACCAAAGCTCCGGTACCACTTGTTACGAACGACGTATAGGAATATGAAGTAAAGAATCAAGCCACAGAGGAGACACACGATTTAACGTGGAAAACCCCTCCAATGTGAAGGGGAAAAACCACGGGCACCAGCCAGCAACAATCTCACTATCTCAAGAGTTTTGGGTTACACGCCTATGGCGGCTTATAAGAGAATCAAGTCTCCACGAAACCCTTGCAAGGGTGTATATACCGTACCGTACCGCGGGGGCTCCGCCCCCCGCACCCCCCGAGCACAGGGGCGAGACCTCATAGGCCAGCTATGCTCCCGCGATGGGCCTCCGCTCCACTCCGTCAGAAAAGCCCGGCCTATATCCTGGAGTGAATTTGGAACAACTCCAACAGATTTAAAATCGCTCCTGAAAATAGATTTTAAGAGACTATCGATTTAACACAACTGCTCTTGAAAATATTTTTTCAAGGACGGTTGCTAACCGTCCCTAACAACATGTTTCTAGATACTATTGCCCTAGCGCAAATGCTCTTCAAAACTTCTTTTTCAGTGGCGATTGCAATAAGACAAGAGATTTAAATAAAAAAGTTGTTTTTTTTGTGAATTAATAAAAAAAGTTGTTGGCGGGTATTTTTATCAACTACGAAGGATCCAAAGAGGCTCTTGGAGTTGCTATAATTAATATATTTGTACATTCAAAAGATAGAAGCCTAAAAGACCAGCATCTCATCATGGAATTAATATATTTCCATACAAGGAATATATATTTCACATACGTGCTAAATAGATTTATTATATGTTCAAAAGCAAGAAGTGAATGAGGCCCATGAAGCCAAAATGAAGCCTCTAAACAAATAATTATTGCATATGTTCTATCCATGATAATAAGTCAATTGTACACGGCTTTCTATTGTTGGATACTATAAATACTCAAGCTGTATCAAAAAAGGTTATTGGAGATCTAATCAAAAAAGTGTTATTGTAGGATATTTTTTTCAACAAAATCTCTATTGGTATTCAATTAAAAAGAATATAAAGGGGCTCTTGGAGTTGCTCTAATTAATATATTTATATATACATTTGAAAGATAGAAGCCTGAAAGACCAGCATCTCATGATCGAATTAATAGATTTCCATATAACAAATATATATTTCACATACATGGTAATTGGATTTATATGTTCAAAAGAAAGAAGTGACTCGGGCCCATGAAGCCAAAATGAAGCCTCTAACCAAATAACTATTGCATTTGTTCTATCCATGACAATAAGGGCCTGTTTGGATCCCCTCTAAATTTTAGAGCTCTAAAAACTTTAGAGCACTTTAACTCAGTTTTAAGGTCTAAATCTCTAATGTGAGGTGGGCTAAAATTTTGAGCTAACTTTCGACTATCTGTTTGCAGATTTAAGCTCTAAAGTTTAGAGTGGATCCAAACAGGCCCTAAGTCTATTGTTCACGGTTTTCTTTCTTTGGGATACTGTGCTCAAGCTGTATCTCAAGGAAGATATCAGATATTGTCCGATAAAAAAAAATCATTTATCCGACAAATATCTCTAGTAGTTTGTAAAACCTAATTAATTTCGCTTCTCAGATCCTGAAATGATGCATGTGGCATGGCAGGTACGCCGTCGGAGTGAATGTGGTGGTCTGCTTCTACTCGATCGTGCAGGCATTTGCCGTGATCCGGCCTCTAATCTGGCCGAGTTCTATGTCGCGGAGCACCTCAACGTACTTCAGCTGCTGCAGCCTCTTCTTCGACCAGGCAGACACAACGCAAATCTAGCTTCCAGCGAGACTCACTTGCTGGTGTAAGTAACCGATCTAGTACATACATACCGTTGCTGAAGGAAATAGTTTCGCTGGCAGGTATTGGCGTATCTGCTGGTATCGGCTTCGTCGGCAGCTGCGTCTCGCAACCATCAGTGGGTGTCGAGGTTCGGCACGGACCAATTCAGCAGCAAGATCAACATCGCCGTGTGGTTTTCGTTCCTTGGGTTCCTTGCGCTGTCCGCCAACGCGCTCATCTCCATGGCTAATCTATTCAGCAGGATCTGAGAAACTGATGCCGCTCAGCTCGTATGTTTAGCAGTGTTGCAGTAGTACGTATATTATTGCATTGCAAATTAGTCGTAAATAAACGTACGTATATACAAAATCCTATACGCTGCTCTGAGTGTGCACAAGCCGGCCAGAACACTGCCAATAAAGATACTACTCTGCAATTTGGTAAGTAGCTGTCGGTTCAGGGGTTTTTATTTTATAAAAACTGTGTAATTTGTGTCCTATTGATCAGCTTCCATGTTTACGTTGTATATCATTGATGTTTGATGCGTTGTTTTTTTTAATCAGGCTTGGCTTTCTTTTTTGTTTTCGTTAGTTTCTTTCTCCAATGTGCCCTAGGTATTTTTTAACTAATTTGCTGCCTATATATGCATTGCAACGGAATGACTAACTTTGTAGTTAAGGGGTGTATAAGAATTGGTAGGGGCGATAACAGGATCAATATTTTCAGACCATCTGTTTGTCCGAAAGCTGGTTTGGAATGGATACTAGTCGGATAGGAAATTTCAGATATCCAGGTTTTTTTTGTCAATACCGGCCAGATATGGATACAGATACCAATATTGGATATTATTGATGCCAATTGTGGATCATTAAAATCAGATACTGTTAATGTTTCCTACTGTTAATTTGTAAATTTATAGTCATGCATTTGCTCGGATGGCTTAGCACTCGAAGACTCAACATCTATACTAGTTCAGTTAATCGTGCCCTACGTCTCGTGTTTCTGAGCACCAAGTGCTGTCCTCAAAATTTAGACTAGGGGTTACAAACAGATGTGGATCAGAGCTAATTAAGAGTGCTAATGAGTCGAAAGGGTTCAAAAATACATAGGTGCCAAGAAGAAAGAAAGGTATATATTCAAGAGGTAGGGTTAAAAAAAAGTAGTGGGTCCCAAATGTGGGTTGATCTTGGTGGTGGCCTAGTGCTGAGGTCATGTCCTTCTGTTCTCCTTCCCATTCAAGGCCATGGTGGAGGGCATGGGGATCTATTGCGCCAATACGCACCCACGTCGTGGTTTCTCCGACAACACTGCCACCGTTGCTTTTAAGGCCTGTCCTATTCTCCTACTCCATGGAGAGTTGTTGCATAACATGCCCTGTTCTTCGTACCAGAAGAAGCATAGTACCATCAACTATGACAGCATAATTATTTGACTAACGTGTGTTTTGTAGAGACATTACAAGTTAGGTCACAATAATGATTCATGGTTGGGCAATCAATGGATTTCATGCATGAATTTCGTTTCGGTTTTCAAAGGATGGACGACAAGGTTAAGGTCGAAATAGTTCTAAGTGTCAATTGGAGTTGGGAGATACTTAGAGTAGTTTTAGGACTTTGTTTTTCCTTCGACCATAATATAAAGAAGGGTACGAACTAGTAGCTTGACCTAGTTGATTCTAATGAGTTAGTCTGATGCATACTTGTGAAACTTAGCACTAGATAGCTCTATGAAAGCCCAAGAATCAAGTGGTAGTGTTTCCATTCACATAGATGGTGGAATTGAAAGTGAATGGGCACTTTTCTGTACCACCAGATTAGTCCGGTGCTATGACCAAGGAGGCACCGGACTATGTGCTGCAGATATCATCGGACTATGTGCTATAGTACCCTAGCTAGGGTTTGCTGTGTAGAGAGGACGAGTAGTCACGGTGCTGTCTAGTAAGCGACTAGAGAGGTATTTTGGGCACTGGATTAATTTGGTAGTGGGCACCAGACACTGCATTTCTGCACTGCTTGCACTGTAGTAACAACGCCTAGTTTCGAAAGTAGTCGTTGGACAGGTACTGGATTGATCCGGTGCTTGGTTCAAACACGCGCTAGGTCATCCGATCGGCGACCCTGATTTCTATGTAGTGGGGTTCCAACAGCTAGCTCTGGGTGTTAGGGGTATTTATACCTCTCCATCTCAAACATAGAAGTGCTCTCTTGCCATTTTGGACATCTAGTTACACTCATTGGTGAGCAAGGGGTGTTCAAGCTTAGTGAAGTGATTGGGAATTGCTAATTACAAGAATAAGGACTCTATTAGTACTTGGGGAGTAACAAGTGTGCATCCACTAGTCTCATTTGCTTGGTTAGCTCACATGAGAGTTTGTGCTTGTTATTGTTGGTGATCGGCATCACCTAGATGGCTTGGTAGTGATTGGGAGATTGGTGTTCTCTCGATGGAGCTTGTGAAATACCTAACTCATGGTGTAAACAGTTGTGGGTGATTCAGCATACCAGAGTAGCGAAGAATCAACCCGTAGAGAGCACTTGGTCCTTGCACGGATCAAGGGGGAGCTATACCCTTGAGTGGGTGCTCCAATGAGGAATAGTGGGGAGTGCCGATTCTCTGATACCTCAGAAAAATATCGCCATGTCCCTAACCCTTTCTTTACTTTGAGCATTTACATTTTTGCAATTACTTTCTTGTCTTTACATTCTTAGTATTGCCTTGCTAGTATAGGTTTGGAACTAGGGTGCAAAACTTTGTGCATAGGATAGAAACACAATCTAGACACAGAGGGTGAAATGCGCTAAGAGCTAGGTTTTAATTTTGTGAGAATTTTAGATTAGCCCAATTGGCCCCAACCCCCCTTGGCTAGTTGCTTCGTGGGGGCTATATATACCCTCTTGGCTGGCCCATTTGAGTGTGTTAGATTGTGCTGATGATAGAGGGGTGTTGAGACACCATTCCAAGTGCTCTAGTCAACAGGTGCTTAAGGAAAAATTAGGTGATCAGTGTAGAGCTTTGTGAGGTGCTTAGGCTAGTTAGGCCACCGCTTATGCACTTGTTCTAGGTTTAAACCTTGTGTTTAGCGAGGTTTGCATACCTCTTACCACTCAGTGGTTGCGCACACCATTGTTGTACTTCGAGGGGTTTATAAGCTTGCGAGACCGCACCAACTGTATTTGTGGTGTGGCCGTCACCGGTAAACTGGAGGGAACAAGGTCCACGATGATTTGGCTAGAAGCTCGATAGCAGAGACAATGGGGAATGGTCCAGGAGACACCATCTCGTGGACTCACTTGCCCATGGGAAAGGCCTAAGGGCTATCCATGGAGTTACCTAATCAGGAGTTTGGCCCTTGCAAGGGCATCCTTACGAGGGACTCAAACGAGGACTAGGTGGAAGTGTGAGATTCTCAATACCTCGATAAAAATACCAGTCATCGACGAGAGTTTGCATCTCTATCTCAATTAAGCTTCTGCATTTATATTGTGTACCTAGGTTGCGTGCCTTCATTTATAGTTTAGCTTGCTAAGCTAGTTATTAGCATTCAAACCTAGATTTCATAACTCTTTTGTGGTAAAGATAGCAACAATCTAGCAAAACTTTAGTTGTAGATCTAGATAGATTATATTCTTGCATAGGTTTTTACTAGGTGAAAATTAGAGGCCAGCTTTAGAGTAGAAGTTTTTAAGTTGTCTAGTTCCACTCCCTTTTAGGCGTCATGGTGATAAACAACCTCCTTGACTGTGGCCCAATCTCCACGATAGTAGGTCGACGAACCGAACATAACTTGCTGTGAATAGTGAGATAACTAGTTTTATACCTAACAAAGGTTGTATGCAACCAAGTGACAAGGAGAGAGACACCGAAACCACGCAGGCTTCGACTCAATCTTCGAATGGCCGCAGAACCATAATCTGGAACTAATCCAAACAAAATGGTGTAGCTGTACTAGAAACTGTAGAGCACGAACTAGGGGATCCCAGAGGGATCTCTTCACAAGTCCAAGAAGAACAAGGAAGAACAAAGGTTTGAGTAAGACACTCGGCTGCAATACCATGTGGTTTATCAAATCATCAAAAAGTTTCTAATAGTTTAGATGTAAGGGATATTTATACTAGGAACATCCCTCCTAGTTGCGTATGAATTGGACTTAGTGTTTCTGAAGTTATAGTAGGTGAAAAGTCTCCACGAGATGGAAAAGTTAACTTGATTATCTTTCCAACCATGTATAGTATGCACAACAAAACTTTGCAGGATGGTACAGTATTGACTGAGAAGTTACACCAAGATAATTTTTCGAGAAGACTGTTGACCTTCTGACCAGTTTGCAATAAACTTGTCGAATCTCATTATTGGTATATGCAAATCAGTCGAGCTTAGAGGCATTGAAAGCCAGAGTTGATGAGCTTTCCAAAATATCCTTATGGACCTCCAAAGCTTTTGGGAATCAAGAGTTACGATTGTTTCTTTCTGCTGGTTCGTGCTGTCAGCAAGGTGGTGTGGCGGTTCAACTTCCATGTAAAACATCTTGTCTCCTTTGGTCCAGCGGTACCTCCTTCTTGTGTCAGCCTTAGTAAGACATACGTAGAGCATTTAGGTAGGATAACTATCTCAAGTATATCAAAGATAATTTCAGTGAGGAATGAATTCACCTTCTCTTGTAGTTTCTTGGCTAGACTTTGTGTGAGTGATCCTTGATTTGTATCTTTTATGTTCTATGGTGAATGGTTGGCTCTTGATGGAGCAAGATGAGCTATGATATCCTCATCACATGGTCCCATCATCATGGTCTAGAAACAACATTGTATCATCTACACATTGCAGAATCGAGAGACCATCTTCGACCGAATGTGGAACCCCTAATTCGAGCTCTAGGATTTCGGTCCTTTTGTGTCGATTAGTTAGGGATTGTGGTTTTGCGGTCGTTCGGAGATCATGTTAAAGTCCTTCAAGATTTCGGTGCCTCTCTCCATGTCGTTTGACTAAGTCTAAAGCTGCTGGACTGTGTTCTTGAGTTCGTGGAGATTGAATCAGGTTCAAGGATTTAGTGCCTCTCTTCCTATCACTTGTCCACATCTCAACCTTTATTAGGTACAAAGGTATTTTATCTAGGCTGGATTTTCAACAAATTGTCCCTTGTTTGTACCTACGAGAAGATTGGACCTCCCCTCGGGTTGGTCCCTATCAGCGTCTCTCTAGAAGGAAGACAAGCTAGGTTGCTTATTTGCCAAGGCAGACAAGACCATGAAAAAAGGAAAGGATTGCTTGAAGTAGCAGAAGAATGCATAAGGTAAATTCCCTGGAAAAAACCGAATGCACGGAAAAAGGAAAAAGTGGATGAGGATACGTGAAACCTAAGGGAAATCAACTGAGCAAAGCATACGTACCTAGCAGGCTAGGTATCTAAAATTGTTCTCCAGCTTGTGACAGTCTTCTTGTGAAGTCTGCTTTGAACTCATTCTCTTCCTCTATGTCAAACAAACGTAGTACAATCTTTCCTTGGGTCCTAGCTACCATGAAAACATAGTACAACCTTTTCTTTTATCTCGTCGCAAGTTTAGGATATATAAATGCTTTATTTCCATCTTGGACGGCACGATGTTGGCATAAAGGGATAAAACATTTAAACTTAGAAAAAAACCTTCAACATTATTTTCAGATAGTTAAACAAAAATGAAAGTCACACTAATAGAACAAGAATATCCTTGATGGCACGATAGGAAATAACCATTAGGGATAGAGTGATAGGTAAATTTAAAAATGTCTAACCTTAGAAATAGTTTCTCTAACAGTACTTGGCCGATAAGAAAAATTAAAACCCGATAGGGATAAAAATATACCTTTGTGGGCGTCTATCGACAGGGAAATTGGACATCACCAACAGAAAAAAATCATTTTTTTGGGACGGCACTGACAGAACAAAATGATTCTATACATAATTCACAAAACAATAGATTTAGTACACTTTTAACAGAAACATATAGCACTATACGTAATGCATGTGGCCCCATTGATATTTAATATAGATAAACAAATCATTAGTACCATGAATCCAATACATACAAAGATGTCCTACTATTACATCAATAGCCGCATACATAAAACAACCAAAGATTTAGCATTCATCTACTGAAAGCAACAAGTTCTTTAAATACTAGGCATCAACATGGCAGGCGTAATTTTTTGGCACCAACACTACTAGTTAAAGGTTAGTAACTATACTCGGTGCTTTCAAGAAAGCATCCATGCATTGGGCGTCAGTTCAAAGGAGTTCAGCTCCAAAACCTGAAATTTTAACATGGCTAACAAATATGCATATGTCGCACGCACATGTATATAAAAATTATTTTAAATGCAATAAAGAAATGTATATAAAAATTACTATGACAGACAGTATTAGTTACACTATATGCAACACCCTGCTTTGTCTGCACGAGAAGCCGAGGTTCGTTACCCTCTCACGGCCACCAGTGCTTGAACGCCCAACCTACCACTCCACTTGTTCATCCCCTAACCACTCCACTTGTAAGACAATTGTGTCTAAATGAGATATTCGTCCTAGCCATTTATGTTTATCTGATTTTGAAATGAATATTTGGGACCCTAGATAAATTCAAATGAAAAAGTTGTGAACTATAAAGTTTTATAACTTTTCGAGATCGACAACTTTCGTTTTGGTTATTTCTCCATCCGAGGTCATTGAATTTCAAATGTGAGAAAATTCAACCACAATTTTCCTTAGATATAAGATTTCAAATGAAAAAGTTGTATAACTTTTCAAAATCTAGAACTTTTGTTTTGGGCGTTTCTTCATCCGAGATCATTTCAAATTCAAATTTTAAATTTGAGAAATCAAACATAATTTTCGTTAGACTGATGATTTCAAACGAAAATGTTGTCAACTACAAAGTTGCATAACTTTTCGAGATCTACAAATTTTGTTTTGGGTGCTTCTACATCCAAGATCCTTAAATATCACTACACACTCTATGACTATGGAACGTATGGCTTTAGTTGGTGATAACTTCTATGAAATCTTGCGAATCAAATAGATGGACATCATAACAACTTCAAACAAAAAAGTTGTGAACTACAAAGTTATATAACTTTTTGAGATATACAACTTTTGTTTTGGGCGCTTCTCCATCCGAGATCCTTAACTACCACTTTACACTCACTTATCACTATGGAGCATATGGACTCTTTTGGTATAAACTCTACAAAGTCTTGTGGTGTATATTTAGACATCCAAATGATTTTAAATAAAAAAAGTTTTAACTACAAAGTTGTAGATCTCGTCGAGTACTACAATATTGATATAAAGTTCATCTTCATCAGACGTCATATACGAAAGTTATGAAGTTTTTTTAGCATATCACTGTTGGTTCAAGCCACGAACCGGCAGTGATAGTATCAGTGTTGGTTTTAGCCAAAAACCAACAGTGATGACCTAATATCACTGTCGATTCTTGGCTAAAATCAATAGTAATATGAACCAACACTGAAGACCCGAATATCAGTGTCGTTTGGTCCTATCACTGTCAGTTTTAGCAAAAAACCGACAGTGATGTGCTATCACAGTTAGTTTTTTAAAATCCGGTAGTGATAGAGCCAGCAGTGATCCGTGATACATGAAATCCATGTTTTAATATGTTGAATGTATGTCACACCCAATTTTAAGAATAAAATAGGATGCAAAATCTTATGTGCGCCCAAAGATCAGTCACACACATAAGCTGATAAATTATGAATAGTATCATCACAAGTGTTTGTTATATCACGAATAATAGAACATAGTCTTCACATATATGTAGCGGAAGTATAAAGAAAAGATCTCTCGTGGAAGCTCCATAACATAGGGACGTCAACTGGTTGACCACAAGTCTAGTAATCCTCAGGAAAATCATCATTACCATAGCCATCTGTTACTCATCCGGGATTTTTATCCAAATAATGAAAATAAACAAGTGTAAGTACATGTCGTACTCAACAAGTGTAATATGGGGTTCATAAGGCTCAAAATGCTTGACATAGGTTTAACAGCATTCAGCTTTTAGTTGTCACAATTTTAGCACAAGAGTAGCAACAAATGGTTTCAATCCCAAAGTAAAACACATGATCAATGTAAACATGAATAATGAATAGCACAAACAGATAATTCTTAGTGTTCATCTATTTCGTAAATGTTCCAAGGCCGCTCATGACCGTGAGCATGGCTGATATACTAGTTTTACACTCTATAGAGGTTGTACACTTTCACTGAGTCGTGATACCCATATGCCCGGGTTAATTACTCTCATAACACTTCCAAGGTGAGCAGGCAGGGGTCACTATGAAGCCTTTTAAAGGTTCGTCTAACAAGTTAGGGCCATTAGATTCACTTGACAAACAGATATAGGAACCCCCTGTCGAATGGCACAATTCCATCACGGCTATACACATAAGAGTAGAGGTTGTCCTATACCTGATTCGGCAAGCCGTTCTTATGCCAATAAAGGTAACCACTAACAAGCTAGAAAAGGTCCTTATACTGAGTTAAAGCTAGAGTCATGTAGCCCTTAGAGCTGTACTGTAAGTCCCGGATGATCACTTACAGATAAGTCCTTAGGAAGAGGAATCTGAAGCATTTAGAAAGTAGCTAAACACTCTAGCCCCCTGTTTCCAAGTTGCTAAAAAGTCATATTTTAATGTTCATTGTATATACCATTAGTCAAGTTACAAGATTATGGTTTAATTGAGTACTAGCAAAGCTACCCAATGCATATCCCGTAGGTGACAAGGTATAAGTTCAATTATACAAAATCCCTATCAAGGTGACACATGCAACATGAACTTAATGTATTAAAGTGAATAGGAACAAGGATGATCCCATGCTATATTTGCCTTGAACAAAGTACTCCTGCTGATCCTGCTCGTCAAAGTAGTATTGTTGGTTACCCACGAATTGCTCACCATCTATACTCGATAATCACAACAACATACAAGCATCTAGAAGCAATCATGCATAGCAAACAAAAGCTATAGATTAGAACAGTACACCAAACATCATAAAATTAAGATGAAAAGTTTGTAAAATGAATCAACGTCTCACTACAAACACACAAACGTGAAGATCACAAAAATCGGAGTTAAAACGAAGAAGTTATGGATTAAACAAGATTTCCTTTAATAAAATAATAGATTAAATCTAATCTCGAATTTTAAAAGTTGAAAACATACTTAACAGTAGTATAAACATGTAGATTATGGAATTACGAACATAACGCAAGTTGAACAGATCAAATCGGACTTAAAACAGAGATTTTATGGCCTATAGAAGTTAGTGACAATTCTGTAAATAAGTGGAACTTGATTTTTGAATTAAAATAAATAAAACCTGAATTTTTAGATCTGTCCGAGGACTGCGGGTGCTATTATCAGAAAAGGCTGGGGTACTTTTGAAAGAATACAAGGACGGCGGGTTGAGATTCAATTAATTGTAATGACCTTTTTGCAAATATGCCAATGAAAGGGTATCTTCTAATCTCAGCCATTGATTTCAGATTGTATGGCTCACAGCTGATCGGGATGGGATGGCGGACGCCGGCGAGACCGGCGGCGACCTCCACGGTGGCGCCATGGCCGGAGCGGCGGCGCTTAGCGAATCATGGCCTATGGTCCACTACTGAGAGAAGAAAGAGCACGGGGAGAGAGAGGAGCTCAAGGCGGACTTACCGAGACCGGAAACAAGGGGGGAGAGACGATGACGGTGCGTGGCAGTAGCTTGATCCCGACGGCGGCGGCGGCGGCGCTAGGGCTTCGGCGGCTATGAACTCTAGGCGAGGGTGAAAGCTTGCTCTAAGGCAAGATAGGGAGGCGGCGCAGGCACATCATCGGTATTTATGAGGCAGAGGCGACTTGGGCGGCACGGCAACGGAGCAGGCGTGGGCGGCGTGGAGTCAGAGGCGGCGGTCGAGTCCATCCCGGTTACTGGCGAGGAAGAAGATGCTGCTGACAGGTGGGGTAAGGACGTTAGCAAAACGGAGGGAGAAGGGGAGAACGCGGACGCGGCGTGGAACTGGGCCGAGTTGATTGGGCCACTACGGAAGAACTAGAATGGGCCGCGGGAAGGGAAGCCGAGCTGGGCAGCGCGAAGAAAGCCAGGGAAACGGGCGACTGGGCCTGTGGGTTGAGCAGGCCGACCTGGCGGCGACGGCCTGAAATCAGGGACGGAGAAATGAAATCCTTTTGTTTTTTTCTAAACCAATTTCCAACCCAATTTTGAATGCAAATTCAATTCAATTTGAAATCCGATTTCGAACCACACAATACAAAAAAAATAATAATATGCAGCAGCATGAATGCATAAACATGTATGTAAACCTTATATTTGATTTTAATTTGATAAAACTTTACTATTTACTATATTTCATGCACACACATAATCATAATTAAATCAATTTACCTATTTACAAATAATGTAAATTTTAAGGTGTTGCAATTCTACCCCTTAAAATGAATCTTGTCCTCGAGATTCGGATGATGCTTACTCAAAAAGCTGCGGGTATGTTTTCCTCGGATCCTCTTCTCTTTCCCAAGTAGCCTCATCTTCTGTATACCGATTCCACTAAACTTTACACATCTTTATAACTCGGCTCCTTGTAACTCTTTCTGCTGTTTCCAAAATCCTTACCGGAAACACCTCATAAGTGAGGTCTTCCTTAACTGTAAGCTCTTCTAACGGTATCTGCTCCCCTGGTACACGCAAACACTTCTTTAGCTGAGACACATGAAACACATCATGTACACCTAACAAACTCGCAGACAATTCCAACTGATAAGCTACTTCTCCACGTCTCTCTAAAATCTTGAAAGGCCCAATATACCTTGGTGCTAACTTAAGTTTCTCTTGAGCTAACCATTGTGCAAGATGAAGAGGTTGAGGTGATCCATGAGACGATGTTGTTGCTCCTCTTCTTCTTCTATTCCTTCTCCAATCTCTCTTCCTCTCCATTCTCTCTCTAGTTCTAGGGTTCTTCCATGTTCTTGAGTGTAGAGAGAGAGGGTGAGTTGCAAATGAGTGGATGAGTGAGAGAGAGGGTGAAGTGGAGGGTTTTCAGCTGATGGAGTCTCCACACTCGTGCTGACATGTGGGTCCAAGGAATACAAGTGAAGGACAGCTCATCTTGCACTCTCTGTTTCTGTTCGAAGGATTGGCGGACGATCCGCAGGATCTGGCGGACGCACCGTCGGCTCTCTATCTTGGTGAGATTGGTTCAGGGATCAACCATCTAATATTGAGTGTTAACCTTTGTATCCAATTGAGTAGGAGACGTCTTCGAGAGGATAGTAATCCATGTTGAGTCTTTCGGATCAACTCTTTGGGGTAACCGAACATACTTATCCTAATATCAATTCGGGACTGACTCCGGTCTTCTTGATTCCATCTTGAATGCGTTGATTACTACACTTGAGTTGGTGAACCAAGGGTTCTCGGTGTCACAAAAGCATCAGGGATCTTTACTGGTAATCCTGAGTTTGGGTTGGTCTTCACTCTAGAGGTTTTGTAGTTGGAATGACTGCGGGTCGTTACAAGTTCTCCCCTCCTTAAAATAGAGCTCGTCCTTGAGCTCAGCCAAGAATAAGGTTGGTTGTCTTTGGGAGATTCTGATTGGCTATTATGAGAATTCCACTTATTCTCGAGCTCGGTGACCTTTTCCTTTCTGGGATTCCAACATGTTGTTTACCTTCTGCAAGGGTTGGTGACTTCTATCATTCTTCTCCGAGGGTCAAAAACTATCATAACAAGTTGAGTTAGGCAGAAAATATTTGAGCAGTTGGCCTTCGCATTAGGGTGCTCTGTGTGTCACATGTAGTTGTTGGTCTGTGGCTCTATATCGTAATCTCATTGGGGTGTTCGTGAATCTCCAGATGGGTGTAGTTTGGTGTAGGCTTCAGACTCTTGGATGATAAGGATAAGCTTGGAGACATCGTGAGAGGATTGAGTTGCAGTACTCACGATCTTATTCCTTGAGATAAAAGAGTAGTTGCCACTGTCGGGAATCCATCCATGCATGAAGATCGGTAATTGGGCTTTACCATTTTGCTAGGGTCCATCTTCGATATCACGACCATGCCATCCATGGTACACACATGTATATATATATGACTGGTTTACCAGATAGCCGTATTCGTCTACGGTTTCCAAGTTGATTGGTTGGTCATTGGGTGCTATCGGACTATCCGCTGGGAATACCAGATGGTCTGGTAGGGCTAGGGTTTCTGAGGTTGTGTTGACTATTGTCGACTGCTCTAGCGGACGCTCCGCCGAGTGTAGCGGATGATCCGTCGGTCCGTGACTATATAAGGTCTGAGAGTGACCGATGAGTTTTAGTTTTCCATTTCTATCCATGCCATCGCTTCTGCCGACACTGTCGCTGTCTCTGTCGACTCTTGTGTGCGCCGGTGAACTCCGAGGGTCGGGGCGCCTTCTACGAGCATCCCCATCATGAAGGGAAGGTGAGCTTTTGATTCCTTCGCTTCGTTTCTCTTCCCTTTCTCTTTTCTTTCTTTGCACTTAAGGCTTGCTTGATCTATGGATTGTTTAGGTTTTGGGGCAAACCATCTCAGGGTCTTGATAGAACATATGTAGATACGCCTTTGTATTCATTTTGGTGAAGTAGAGTGGCTTGAATCCATGGAAAGGGGGATTTTTGGGTTCTTGCGGTTGCCGTTCATATTTCACTGTCTTCGACTCCCGATGGACTCTCCGTGGTGCCTGGCGGATGCTCCGTCAGCTCTGTGACACTTAGAACAATTTCTCTGAACTCGGCTGTTGCATTTGAGTGCACTGGCGGACGGTCCGTGAGATTCACGGACGCTCCGCAAACTAGTTTGTAGCTGTCAATGCTCTCTGTGTAGACAATTTTGTTAGCGGAACATTCTAGTGTATCTGGCGGATGCTCCGCAAGTCACAGTCTGCTCTCGGCTTTGGATAGTAGCATGGTTATATAACTTGACGGACGGTCCGCTGTTACTAGCAGACGATCCGCCGGTCCTCGACCAGTGCTGATTATATTCCATTCAGTTCTATCTTAACTTCCAACTCTCATATGCAGTTCTTATATATTCTATACTCTGGGCACTTGGTACTCCTACTGTAGCTGGTCATTATTGCATGTTTGATAGTCCAAATTGCTCTTATTCCAATAAACTTTCTGACTTAGATTGTATCATCTAGATTTCTTGACTTATCGATTCTTGTTTCTTCTTGTTGCAGGATTGGTGCCATTCTTCGCCGCCGTCAGGAAGAAGCAAGTTCGAGGGCTGGTTCTTCCGGAGATAGTAGTAATGAGGAGGGAACGCAGCCGATGGACATGTTGGCAATTCCAGCCATTCGTTACCATTAGGTGCCGGAGGAGTTCAGCAAGGTTTGTCCATCCAGGCATTTTGGGCAGGCTAAGGATTTTCCATCGTCCTATTTCCACACTAGCTCTCAGTTCAAGCTGTTCCGAGGAGGTTTGGACACAAGGCCGATGCATGAACAACAATGGGTGAGTTGGGTGTACTTGGAGAGCTTCAGGCACATGGCCGTTTTGGTTGACATGTTCAGAGCCATGGGTTGGAGGAATGTGCTGGGCTTCAAGCAAGATTGGAATGAAGCAGTGATTAGGCAATTCTATGCCACTCTGGAGGTTAGAGCTCAGAAGGAAAAACTTGTTTGGATGACTGGCATCAAGAAATTCAAGGCCATTTTCAAGGATCTTGCAGCAGCTGTTGGTCTGAACTACCGCGAGATGAAGCGGGGTAGATTGGTTGTTGATCTTCCAAGGGTGCAGCCGGGTGATGTCGAGGGTTTCCATTACCAGGAGACATCCATTTATGGTCCGCAATGAGGCTTGAGAAGGATTCCAAAGTTAGTCTACGAGATTCTGAGGCGTACTCTTGTGCCTTCTACAGAAGGTAATGGCATGCCATTGGTTGGCCCTTCTATGAGATCATGACTGCTGTGATGTCCGGGGAGAAGATCAACTTGATCAACTGGATGGTGAACCGTATGATGGATTGCAAGCGGGATGTGCACTCACCTTTAGCTTTTCGGCCGTTCATCATGGCTTTGGTGCTGCGCACAGTTGGTGACTTTAGAGGTGTGTCGGAGACTAAGCATCAGGTTTATCGGTCGTTCGACGATCAACGAGGCTTCTTAGAGAGAATCGTCGCCAATGTTCTTTGGAGTTCCTCCGTCGCAGTTTCTAGGTGCGTTCAAGAATTTTCATCATCTTTCTTCCTCCTATGGCTTCTTCTCATTCTCCATACTTCTTTATGTTCTAACTCGCTCGACCTCATTCGTGCAGAGCCTGTTCCATTGGAAGTGGTCCCTCCTGACAGTCCGGTGCCACTTGAGGTAGTTCCGCCTACGCCAGATGAATATCAAGGTCCTTCCTCTTCAGCTTCTGGTTCCTACAATGCAGGTTACATCTCACACTTCGGCCCCGTTTGGGACGGCTTCCGTCGGCTCCGGCTTTTCTGACCGTGACACTGTAGCAACACTGTACTGTTCATCGAAGCCGGAGAAGCCACTTTTCTGGCTTTTCCCCGCGTGTACAGTGCGCGTGCTACAGCGAGACAGGAAGTAGAAGAGCGAAAACCAGCTTTTTGCTACAGTGTTCCTACAGTGTTTGTCAGGTAAGCCGGAGCCGACGGAAGCCGTCCCAAACGGGGCCTTCATTCTTCTAGATTATATCTCCATCTCTGTTCACTGCACTTTATAAAAGTTATCCACTTTCTTGTTTTGCCTATAGGTGCTTCCTCGTCGAGCACTCCTGCTCATGTTGCTTGTCGGACCAGGGGTACATCCCATCGCCATGGTTTCTTCCATGGATGAAGCCTTTGCTGGTGATGGAGGTGTCTTATCTTTGTGAGCAGTAAGGGTAGCATGTGTCATCTTGTTTGCCAGTACTTTGTTCCAGTTGGGATCATGGTTGTACCAAGTAGGCTGTGTTGGTGGTTCTTATCGACAAAATCCAACCGACAACTTAAGTCCAAAAAGGAGAAAACTAGCATGTTTTACACACATATGCATTTACTATTAACAAAGTTCCACTTGTATTGCAAGATTACTGTTTTGTAGGTCATATACAAGAATACAGTTAAAATATGATCAAGAATACGCACTCCAGAAAGCGTAAAGCAGATCCTACATACGCAAATAAGCAAAGCAATCCACTTACCTAAAGAATCTGGGCCAAGCACCGGCGTGGAAGCACTCTAGGCCCAACTAGCAACCCACCACACGAAGGCAGTGGTGAGACGGGTCAGGCCTGGTGCGGCGCACCATGGGTGCGGCCGCACCGCCCCCAGCTCTGCTCGGTCCCACCTTGCTCTGGCGGTGCATTGAAGACACGTAGAGGCGGTTTTGGCTAGTTTCTGTACTTACCTCTCCGAAACCGACCTGTACTTAGTATAAAAAGAGGGGGAGAGCTCTCTCCAATACACACCAACATTTGGAGCTCTACCTCACTACCACCTCTTGTAATCTTCTTTTAGTTGTTTTTAGAGCTTGGCAAAGCTACTCTTGGAGAGCTTGACCCTTGGAGAGGAATCTTGGTATGAATAAGATGAAGCTCTTTTCCAAAGTCTTGTTCTCTACTTATCAATATAGTCATACTTATGAACTAGAGTATAGTTCTTATGTTACGATCATGGCATATGAATTAGCATATAGTTCTTATGTTATGAACTTAACATGTAGAACTTTAAGCTTTATCATTCATGCATCTTATATGAGTAAGATTAGAGCTAAGTTGAGGTGGCGGATCGTCGTGCCCTTTGTGCTTGCCCATATCCTTGCTTGTCGATCCGTAGGATCGGAGTCCCGGGGGATATGGGTAGTTTCCTTTGTATACAAGCGTGGTGCTCGAGTACATAGGGACCGGAGGATGCATGGTCTTACTCGATGGTTGAGGGGTAGGCGGCAGGTGGTGACAGCCCTATCCATCCTTCGTAACCCCCACGTTTGGGTAGGGTGTAGGAGTTTAAATTGTCACATGAGGTTGCTGGCAGACCAATACTTGGTGGCCTCCCAACCGATCTCATACTTTGAGCTAACTCTTATTTATGTATATGTATGATCACTTGCTTTTCTTTGCATGGCTATATGGCTATATTAGGATATGCCTACTCCACTTAGGAAACATTCTTTTATTCTTTTCCTTTTCCTTTATCCTTGAGGTTGGCCCAAGTGTGTGTCACACTATCTTAAACCATACCATGTTTACCCCTGCTATGAACATTGGTCTAATATGCATTCATGTTATTTTGTTCATGCACCAATTAGATACTTTTATACCATGCCTTCCTTTGGGAAAATATAAATAACGATACCCTGAAATACTTCCGGGTGAAATGCTACAACGATAATTCCGTGCGCTTGCGGATTTGTTCTGTAAACGTTAAGAACTATGGTCAAGGTATTTCTTGGTAGCATTGCTAATTCTAGTAGTGATGCTAAGAAACGCCAACAAGCATTTCTGGCATTGTCACTGGAGATGGGCTCTATCTCTATTTCTGGCGACGACGTTTAAAAATGCCAACAAGCATTTCTAGTGCCATTGCCGGGGAAGGCATTGGTTAAAAAGAATCTAATGGGACATCATCATGATGATATGCATGTGTAGTAACCATTGTTTTTGACAGGCTAATCTTTGATGTTTTCTCCTGTTGTGGATGAAAACAGGATAGTGTTTGACCGGTTTCGTCTTGCCAGAAAACTACATTGAAAATCCAGAGGCACTCCTAAGGAAGAGAAGGTCCCGTACCGCTTCTTTTTCTGCTACTCCGCCGACGAATGTAACAGTCACCCCCGCACCATCCACTACTTCCGCTATGGCCCAGAAGACACTCCGTGAGTTCTCCGTCCCCACCGTTGCTAACGTGCCCGTTGGGCCCTCTATCAACGTAGGTGACAAGAATTTTGAACTCAGGACTAGCCTAATCACGATGGTGTAGGCAAGCCCATTTTGTGGTTTGCCAAGTGAGGACGCAAACGTGCACCTACAACACTTCCTTGAGCTGTGTGACACCATCGTGATCAAAGACATCGTACCAGAAAGTATCAGGCTCCGTCTGTTTCCCTTCTCCCTTGTGGGGAAGGCGAAGCAGTGGTTTTACAAGGACAAGGAAGCTGTCAACATGTGGGCAAAATGCTCCACGGCGTTCCTCGCCAAATTCTTCCCCATGGGCAAAACCAATGCCCTGAGGGGAAGAATTTCCAATTTCTAGCAGAATTCCATGGAATCTATCCCCGAGGCATGGGAAAGGCTGCAAGAATATATCCAAGCATGCCCACACCACGGGATAGAAAGCTGGCTTGTGCTCTAGAATTTCTACGATGGGTTAACACCCATGTCAAAGGGGCACATCGATGCCTCTACTAGAGGAGGTTTCCTCTCCCTCACCATCGATGGAGCTATGGCTCTCATCGAGAAAATGGTGTCCAATCAGAGTTGGGGGGAGGAAAGATCACAAAAACAACAAAAAGGCATGCATACCGTGAAGGGGCGGATATGCTTGCTGCAAAAATAGACCTCCTCATGAAGTGCTTGGAAGAACGTGCTGTAGAAAACGAGGCAATGATGAAAAGCACGGTTCAAGCCATGGACTCGCATATGACATGCGAGGTCTGTGGGAATGCTGGCTATTCAGGGAATGATTGCCCCGAAACCCACGAAGAAGCTGACTTCATCAACAACGGGTTTCACCAACAAGGAGGTAATAATGGGTGGAACAACCAGTCGCGCTCACAAGGAGGTAATAATTACAATTTGAATTTCAATTCTATCTGAATTCAAATCAGCCCTCCTTAAAAGATTTAGTATTAGGGCAAGCTAAAATCAATGAAAATCTTACTAAAAAGCTTGTCTCTAATGATAAAATTCTTGAAAATATAAATACTAAAATTGAAGGTTTCACTTCTTCTATCAAGAACCAGCTAAGCTTTAACAAAATGATAGAAACACAATTAGCTCATATTGCTGCTGTAATTCATGTTGATAATAATGGGAAAATCCTAGGGAAACTCAAGAATTCCCTCAAGGGGTGGTAAGACCACTCGTGATCCACCAAACCCTAACCATTCAGCAGGAAAAGCAAAAGAGCACCAGGAAGACGAACCTTCATCGTCAAAGAAAACACAAAAAGAGCAAGAATAAGAGGAAATGGCACCATGAGACTTCACCGACACAAGCTACCTGCCGTTTCCCACCAGAAATAGGAAGCAAGCCGTGGACGAGCAATTCGCTCGATTTGTTGAGATGATCGAGAAGATACATGTGAGCATTCCATTAATGGACATCTTGCATGTACCTTCTTACGCCAAGTACATCAAGGACATCATCAACAACAAACATCCACTACCATCCACGGAGGTCATCAAGCTGACGGAGGAATGTAGCGGTGCTATACTCAACCATCTACCTGAAAAGAAGGACCCTGGGTGCCCCACAATCACATGCTCCATCAGGACCCAGCAATTCGACCACGCCTTGTGCGACCTTGGGGCTAGTGTAAGTGTTATGCCCAAGGTCGTCTTCGACACACTAAACTTCACACATCTCGCGCCAACGCCAATGTAGCTCTAGCTGGCCGATTCATCGGTCCGCTACTCGGCAGGGATTGCCGAAGATATCCCGGTGAAAATCTAGGGTTACTTCGTCCCTGTTGACTTCATGGTGCTCGATATGGAAACCACGAAAGAGTTGCCCTTCTGGAGCACAGTGGGAGCACAAATTGATATTGGAATAGGAGAAATCTGCTTCAACGTCAATGGCAATGAAGAGAAGTTTGATTTTCGGCCCAGGCAGGAGCAATGCTCCATGATCAGGATCAAATATGGGCCAAATCCACAAGGTGTAAAGGATGTTGTGATTCAACCTCAACTGGTGGACAGCCTCGGTACCAACAAAAAGAAGAACAAAGAAATCAAGAAGAGGCTGGAGGAGGAGCAAATCAAACAACTCCCAAAAGAAGGAACTCCAAAGCCCATTTCCACACCACCAAAGAAGAACAAAAAGGTGTGGAGAACAAAAGAAGCAGCTCTGAAATCCACCACCACACCACCAAAATTCAACAAAATGGTGTGGAAGCCCAAGCAAGTACAACCATCCACTTCTCCTGGATTGGATGTATCATCAACAAGCAAAAACTGAAAGGAGAAGAGTCTTGCCCAACGGACTATAAACGTTGAGCCCTCGCCAATGGTAATAGGTAGTTATCTCATGTTTAAATTCCTAAATGCATCTTTAAATTCACACATAGCATGTTCAAAATTCTTGCATATGCATCAAAATTTTCGAAATTCAAAATATCAACTTTTTAGTTATTAAAATGTCTTTCTAAAAAAAATTCTTTCTCTATACAAGTATGTTTTAGTTTGGGTATGATAAGTGTGCCATCATATTTCCATAGGCTCTTTAAGTTAAGCATGGTGCTTAGTTTATTTAGCCTACCTTAATCAAATCAGTTTTGATTATTGAACCAAATCTGCTAGTATAGATTTTTGTTGTTAATAAGAATGGCTCTCTGGTTCACAATTTTTCACCTCCGCTCAATAAATCTTGGTCATTCTGTCATGCTTCCTTTCTCTATGCAAGTATGCTGTGGTTTGGGGAATGATGATTGATCCATCATTCTTCCATAGGCTTTTTAACTTAAGCATGGTGCTTAGTTTATTTAGCCTACCTTGATCAAACTAAATGTTTAGTTTGATTTTTGAACCAAAGCTACTAGTATAGATTTTGGTTGTTTTTATAGACTAACCCCTGCAAAGATTTATCAATATCATGAGGGTGAGTCTTGAAGATGACAACGAAGATGAAATTTTGTGAACCTTAAACAAATAAAAAAGGAAAATAATATAAAATAAAATAATACCTATCCTCGAGTTTGCCTCTTTGTTTAATAAAATCAGCTGAAGGACCATAGGTCTAAAGCTAGCTTGGGGGAGGAACCCCACACCCGAGGTGACTTGTATCTTTGCATTCATGTTTTATTGCCAAGTATTTCTTGCATTTAAAAAAAATCAAAACATGATAAAAAGACCAAAAATATTTATTCCACTCATATATGTGTTGTAAAAAATGTTTAGTTCATCCTTATTGAAATGATGAATAGTTGCCATGTCTTATATTTCATCTGTGCCTAGTTTATAACTTAGCTTTCCCCAAGATTTGAGTTTATTGCCTAAAAATGTCTCATCCTGAAAACTTGAAACTTGTGGGTTGCAAATGCATGATCTAGTCTAAGTTGTTGCGAGATATGATACGGTATAGACGGAATTTGCTATGACTTTGTTCTTAGAGAAACTTGACATCCGGACTTTTTATTTTCAAAAAGCTAAAATTCAAAAGTTCCTCAATGATGATATATCCTACCAAAGCCATATGATTTTATACATTGCAAAACCTTATACTCATATGCTGCTTGTTATCATGTTGAGCTTTGTCAAATTATTGTGACCCTTGTTGAGATTCTTTTCATGCACCCATGATCAAGTTCACGTACACTCCAGATATAAAAATGCTGACTCTTACACTGAGAGTTACGCAAAAACATGCCATCCATCCACCAAAATAAATAAATACTCCATACATGTGTTATGACTTTCTCTCTCAAAAGTTCCAAAAGAGATATGGGCTATGCAAAAAGAAGGAAGAAAAGAAAAGAAAAATCCATGCCAAAGAGCATGAGTGAAAAAAACAAAAAAAATCAAATCCATGCTTAAACGCATGAGAAGAAGAAAAAGAGAGATAGCCCATATTTCCAAGTTCCAAATAAAAGAGAGGGAGTCATGAAGAAGGAGTTCAAAAATAGGCATAGAATATATTCCACACACTTGCACATCTTGATCAAAGTTTATGACTTGCATCTCCTTGGATCCGATTTTTGACTTAGCAAAATTATGTGATGCAAGTATGACTTGTTTTCATACCTACCTAGACCTCCATATAAGCCTTTTAGATGGTAGGATGAAAAGAAAGGCAATATCAAAAGCTTTTGGTGAGGATCATACACATTTTGAGCAATCAAGTGTATCATTCAAGGAACTTAACTTTACTTTGCAAAATTTCCAAAACCTGCGGAAAGAAAGTTGATCAAAGAATGAATGATAAGCGGCTCTATGGAAACTGTTCTATCTTGCAACCACCCATGACTTGGAGAAGGCTAAAAAGCCCCACCGGTAATGAGATAATAAAGGGTGGATAGAATGCCGATTTATTCAAATTAAGGAAGAAAACTTTGTAATAAACATGGCACTTATGAAATGTAATCGACATAGTAGCAACTCCTGATCAACAACCAGTGTCTTAGTTTTTGCTCGAGGATGAGCAAAGGGTAAGCTTGGGGGATTTTGTTGGTGGTTCTTATCGACAAAATCCAATGCCAACTTAAGTCAAAAAAGGAGAAAACTAGCATGTTTTAAACACATATGCGTTTACTATTAACAAAGTTCCACTTGTATTGCATGATTACTGTTTTGCATGACATATACAAGAATACAGTGGAAACATGATCAAGAATGCACAATCTAGATAGCGTAAAGCACATCCTACATAAGCAAATAAGCAAACGAGCCCACTTACCAGAAGAATCTGGGCCAAGCACCGTCGTGCAAGCACTCCAGGCCCAACCAGCAATCCACCACGCGAAGGAGGTGGCGAGATAGGCCAGGCCTGGTGCGCTCGGTCCCACCTTGCTCTGGCGGTGCATTGATGACACGTAGAGGCCGTTTTGGCTAGTTTCCACACTTACCTATCCCAAAACCGACCTGTACTTGGTATAAAAAGAGGGGGGAGAGCTCTCTCCAATACACACACCAATATTTGGAGCTCTACCTCACTACCACCTCTTGTAATCTTCTTTTAGTAGTTTTTAGAGCTTGGCAAAGCTACTCTTGGAGAGCTTGACCCTTGGAGAGGAATCTTGGTATGAATAAGATGAAGCTTTTGTCCAAAGTCTTGTTCTCTACTTATCAATACAATCATACTTATGAACTAGAGTATAGTTATTATGTTATGATCATGGCATATGAATTAGCATATAGTTCTTATGTTATGAACTTAACATGTAGAACTTTAAGCTTTATCATTCATGCATCTTATATGAGTAAGATTAGAGCTAAGTTGAGGTGGCGGATCATCGTGCCCTTTGGGCTTGCCCATATCCTTGCTTGTCCATCCATAGGGTCAGAGTCCTAGGGGGATATGGGTAGTTTCCTTTGTATACGAGCGTGGTGCTCGGGTACATAGGGACCAGCGGATGCATGGTCTTACTCCATGGTTGAGGGTAGGTGGTAGTTGGTGACAACCCTGTCCGTCCTTCGTAATCCCCCATGTTCGGGTGGGGTGTAGGAGTTTAAATTGTTACATGAGGTTGCTGGCAGACCAATACTCGGTGGCCTCCTGACCCATCTCATACTTAGAGCTAACTCTTATTCATGTATATGTATGATCACTTGCTTTTCTTTGGATGGCTATATTAGGATATGCCTGCTCCACTTAGGAAAGATTCTTTTATTCTTTTCCTTTTCCTCTATCCTTGAGGTTGGCCTAAGTGTGTGTCACACTATCTTAAACCATACCATGTTTACCCCTGCTATGAACATTGGTCTAATATGCATTCATGTTATTTTGTTCATGCACCAATTAGATACTTTTATACCATGTCTTCCTTTGGGAAAATAAAAATAACGATATCCTGAAATACTTCTGGGTGAAATGCTACAACGATAGTTCTGTGTGCTTGCGGATTCATTCTGTAAACGTTAAGAACTATCATCAAGGTATTTCTTGGCAGCGTTGCTAATTCTAGTAGCGATGCTAAGAAACGCCAACAAGCATTTCTGGTGTTGTCGCTGGAGATGGGTTCTATCTCTATTTCCGGCGACGATGTTTAGAAATGCCAACAGGCTATCGGATACTTAAATTAACTCTCTATGCTGGGTAGTCCATCCATCGAGATGGTGTGTTACTTTGGGTCGATACTTTCAGTTTAGCTCCATGTTTGTGTATGTGTTTGTCTTGGAATCTAATAGCTTTGATATGGATGATGTGCGCATGGTTTGCCTGACGTTTGTTGATTCTGAGATCAGGAATTAGATCAAGAAACAAGGGTGACTCTGTTGAAATTTCCATGCTAGATAAGAGATAAGGATTGCCTTTAGGTACTCGAGAAATCAGGAATCCTTCAGAGATGAGATAAAGGATAAGGGATTAAGGATCCAATTCAACTTCTAGAGACTTAGGAGATTTGGGACTAGAGAAATTAGATAAGGAAGATCGAGATCGCTCTCTTCGGTGCTTATAACATTTACACACTTAAGACTTAGGGCGACTTACTTATAGCTACAACTCCTCACCTGGGTGACTCTCTATTGTTCCACCCGATACCCACGATCTATTCACTACCAAGTTGACCTATTACTAATTTCAGAAAACAGTTTTACTTTAGTTGAGTACTCCTTTCAAGACACAAGGGAAGGAAAGGGGCTGAGATAACCTAAGGGATAAGAGTTAGTATGACTCATAGGGTTTGCGCTAAAGCATAGAGATTTCATTTTAAAAAAGATTTTATGGTACGACAATCAAGTCATGTAAGGTTTGACCAAAGGATCGTGACGTGTAAGTCAACCACCGCTCTAATACCCGTCTGTGAGGGTGTGTTCCTGTATCTGCCTGACCAACACAGGTGTCGTCCAATTGACCAACCTATCTTAGTCCCGATCGATACAGGGCCCTCAGGAGAGTGCCATCCACACCTCCTCTTCAGGATCTTTTTAACGGTCGAGTGGCACGGAATGGTCCATTCATCAAACTTTAACATAACCATACCATTATACCTCAATTACAACTTTCATGCTAAAAACATCATTGACCATTACATTTAGAAAAATAAATCATTTAACATCCAAGGCTACTGACTTTCCCATCTAAGTTGTACTTTCATAAATTCGCTCATACTTTTATCATAATTAGCATGCAGCTCATCTTGGAAGCGCCCACTCCAAGGTCTGCTATTCTTCGACTTATCGAGGCTTGCTCAATTGTCACCAAGTCGAAGTTCCTACAAAACAACTTAACAACAGCACCGTGAGTACAGTGCGTACTCGCATGACTTAATTCCATCTTATGAAAATATTTGGTGGATGCAAAAAGGAATTAATAGGCATTTGTACATTTGCATAAAAGCATGGCGTTTGTTAATAAGATGACATGCTCATGATTCATATTTCAATTAACTATCAATTATAAGTTCATGATAAGTAGTAAGGAGTAACATAATTGAAGTGATCAACATCATAATTCATCTCATATTCAAGTATCATCATCATTATTACCATGGATCTAGAAGTAAGAACAACTGGTTCCGTCCTAAAGGACTTCAGGCTTTCAATAATCTCTGCAGAGGTGTACAACTGTACCCACACAGACAAACGAGACTAACCTCCATACCCGTGCGCCAGGATAAGGGTTGCCTCACGTCATCCAACCTTTCCCAAGTGTGGCTCTCATATCCACAAACGGTTTGAGTGGGTACCGATGGAATGCTGTCACATCTACACTACGTCATCCTCTCACGCCGAATCTGTGCAATAAGCGAGTCATCACCGAGTAATCAGCTTACCGCCCCTATTTGCGATATGTGGTCTGTACGGGTGGTTACTCAGACTCGCTATCCCAAGGAACGGTCCTTAACTACTCCACGAGCTATGTCACTTGAGATCCAACACTCACAGTGACCTTACCCCTTGCTTGAGTAGAGATTACCAAATTGATCATCATGTTTACATTTCAAGTTAGGGTTGGTCCTTAGTCATGTTTAAACAACACTAAGTCAAGTTTAAACCCTTGTAAATTTTAAGTGATTACTTATCCTGGTGTAGCTTCCTACACGCACGAGAGTGAGTTCCCTTCGCACACTCAACTTATAACGTTGCTAAGCAAATAAGCAATTTAGCGTTCCAATCCCTGTTGGTTAGATGAAAGGCTCTACTAACTAATTAGTGAGTAAATTCTAGGTTAATGAAGCAAGATTAATTTACTTAATCAAGTTTAGATGAAATGCAGACTCATAATGAAACAAGTAGTGAGTATCCAAAATAGGGTTGGTGGGTTGCTTGCCTGGTCATTCCATCCCGGTGACTGGGGTGACGATGATGATCTATACATGTGCCTCACTTGCTATGTGTTCCTGAAAGAGAGAAAGAACCTACTGAAGAGAGACATCGATGTTGGAGCTGATAAAAAGATTTGAGATCGAAGACTAGGTTAAGATTTGGAACTTGGGAAGAGATCTCTAGTAAGGTTCTACCACTACACTATTTAACTCTAAAGAGGTTAAAGGTTGGGTATTGTTGACCTCTTGAGTAAGGATGGGGCTTACTCAACACTTACTAGTAGCTGGCGGACTCTCTGCTAGGTTTGGTGGACGCTCCGTGGATCTGCGAAATGTTCCAAGGAACATTCCGGTAGGATCTGTCTTAAGCATTTCTAGGCTCAGGGTGTCTCAGCGGACAGTCCATGACAACTGACAGACGCTCCGTGGGAACTGAACCCTCTTGGGTTCTCTGTGTTTTGTTTATATAAACTGGCGGATACTTTGCTAATTATGGCGGACATTCTGGTGTGAACTAGGTACTGTCAAGTTTGCTGAGTTTAGCTATTGATTAAATTGTCGGACGATCTGGTGGTACTGAACTAGGTGCTCTCGGGTTGCTTGGAAATCAAGCATTAAATTTTGGTGGACACTCCACGAGGTATGGTGGACACTTCGCCGTCTCACTCAAAAGGGTTATGTGGGTGTGGTTGTGAAGTTTCGGCTAAGTTTTGGACTGTCGGACTCTCCGTCAAAATTGGTGGACTCTCTGTTAGATTGGCGACAGACACTAGGTGCAAGGCTCTTGTGGGGTTTCTTGGGAATTCAACCTTAGATGTAGCAAGCTATGGTTCATGCATGTGAAGGGGGTTCCTAGGGTACTTTAGGTAGCTTGTTAGGATCAAGATAGTTAGGGTTTGGGCTAAGGTTACCAAATGCAAGATGTGATTGGGAATTAAACCAGGATAGGAAAAATAGAGAACTTGATCTTGAGATTGAGCATGGCAACTTAGCTTGAGATTTTTGAAGGTTTCCTTGCAACCAAGATTTAGGATGGAGCTTCTTGAATCCATGCTTCAAAACCAACAAGATAGAGTGACTTCTCATCAGCTCCTCTTGCAAAAATCCATGAAAATGCATGAGAGGGAAAAATTCAAGAGGGACATGGGTGATTGATCTAGGAGAAGATCTCTTGAACTTACTCCACATATGACAGAACCACCACCAGCAAGAAATCCTCAAATCTTGCACCCAAAACCACAAGTTAGGTTCTTGGGGTCAAATCCAAAGAAATGAGAGAAGTTTCTTGTCACACCCAATTTTAAGGATAAAATTGAATGCACTAAACTCATGTGTGCCCAGAGATTAGTCACACACACAAGCTGACAAATTATAAAAAGTATCATCACAGTGTATCATACATCACGATTAATAACATAACATAGTCTTACACAACACATTGGAAAATAAAAAGATAGCTCTCACGTGGAAGCTCCAACACAGGGACGGTCAACTGGTTGACCACAAGCCTAATAATCCTCCGGAAACTCCTCATACACGTTGTCATCTGTTACCCATCTGGGATTTTTATCCAAATATAGAAAATAAACAAGCGTATGTACTTCCCGTACTTAACAAGATAACATAGGGTTCATGAGGCTCAAAAAAGATGACAATGGTTTACTACAGTTAGCACTTTTAGTAAGTCAAGATTTTATCATCAGTTATTATCAAGTTATGCTTAAGCTCCCATTTAAACCCACTTAATCAGATATCAGCATCATTTGGATCATATCATCATATACCATCATAAATGAACAATACTGAGCAACCAATTATTCTATGAGTTTTCCGGGCCGCTCGTGACTGTGAGCATGGCTGTTATAACAGTTTGTAACCCTCTACAGAGGTGGTGCACATTCACCACGAGTCGTGATTCCCATATGCTCGGGTTAATTACTCCCATATCATTGCCAAGGTGAGCGGGTAGGGTACACTATGAAGCCATTTCATAGGTTTCTCTAACAAGTTAGGGCCGCTAGGTTTCCTCGGCAGGCAGATGTAGGAACCCCCCTTTCCTATGGCACATATCCATCACGGCTATACACATAGGAATAGAGGCAGTCCTATACCCAATGTGGCAAGCCCCTTTTGCGCCATAAAGGTAACCTCTAACAAGCTAGAAAAGGTCCTATTACTGAGCTAAAGTCAGAGCCTTATGACCCTCATGGTTGCACTGTCGGTCCCAGCTTTTGTCGACAGATAAGTCCTTATGGAGGGCCGAGAGCATCATGATCGAAAGTCATTCGCTCCTTCGCCCTATAATTCAGTTGTTTAAAAGCCAATTTTACCTTTTCGTTCCATAGAACCATTACTCATTATGTAGATCAGGTATAGTTACATTGAACGCTAGCAAACTACCCATATGCATATAACCCATAGGAGACAAGGAACAGGATAATCAATCACTAGGATGTCCTTACGGGTATCATAATTGGACGCATGCAAATGAGTAATTAATAAATGGTGAATAGGCATCAAGGTAAATCCCATGCTATACTTGTCTTGGTTAGCAAACTCCTATTGGTCTTGCTGGTCGTCGAAGAACTCTTGGTCTCCAACGTTCTCCTCACCGTCTGAACGCAACAAACACGACAACATACAACATTCCAAGGGCATTCATGCAAAGCAAACTATTCTATAATTAGAACAGTACACCAACAGTGTAGAAAACAAGATAAAATGTTTATGAAAAGAATCTACGTCTCGCTACGATCACGTCAACGCGAAGTTCACGAAAATCAGAGCTAAAACACGAAAGTTATGAATTAAACGGGGTTTCCTATTGCAATTTCTTTAATTAAACCTAACCATGAAATTTAAAAGTTGCAAACATGATTAACAGTGGTACTAACACATAGATTATACAATTACGAAACTAAAGCAATTTGAATGGGTCAATTCGGAGCTAAAACAAAGTTTTTATGAGCAAAACAAATCCAGTGGCATTTCTGTAAATACTAAAAAATGTATTTTGGACTAAAACAGTATATTTTACGTTTTCAAAAGGAGAAAGCGTACTCAGGAACTGTGTTATGGACTGCGGGTTCTATTTATCAAAACCTGGGGGTCTCTTTAGAAAAATAACCCGCGAAGGGGTATCGGCCTACGTGGGCCGTTGGATCAAGAACGGGTGGATCAGATTAGATCTAGGGGGAGAGAGAGAAAGAGTTGGCCGAAACAGTGGCTCCAGTGGTGGCGCTCCATGGCCGGTGGCGTGGAGCTCGCCGGAGTGCTTGGTTCGGGGGCTACGGTCCACGGTTCAAAGAACCGAGGACACCGGGAGAGAGAGGGGAAATAGGCGAACTCGGCCATGCCGAGAAGGCGGCCGGAGGAGAGGTCCGAGGCGGCAGTCGCCATGGCCGTTAATGCGGAGCACGTCGGTGCACGCAAAATGGACCCTAGAAACCGTGAAACAAGAAAACAATGACACAGGGAGAAAGAGGGGAGCAAGGGTGTTCTCACAGCGGGGAAAAACGTTGTCGACGATGGCTTGGGGATGGCTGTCCACGTGGAGGGGCGGACGGCGGACCTCGGCTTGTCAGTGCGGTGGTTACGGCCTCTGCTGCGCTCGGCGAACGCGAAGAAGAAGCGGGGAAAAGCAGCAGGGGGAGCGGCGGGGGTCACGACTTCGTTTTAAATGAGGCCGGGGAGCGGGGCGACGCGCCCACGACGCCAGGAGTGGGGCGGCGGTTGTGGCTTGGACTAGACGCGGCGGTTACGAGAGGTGGGGGAAGGCGCCGACAGGCGGGCCCGGGCTGGCAGCGGCTGAGGCACAGAGAAGGACGCGGCGGCAGTTGCTGGCGATGCTGGGCTGCAGCTGAGGAAGCAGCTCGGCTCGGCTGGGCCGGCCCAAGAAGGAAGCGGGGGAGGGGAAAAGAGAAGGCGCGCGGGCCGGCGGGAGAAAAGGGCCTGCGGGCCAAAAATGAGGAAGGGAGGGGAAGGGGAAATGAATTTCCTTTTCTTTTTCCAATAAATTTTCCAATTCCATTTTCAAATAATTTTTGGATCCTTTTAAGTTTAAATCAAAACCACTCATTACAAAAATAAAAGTGCAGCAGCATGTATGCATCAAGAGGTTACTAACCTTATATTTGATGTTAATTTCATGAATTTATTAATTTCCTATATTTTGGATGCACACATAATAACATAATTAAATCAAATTTTACTTATTTTAAAAGAATGAAATTTTTGGGTGTTACAATTCTACCCCCCTTAAGATGAATCTCGTCCCCGAGATTTGGGTGATTGCTTACTCAAATAGTTATGGATAAGACTTTCGCAATTCCTCTTCTCTTTCCCAAGTAGCCTCATCCTCTGTATACCGATTCCACTGTACCTTGCACATTTTTATAACTCGGCTCCTTGTAACTCTTTCTGCTGTCTATAAGATCTTTATCGGATACTCTTCATTTGTGAGATCTTCCTTAACAGCCAGTTCTTCTAAAGGAATTTGCTCTTCTGGTACTCGCAAACACTTCTTTAATTGAGAAACATGAAATACATCGTGCACACCTGACAAAATATCAGGCAGTTCCAATTGATAGGCTAGTTCTCCACGTCTCTCTAGGATATTTAAAGGTCCAATATACCTCGGTGCCAACTTTCCCTTCATATTGAATCTTTTCACACTTCTCATTGGTGACACCTTCAAGTACACATAATCTCCAACTTCGAAAGTCAGCTCTCTTCTACGAGTATCAGCGTAACTCTTCTGTCGGGACTGAGCCTCTCAAGTTGTCTCTAATCATTCTCACTTGTTCTTCTGCGTCTCTAAGGACATCGGGTCCAAACACTTGAGTTTCACTAGTCTGATCCTAGAACAAAGGCGTTCTACATTTACGCCCATACAATGCCTCAAAAGGTGCCATTTTGAGACTCTTCTGGTAACTGTTGCTGTACGAGAACTCAGCGTACTCTTATCCCAACTAGTACCATACTGCAGTGTACAAGCTCTCAACATATCTTCCAAAATCTGGTTGATCCTTTCAGTCTGTCCATTAGTTTGTGGGTGGTAAGCAGAACTAAAATTCAACTTTGTCCCCAAAGATCTATATACTTTCTACCAGAATTGCAACGTAAACTGAGTACCTCTATCAGACACAATTTTCTTGGGAACACCATGTAAGCACACAATCCTTTCCATGTACAACTCTGCTAGCCTTGCACCTGTATAGGTGGTCTTGACTGGTAGAAAATGAGCAACCTTGGTTAGTTGATCCACTATTACCCAGATTGAGTCATAACCTCCTTGAGTGCAGGCAAACCTACGATAAAATCCATTCCAACTTCTTCCCATTTCCATTCAGGAATCTTCATTGGTTGTAGCAACCCTGCAGGTCTTTGATGCTCAGCTTTCACTATTTGACAAGTGTCACACAAAGCCACATACTCTGCCACATCTCTCTTCAAACCATACCACCAATACTTCTCCTTGAGATCCAAATACATCTTGGTACTTCCGGGATGTATAGAATAAGCAGACTCATGGGCCTCTTGCAGAATTGCATCACGGATAGTCTTCGCTTCAGGTACACATATCCTTTTTCTGAACCAAAGAGTACCATTCTCATCCATCTTGAATCCTGGTGCCTTTCCAAGTACTATATTCTCCGCTATCTCCTTAAGTTTTTCATCCTCCAATTGACCTTTGCGTATCTCTTGCTCCAAAGTAGGCTCTATCACCAATTCCATTGCATTAGTGACAAGACTCAAGTTGAGATACTCCATTTCATCACACAACTCTGCTGACATAACTGTCATCCAAAGTCCATTGGCATAACTCTTCCTACTAAGTGCAGCAGCTATGACATTTGCTTTTCTCGGATTATAATGCACTTCCAAATCATAGTCTTTGATCAACTCTAACCAACGATGTTGTCTCAGATTCAGATCTGACTGGGTAAAGATATACTTCAAACTCTTATGATCTGTATAGATATCACTCTTATGCCCAATTAGATAATGTCTCTAGATTTTCAAAGCATGAACCACAACTGCCAATTCCAAGTCATGAGTAGGGTAATTCAATTCATGCTTCCTCAATTGTCTAGATGCATATGCCACCACTCTTCCTTCTTGCATAAGCACACATCCAAGGCCCGAACGGGATGCATCACAATATATAGAGAAGTTCTTGCTTAAGTCGGGCAAAATCAATACTGGAGCTGTAGTCAATCTCTTCTTTAGCTCATCAAAGTTTGCCTGGCACTTATCCGACCATACAAATTTAGCATTCTTTTCCAATAGAGCTATCATAGGCTTAGCAAGCTTGGAAAAACCTTCAATGAACCTCCTATAGTATCCAGCCAATCCCAGAAAGCTACGAATCTCACTTACATTGGTTGGTGGTTTCCAATTCAATACATCTTGCACTTTGCCTGGATCCACTGCTATTCCACCATTGGAGACAACATGACCCAGAAAAGAGACCTCCTTCAACCAAAACTCACACTTGCTCCGCTTAGCGTACAACTTATGTTCTCTAAGCTTTTGCAAGACCAACCTTATATGTTCAGCATGTTCTTCTTCGGTCTTGGAGAATATCAGTATGTCATCAATGAATACCACCACAAATTTATCAAGAAACTCCATGAACACCTTATTCATCAGATACATAAAGTATGCAGGTGCATTGGTCAATCCAAAAGACATAACGGTATACTCATACAAGCCATACCGTGTAGTGAATGTTGTCTTGGGTATGTCTGAGTTTCGAATCTTAAGTTGATGGTACCCTGAGCGGAGATCAATCTTGGAGAACACATGGGCTCCTCTCAACTGATCAAACAAATCATCAATCCTAGGCAAAGGGTATTTATTCTTGATAGTAACCTCATTAAGTGAACGGTAATCCATACACATCCGTTGGCTACCATCCTTCTTATCCACAAAGATCACAGGTGCTCCCCATGGGGAAGAACTGGGGCGTATAAAACCTTTTTCTTGCAACTCTTTTAGTTGTTTCTTAAGCTCTTCTAATTCATTAACCCCCATTCTATATGGACGTTTAGCTATAGGTGTAATTCTAGGTAATAATTCAATAATGAATTCAATGTCACGGTCGGGTGGCATACCTGGCAAGTCATCAGGAAAGACATCTGGGAACTCCTCCACAACATGATCTTGTTTATTGGCATCACCATCCAGCTGATTTACAGTGGCCATTGGTTGAGCTTGCACTACCACTTCTACATAGATTCTATGTCCATTGGGTGATGTCACAACAACAGATCTCTCCTGACACTGAATCACTGCCTGGTGTTGTTTCATCCAATCCATTCCTAGAATAAGATCAATTCCTGTTGTTCTTAACACAATAGGTTTCGCTTTGAAATCTACCCCCCTTAAGGAAATACTAGCTGAGGGACTCCAATAAGAAGCTAGCATACTACCTCCCAGTGAATTCACTAGTATGGGGTTTTTCATGGCACATAAAGGTATGCTATGCATTCTAACAAAAGCTTGGGAAATAAATGAATGCGAAGCACCAAAATCAAAAAGTACTGTAGCAGAGATAGAGTTGACACTGAACGTACCCAACATGACCTCGGGCATCTCCTGAGCTGCATCAGATGACACATAGTTCACTTTTGTAGTGTGAGGTGGTCGAGCGTTGAACTTCTGATTGCCATTCTGGTTCTATGGAGCTTGCTGGTTCTGCTTCTTTGGACACTGATGAGCATAGTGACCCACTTCTCCACTGCGGTAGCATGCGTTGGGGTTATTGGATGCTCCACTCTTCACAGGAACATTGTTGGGCATTCCCTGGCTAGTTGCCAGATTGCCAATCTGTTGCGGGGGACGCTGGTTACCAAACTATTGCTGGTACTGGGGGCGTTGCTGGAACTGGTTACGCTGAGGATACTAACCATGGTTTCCCTAGTTAGAGGGTCCTTGATTCCTCTGTTGAAAACCCTGCTGGGGATAAGCATGCGGGCGAGTGTTGCTTCCAGAAGCTTGTCCTTGAAGCCTCCTCTTCTTGGCTTCCATCTCTTTGCGCTTATCATTAATCACGATAGCGTGGTTCACCAAAGACTGAAAGTTAGGGTAGGTATTGGACATCAGCTAGAGCTGCAGTCCATCATAAAGTCCCTTGAGGAAATGACGTTGCTTCTCCTTATCCTCAGCTACATCATTTGGAGCATAGCGTGACAGTTGAGAAAACTTGTCATGATACTCCGCCACAGTCATGGATCCTTGCTTAAGTGACCTGAATTCCTTTTGCTTCAATTCCACTAGTCCATCGGGATATATGGTATGACCGGAAGTTGTCCTTGAATTCCTGCCAGGTGATAGTAGGAGCATTGTTGGGGCGTCCATACTGGAAAGAATCCCACCAATCCTGAGCTGCTCCCTAGAGTTGACCAGAAGCATACAACACCTTCTCAAGATCGTTGCATTGTGCTATGTTAAGTTGTTTTTCCACAGCACGCAACCAATCATGTGCCTCCAAGGGGTCTGAGGCATGGGTGAACACTGGAGGGCGACCCTTCATGAATTCTCCTCGCTTGTCTCTGACCTGAATAGGCAGTGGTCCTCTTGCAGGTTCGTTATCCAAGCGTTGCATCATGGCTTGCATCAACTGCGCTTGCATTCCCATCAACTGTTCCATAGTCACTGGTGGCGGTGGTGGTGCATTCATGAGAGCATCACGACCACGACCATGGCCTCTGCCTCTTCCTCCTCTTGCGGCCATCAGCTTTCCAACAAATGTGCAAAATTTTAGAGATTTCCAAATTATAGAGAGCTTATAAAACATAAGTAACAATGCTGAGAATTTTCTGGACAAGATTCAAATACAGCAGTTCAGTAAATCTATCATAACTGGAGTTTCAGAGATCTAACAGAGGTGTACCAAGAATGGTTGGAAATCTTAAGAGATCAGCTACAACTTTCATTTAGATCACTTTTACAGATTCTGATATATACATGGTAAAAAATAGAGCTAAACCGAAACTGTTCTGGGTTCCAGTCTGCGTAGGAACATCAACTTGTGACAGCTAGATCTCACAAACCAGAGCAGATATTGATGTGATTCCAGAGACATTTGAAAGATACAGAAGTCTAGATATCTCCACAAAAATTTCAGAATTTTTGGCGGCATAGATTTCAAGATACAAGATAAAGAATACAGACTGCTCCAGAAAACAGCACAGCAGAGATAAGATAAAGCAAACCCATCTGCATTAAGACTTCTTCTAAACTTAAAATTCAAACCTATGGAATTTGTGGACATGCCCACAAACTCCCAGCAATCAAACAAACTCCGAATCAACCAAGTTCACAATTAAAGACATCTTATCACTAAAGTTCATAAAGACACAACAAGACTAGACATGACACTCGAACTAACAACGTAGTAACTTTAAACAAGGAACCTAACACCTATGGGGCGGTGTCAATCATGGTGAATGACCGGCGCTTCTTCTTGTAGATCGGTGGCAGCCCAAGTTGAGCACGCTGTTCATTAACTTGCTTCTAGAGACGCCTCTCGGCCCTCTGTGATGCACGCAGCTCTCCCTTGACCTCTTCATCTACCCCCTGCATGGCATGGACATGTTTCACAGTTGCCTCTAGAGTTGGATCACCTTCTGGTGGTGCCAGGACCTGCTAGTTTCCCTCATGATCATTGTGAGGAAGGAACCTAAAACGATCCACCTTCATGGCCTCAAAACGACGACCATGGTAGTAGATGTAGGCGTCCTGCGCTACATCTTCCATGCCATCCAATGCATGGGCCCGTCTGGCAGTGGCACGATGGACAGTCTCCACCTTATGTCCCTTCTTTATGTCATTCTAGGCGGTGACAACCAGCTCTACCTTCTAGAAGGTTGCCTCCAAAGGATGCTGGTACTCTGCACAGTGATAGTTGATGGAGGCGTGTAGATCGGGGTAATAGTCATCCAGCACATGAGTAAGGAGGGTGTGGTAGTAGGCCGTCTCCGGGGCTGGCTTCAAGTAGTACTTGCACTTCCAGCCTATCTCCTCATCCACCACAGGGACAACTAGGGATGGCACAGGTGTAGGTGAAGTAGCTGACGACTCCTCTGGGGTAGCTACAGTAGGATAGACAGGTGCAGCAGCTAGAGTAGGAGCAGGTGCAGGTGTGGGTGTAGGAGTCGTGGTAGCCATCCACTCCTCATCATCCTCAACCAAGGGTTCCACCTCGTCATCGGAGATGATCACAATCTCCTTCTCCGCCTGTGGAGCACGGGGGGTGAATATAGAGCGGTAGCCTATAGTGCTGAGGCGGGCGATCTTCGGGTTACGAGACATCTATAGATTTAGAATAAGATAGAATTAGAATCAACAATTTTATATAATAGATTAAGGTATGAATAGCATAAATATTTTAATAAAATAACAAGAATGAGACAGTAAGCAAGAAACCAGTGGAGCAAAGATGCTAAAACGACCATTTCTAACTAGGCTTGCGTCCTACAGTCACCACGGCTCTGATACCAATTTGTCACACCCAATTTTAAGGATAAAATTGAATGCACTAAACTCATGTGTGCCCAGAGATCAGTCACACACACAACTGACAAATTATAAAAAGTATCATCACAGTGTATCTTACATCACGATTAATAACATAACATAGTCTTACACAACACAGCGAAAATAAAAAGATAGCTCTCACGTGGAAGCTCCAACACAGGGATGGTCAACTGGTTGACCACACGCCTAATAATCCTCCGGAAACTCCTCATACACGTTGTCATCTGTTACACATCCGGGATTTTTATCCAAATATAGAAAATAAACAAGCGTAAGTACTTCCCATACTTAACAAGATAACATGGGGTTCATGAGGCTCAAAAAAGATGACACTGGTTTACTGCAGTTAGCACTTTTAGTAAGTCAAGATTTTATCATCAGTTATTATCAAGTTATGCTTAAGCTCCCATTTATACCCACTTAATCAGATATCAGCATCATTTGGGTCATATCATCATATACCATCATAAATGAACAATACTAAACAACAAATTATTCTGTGAGTTTTCCGGGCCGCTCGTGACTGTGAGCACGGCTGTTATAACAATTTGTAACCCTCTGCAGAGGTGGTGCACATTCACCGCGAGTCGTGATTCCCATATGCCCGGGTTAATTACTCCCATATCACTGCCAAGGAGAGCGGGCAGGGTACACTATGAAGCTATTTCATAGGTTTCTCTAACAAGTTAGGGCCGCTAGGTTGCCTCGGTAGGCAGATGTAGGAACCCCCCTTTCCTATGGCACATATCCATCGCGGCTATACACATAGGAACAGAGGCAGTCCTATACCCAACGTGGCAAGCCCCTTTTGCGCCATAAAGGTAACCTCTAACAAGCTAGAAAAGGTCCTATTACTGAGCTAAAGTCAGAGCCATATGACCCTCACGGTTGCACTGTCAGTCCTAGCTTTTGTCGACAGATAAGTCCTTATGGAGGGTCGAGAGCATCATGATCGAAAGTCATTCGCTCCTTTGCCCTATAATTCAGTTATTTAAAAGCCAATTTTACCTTTTCGTTCCATAGAACCATTACTCATTATGTAGATCAGGTATAGTTACATTGAGCACTAGCAAACTACCCATATGCATATAACCCATAGGAGACAAGGAACACGATAATCAATCACTAGGATGTCCTTATGGGTATCAAAATTAGACACATGCAAATGAGTAATTAATAAATGGTGAATAGGCATCAAGGTAAATCCCATGCTATACTTGCCTTGGTTAGCAAACTCCTACTGGTCCTGCTGGTCATCGAAGAACTCTTGGTCTCCAACGTTCTCCTCACCGTCTGAACGCGACAAACACGGCAACATCCAACATTCCAAGGGCATTCATGCAAAGCAAACAATCCTATAATTAGAACAGTACACCAATAGTGTATAAAACAAGATAAAATGTTTATGAAAAGAATCTACGTCTCGCTACGATCACGTCAACGCGAAGTTCACGAAAATCAGATCTAAAACGCGAAAGTTATGAATTAAACGGGGTTTCCTATTCCAATTTATTTAATTAAACCTAACCATGAGATTTAAAAGTTGCCAACATGATTAACAGTGGTACCAACACGTAGATTATACAATTACGAAACTAACGCAATTTGAACGGGTCAATTCGGAGCTAAAACGAAGTTTTTATGAGCAAGATAGATCCAGTGGCATTTCTGTAAATACTGAAAACGTATTTTGGACTAAAACAGTATATTTTACGTTTTCAAAAGGAGAAAGCGTACTCAGGAACTATGTTATGGACTGCGGGTTCTATTTATCAAAACCTGGGGGTCTCTTTAGAAAAATAACCCGCGAAGGGGTATCGGCCTACGTGGGCCGTTGGATCAAGAACGGGTGGATCAGATTAGATCTGGGGGGAGAGAGAGAAAGAGTTGGCCAGAACAGTGGCTCCGGCGGCGGCGCTCCATGGCTGGCGGCGTGGAGCTCGCCGGAGTGCTCGGTTCGGGGGCTACGGTCCATGGTTCGAAGAACCGAGGACACCGGGAGAGAGAGGGGAAACAGGCGAACTCAGCCATGCCGAGAAGGCGGCCGGAGGAGAGGTCCGAGGTGGCGGTCGCCATGGCCGGCGATATGGAGCATGTCGGTGCACGCAAAATGGACCCTAGAAACCGTCAAACAAGAAAACAATGGCACGGGGAGAAAGAGGGGAGCATGGGGGTTCTCATAGCGGGGAAAAATGATGTCGACGGTGGCTTGGGGACGGCTGTCCGAGCGGAGGGGCGGATGGCGGACCTCGGCTCGTCGGTGCGGCGGTTATGGCCTCTGCTGCGCTCGGTGAACGCAAAGAAGAAGCGGGGAAAAGCAGCAGGGGGAGCGGTGGGGGTCATGGCTTCATTTTAAATGAGGCTGGGGAGCACGGCGACGCGCCCACGACGCCAGGAGCGGGGCGGCGGTTGTGGCTTGGACCAGACGCGGCGGTTGCGAGAGGTGGGGGAAGGCGCCAATAGGTGGGCCTAGGCTAGCAGCGGCTGAGGCGCAGAGAAGGACGCGGCGGTTGTTGCTGGCGATGCTGGGTTGCGGCTGAGGAAGCAGCTCGGCTCGGCTGGGCCGGCCCAAGAAGGAAGCGGGGGAGGGGAAAAGAGAAGGCGCGTGGGCCGGCGGGAGAAAAGGGCCTGCGGGCCGAAAATGAGGAAGGGAGGGGAAGGGGAAATGAATTTCCTTTTCTTTTTCCAATAAATTTTCCAATTCCATTTTCAAATAATTTTTGGATCCTTTTAAGTTTAAATCAAAACCACTCATTACAAAAATAAAAGTGCAGCAGCATGTATGCATCAAGAGGTTACTAACCTTATATTTGATGTTAATTTCATGAATTTATTAATTTCCTATATTTTGGATGCACACATAATAACATAATTAAATCAAATTTTACTTATTTTAAAAGAATGAAATTTTTCGGTGTTACATTTCTCTTGAGATAACCATTGAGCAAGATGAAGAGGTTGAGGTGATCCATGAGATGATATTGTTGGTCCTCTTCTTCTTCTTCTCTTCCTGCTCCAAACTCTCTTCGTCTCCATTCTCTCTATAGTTCTAGGGTTCTTCCTTGTTCTTGAGTGTAGAGAGAGAGGGTGAGTTGCAAATGAGTGGATGAGTGAGAGAAAGGCTGAAGTGGAGGGTTTTCAGCTGATGGAGTCTCCACACTCGTGTTGACATGTGGGTCCAAGCAATACAAGTGAAGGACAACTCATCCTGCACTCTCTGTTTCTGTTTGAAGGATTGGCGAACGATCCGCAGGATCTGGCAAACGCGCTGTCGGTTCTCTATCTTGGTGAGTTTGGTTCAGGGATCAACCATCTAATATTGAGTGTTAACCTTTGTATCCAATTGAGTAGGAGACATCTGTGAGAGGATAGTAATCCATGTTGAGTCTTTTGGATCAACTCTTTGGGGTAACTGAACAGACTTATCCTAATATCAATTCGGGACTGACTCCAGTCTTCTTGATTCCATCTGGAATGCATTGATGACTACACTTGATTTGGTGAACCAAGGGTTCTCGGTGTCACAAAAGCATCAGGGATCTTTACTGGGTAATCTTGAGTTTGGGTTGGTCTTCACTCTAGAGGTATTATAGTTGGAATGACTACAGGTCATTACACCAGCCCCCACCCCCGCACCCAGCCCATGCCGTGTAGTGTGCCACGCCATTCGCCGGTGCCGTGCCATGCGCCACGCCGTCCGCTGGGGAGATCCGAAACCCTAGCCACCGCCACCATCACCGTCCGCTGATTTGTGCTCGCGGTCGCCGTCCGCCCACGTGTCGAGGTGCCCTCTTGGTCCACGCCGGGGAGCTCCAACATGCTGCGCCATCTACCAGGCCCTCCTCTTCCCCGGCTCGACCTTCTTCCCCATCTGTCCACCACCATCCGTGCTGTGAGCGCCTTCCCCGTTCGTGCTAAGGAGCTCCGACGCGCTGTGCCGTCCGCTGGGCCCTCCTCTTCCCCGGCCCGACCTTCTTCCCCGTCTATCCACCGCCGTCCGTGCTGTGAGCGCCTTCCCCGTCCTTGTTGGCGATTATGACAAACCCTAGCTGCCTGTTATGCCAATTTTTTGATTTCCATTGCTGCCTGTGATGCCAAATTCCATTACTGAGCAAATGCCACTGTCTGTGATGCTAATTTTATGGTGATGCCAATTTTTTGATTTTCATTGCTGCATATGATGTCAATTTTCATTATTGCTAAGCAAATGCCACTGTCTTTGATGCCTAAGTTATCTATTTTTTGCCACTGTCTTGCTGAGCAAATGCTTAAACTACTTGTGTTAGTTGCTGGTGCTGGCTGCTGCTGAATTGTTCCCCCAAATTGGCACTGTCCTGCTGGCTACTCTTAGCTGAATTTGGCCAACTGGGATTTGGCATGCTTAACTGAATTTGGCTAACTAGCCGGCTACTCCTAATACTTCTACTCTATCTACTCTTAACTGAATTTGGCTACTCTACTCCTATGATGCCTTTGATACACTGCCCATGATGCCCATGATTTTTGCTTATACTGTTGGCTACTCTACTCTTAACTGAATGCTACTCTACTCCTATTTAATTTCTGGTGCTGGCTGCTGCTCTCTACTTTACTCCTATACTACACCTATACTACTACTACTACTACTCCTACTTCTACTACTGCTGTCCCAACTCATGTACCATTAGTTGTCTAACTACTGTGTTTACACCAGAATTTGGAAGAAGAGTTGCCAGGATTTAGAAGATCCTGAAATCATGTCATCAAGGAATCAGCTGCGTGGAGATCAGAGCTAGTTGATTCGGACGCAGCACTAGAATCGGCTTTCTTCATATAGCGCCAGCAGATAACGACAGAGGCTACGATCAGCGCTGGGACGAGACATGCTGGACTCTACAAAAAGGGAAAGATTAGAGTCCAAGTTATCTTAAATTAGGAATGTTTTCATTATGCCAAAGATTGTATTGAGTCATACTCGAGTAAGGTTCGTTTTTAGGCTCCGGGTATAAATACCAAACCTCGGCTATTGTAAAAAGACATCAATCAATCAAATACAAGTCAATTACTTTTTTTCAGCTCCGGCCACCCCTTAGGAGTAGGAGTAGAGTAGATCTCGGCGAGTTCTTCAGCGAGTATGGCTGCTTCGATCCGGTCGACCTCCACTGCTTGTCTGTAAGTACTGTCATGGTTTATACCTCTGTTCGTATGGCTACATCGATCCGGTCGACCCCCACTACGACTCTGGTATAGGCTAGTTATCGACTCTTGCCTAGTTCAAGTATGGCCTGTGTGATTCTACCTCACACCCCACTGCTTGAACTAGATCAAGGTCAAGTTATCAGCTCTACCTTAGTATGACAGTCTTTGGTAGATTCATTAAGTTACCGATATTGCTTATTGCTTTCATTGTTTATCTAATTACAGCAATATCACTCTGCCTGATTGAGATTGATCTAGATCAGCCTTATATCTTATTTGACTCATCGTTTGTTAATCTGAAATTGATCTAATCTACATCTTAAGCGATGAGTTATGTTTTTATCGGCTGTTTTGTGTCAATCTTAATTGTGCATAGCATGCGGTCAAGGCATGTTCGTTCTCGAGTAGATCTATTAGTTAGCGAAAACCGTTCCATGGCCCATCATCATGGCCTGTGGGATTCTGCCTCTCACCCCACTATTGGCACCGTGGAGTGGGGATCGTTAGTTGGTAGACCCGTTCCTGAGAAGACATGACCTTAACTGTGCGCTATGCCTGAATCGGCTGTTTAGCCAATATTGAGCGCTTTCACGAACAGTTCACATTACGAGATCATCGAAGTAGGGATAGGTAGAAAGATATGTTAGCCCCATGATCTTATTATTGTATTATGGCCTGCATGATTCTGCCTCATGCCCCACTGATATTAGTAATGAGTTAGGGTCGTCGAGTCTATTATTGTTTCTACGGCCTGCATGATTCTGCGTCATGCCCACTGGTCATGGCGATAGATAAGATCTAACATGTTCATTAGATCTATTTTTATTAAATGGTTAAGTGGTGTTGAATTGTTTTTTTATATAAAAGGGGTTCAGTTACTTATAATTATTGGCTCAGTGTAAACCGATCATCATTGATATCTTATTGCCATTGATTAATATTTGCTTAAATAATATTTATCCTGAATGATAACCGATTCTTCTTATACAACCCCATGAGCTTTAATTGATTTATTCTTATAAATATGCTGGAATCGACTATTTAGTCGATCTCCTCTTATATTGGCTCTCAGAGCCGCACATTCAGGACTGTCTGGCAACACCGGCATGTTCTGCCCTTAATTACTGATGAGCTTTCTCTCCTTGTCAATTGCAGGGTCAAATTGACTAGCACGTCTCGGGAGGATTACGTAGGATCGACCACCCCTGCGCTGAAGCTAGGCGGATCTGCTCCATCGAGCGGACCCTTCCGGCTTGCTGCGTGTGTCCTCAGCACAGAGACGAAAATTCTATGTCGACACACGTTTCTGGCACGCCCGGTGGGACACCACAATCGTCATGGTGGTTCACAACAATGACAACATCCTTATGATACATTATGAAGACCTACCTGATGAAGATAAGGATACCATGAACAAAGCTACAGAAGAATTTCAGAAGAAGTGTTTGTTGTACTACACCAAAACACGTGACAGCACAATTATTCGGAAATTTCCACTACCAAGAGTTCTACTGCACGGACAGACATATATAGTCGAAGCTAAAGACAGGTGTTTCTTTACGGAAGCTATAGACAAATCTGTTCGTGATGCCCTATCAAGCCACAATGAAGCTTTCGTTGACGCATTTCACAATGCCATGAAAGAGGCGATTCATGGGATTCCAGTTGGTCAGGTTGGATCAACTTGTTACAACATTACAGATCCATTGACCCAAGGGACTAATCAAGTTGGTACCAGCCATCAAGAAGCAGCACCAGTTAGTAATGGTGACGTCCAGGCACCTCAAGGTTCGTCTGAACAAACTCTAGGTACTACTACGAATTAGATACAATACAATCCTGGACCATCGATACGGCATGTGCAACAGCCGGCGGGGCAAAGTCAGAACTAGATGATCAATTTTGACACATCAGGCCACATACCGTCGTCGGCTCAAAAAATAGCACCATTAATTCAAAGGATCCATAGAGATATAGATCCTTATGTCTATAATCAGAGACTTCAAGCAGCAAGCCAGCAAATGACCCAACAGATTGAGATTCCACAAGGGTATCACTATGGCATAGATTTTAACACTCTCCACATGGTACCACATCTAGGATATCAAGGCACACAAGATTTCAATCCACAGATGGGTCAGCAAGTACCGAGAAATCCAAATCCACAAGCTGACGAGTTGCTGCTGAAGGTGACCGAGATGAAGAAGAATTAGTTCGGTCTGAAGCCACAAGGGCTAACGTTTTTGTACAAACGCCCATATCCAGAATGGTATGATTTGGTCGCTCTTCCTACAAATTACAGGCTCCCAGAGGTCGCCAAGTTCACTGGTCAAGACAGTACAAGCACAATAGAACATGTCAGTCGGTATCTTACACAATTGGGCAAAGCATCAGTTGAGGATGCCCATCGAATTTGTTTCTTTTCCTTGTCCCTGTCAGGGCTAGCCTTCACTTGGTTTTTGTCACTACCAGTCAACTCCATTGCGAATTGGGCTGACCTAGATAAGAAGTTTCATACATATTTTTACACTAGGATCGGAGAAAAGAAGATAACCGATTTGACAACCATGAGACAAAGGACTAATGAATCGGACACTGAGTTTCTTCAGAGATTCCAAGAGACTAGGAACTTGTGCTTCTCATTGAGCTTGGCCAATGATCAGCTAGTTGCTTTAGCTATCCAAGGAATGCTGCCAATGTGGAAAGAAAAGCTGCTAGGACAAGAATTTGACAACTTGGGTCAATTGGCTCAACGAGTAGCAGCGCTCAATAGCCAATTCCAGAGTATACGCAGGGATACCCGATTCTAGAAGAGTACCACTGTAGCCAAAGCTTACGATCCATACTCAGTAGATGACGGCTATGAAGATGAAGAAGAAGAGGTTGCTGCAGTTGAATGGAATTGGGGCAAGAAGACAGTAATGGTGCCAAATCCTTGGGGAAGAGGAGTCGAGGAGAGCTATGACTTTCATATCACAAAATCGGACAAGCTCTTTGACTTCTTACTCGAGAAGGGCTAGATCAGATTGCTGGATAATCATGTCATATTGCCCCCTGAACAGTTGAAGAATAAGAAGTTCTGCAAGTTCCATAATGCTACTTCTCATTCCACTAATGAGTGCAGGATTTTCCGGCAGCATATACAAAAGGCTATTCATCAAGGGAGGCTCAAGTTCGATGCACCTCGAAAGATGAAGGTTGATGATAATCCTTTCCCAGGAGATCAAAATATGGTTGATGTTGGGCTATTTAAAGGAAAAACTAAGGTCCTAACATCGGCCAAATCAAGAAAGGATGGAACGGTTGATCCCAAGATGCAAATATCGGCTGATGAATATAGAGAGATTAGAAAACGTCGTGATCAGCAGAAGAGCCGATATGAGCAGGGGGAAACGTCAAAGGATGGAGTGACGAAGCCGCGAGTTACATCTCGAATCCTATTGAATAAGTGACAGCGGTAGAAGGAAAGGATTATCAGCGGTGGCTAGAGGATCAAGAATACCAGCGTCAACTAGAAGGAGAGAGGTATGAAAGAAAGCAAGCCGAATCACACTGGAATTGTCCTTTCTTCAGATACTGCTGGAACGAAGGCTTGAAATTGCCTACCAGACATAACTGTCTAGAATGCAGCAATCAATATTGGGAGTTTAGGCAATCTCAAATCAACCGTCGGTCTATCCATGCCCAGGATGCATATCATCCTAATAACATGGTTCGGTGCTTAAAAAATAAAAGTATTCATGATCGGCTAGGAAAATGAGTTGTTAACCAAGACTGGGCTGATCATGAAGAAGGAAGCAACCAGAGGGAACATGTTTGGCAGGAAGGCCAATGGTGCCCTAGAGGTTTGACAAGAAGCCAGAAGAGGAGGGTGCAGCGCCTAAGGAATAAAGAGATGGAACAGGCTCAGGCATCCGATAAAACTCCAGTATGGCGTACTAAGCAAACAGCCGATAGAAAGCAACCATCGGCTAACATCCAAATGGCTTTTCTATCGCCATCAGAATTCAGAGTCAAGGGTGAAAGCCCACAGCCGATCCAAGCAGTCGGCTTTGAAAATTTGTTTTAATGGATAATCCAATAGATGGTACAGATGGTAAACTAGTACATGGCTTCACGTCGGCTGATGAATTGGAAGAAGTGGATATTGGTTCTGGAGACAGACCTAGGCCAACATACGTAAGTGCTAAATTGGATCCAGAGTATAAGCAGGAATTAATTAATTTACTGCAAGAATTTAAAGACTGCTTTGCTTGGGAATACTACGAGATGCCTGGTTTAGAATGGTCAATTGTTGAGCATTGGTTGCCAATCAAACCTGGATATCGGCCATTCAAGCAGGCTCCAAGGAGATTCAATCCGAACATGCTTGATGATATTAAAAAAGAGACTGAAAGGCTACTAGAGGCGAAGTTTATCCGACCATGCCGATATGCAGAGTGGATATCGAATGTTGTCCCTGTATACAAGAAGAATGGAAAATTAAGGGTTTGCATTGATTTCAGGGATCTGAACAAAGCCACACCCATGGATGGTTATCTGATGCCGATTGCCGATATGTTAGTAGATGCAGCAGCCGAGCACAAGGTTATTAGCTTCATGGACGGCAATGCAGGGTATAACCAAATTTTCATGGCTGAAGAGGACATAGCGAAGACCGCTTTCAGGTGCCCCAGCGCAATCGGCTTGTTCGAGTGGGTTGTGATGACCTTTGGTCCGAAGAATGCTGGTGCCACTTATCAAAGAGCAATGAATTATATTTTTCATAAGTTGATCGGCAGGATTGTTGAAATCTACATTGATGATGTGTTGATAAAATCAAAAGGGTACAAAGAGCATCTAGCTGATTTGCGGGAGACTCTGGAATGCACAAGAAAGCATGGTCTAAAGATGAATCCTAATAAGTGTGCCTTTGGGGTATCAGCTAGGCAATTCTTGGGTTTTATGGTCCACGAGAGGGGGATCGAGGTCGATCAGAAGAGCATGAAAGCAATTGACGATGCGGTGCCCCCGACTACTAAGACAGAGTTGCAGTCTTTGCTTGGCAAGATTAATTTCATCAGAAGGTTTATTTCAAATTTGTTGAAAAGGGTTCTTCCATTTTCTCCCTTGTTGAAATTAAAAATGATCAAGAATTCAGATGGGGTGACGTACAATAGAAGCCGTTGGAAGAGATAAAAGAGTATATGAAGCGTCCTCCCATGCTAGTTCCCCCACAATAGGGTAAGCCTTACAAGTTGTACATATCGGCCGATGACAAAACAATTGGATCGGCCCTGATACAAGAGTTTGAAGGAAACGAGCGAGTGGTTTTCTATCTAAGTAGGAAACTTCTAGATCCAGAAACAAGATATTCTCCTACCGAAAAGTTATGCTTGTGCTTATATTTCTCTTGCACCAAGTTGAGGCATTACTTATTGTTGGCCGAGTGTACGGTTATTTCCAAGGCTGACGTAATCAAGCACATGTTATCGATGCCAATACTAAATGGGAGAGTGGGAAAATGGATTCTCGCGTTATCAGAGTTTGACTTGAGGTACAAATCGGCTAAAGCAGTCAAAGGGCAAGTAATAGCCGATTTTGTCACCCAACATCGTAAACCAAGCATGAATTATGTAGAGCCGGTACCTTGGACATTATTCTTCGATGGATCATCTTGCAAGCAAGGTGGTGGCATTAGTATTGTTATTATTTTGCCTTGGGGGGAAAATTTTGAGTTTGCTTTTACAACCGAGCTAATGGTTACCAGCAATCAAGCATAATATGAGGCTGTTCTGAGAGGGATTCAACTTCTTCATGGGGTAAAGGCCAAAGCAATTGAAATATTTGGAGACTCACTGTTAATTATTAATCAGTTGATCGGCCTATATGAGTGCAAAGAAGACACTTTAAGGAGATATTATGACGAGTGTTAGAGGTTGCTCAAAGAGTGTCCTCATGTCTCATTTCAGCACATCCTGAGGGCACAAAATCAAGAAGCTAACCATTTAGCTCAAAGTGCATCAGGTTATCGAGTAATTCAAGAAATCCTGAGTAATGAAACCTTGGATAATGATTGGAGAGTTGAGATAGTCGACTACCTTCGAAATCCGTCACGAAAAGTTATTAGAAAGCTAAGATATAAATCGACAAAATATGTTTTGCTGGATGATCAGCTGTATTACAAAATGATCGATGGGGCCTTACTCAAATGCCTGAATCAAGAAGAGGCCAAGGTGTTGATGGGTGAAGTGCATGAAGGGATACGTGGAGCTCATCAATCAGCTTATAAGATGAAATGGATTATCCACATAACTAGATATTTCTGGCCAACAATATTAGAAGACTGTTTTGACTATTACAAGGGATGCCAAGAATATTAAAGTTTTGGTAATATCTAGAAGTCGTCTGCATTGGCCATGAACCCAATAATCAAGCCATGGCCGTTTCGGGGCTAGGGAATTGATTTAATTGGCTAGATCTTTCCACCATCGAGCAAAGGACATAAGTTCATATTGGTAGCAACAGATTACTTCACCAAGTGGGTTGAAGCAGTCCCCTTGAAAACGGTAACTTCAAAAAACATGGTTGATTTTGTCAAGGAGCATATTGTGTATCGATTTGGGATTCCTCAAACCATCACTACCGATCAAGGGACCATGTTCACATCAGAGGAATTTGGGGATTTTGCTGCCAGTATGGGGATCAAGCTGCTAAATTTGTCTCCTTACTATGCTGAGGCTAATGGTCAGGCAGAGGCGTCCAATCAGATTATGATTAAGCTGATCAAGAAGAAAATTGAGGAACAGCCCAGGAAGTGGCATTCGACGCTTAATGAGGCACTATGGGCATACAAGATGGCCTGTCATGGATCAATTAAAACATCACCTTATGAGCTTGTGTATGGCCATAACGCAGTTCTTCCTTGGGAGTTCAGACCGGATCAAGACGTGTTATGTTACAGAATGATTTAACAGCCAAAGTCTACAAAAATCTTATGTTGGACGACTTAGAAGACTTGAGTTGCCTTCGGCTGCGCGCTCTCGAAAATATTGAAGCCAATAAACTGAGGGTCACGAAATATTACAATAAAAAGGTCAAGAATAAGCAATTTTTTGAAGGGGATTTGGTGTGGAAAGTGAAATTGTCGATCGGGTCAAAGGAGAGTAAGTTCGGCAAATGGTCACCCAATTGGGAAGGGCCTTATCGGATCAAACGTTGTGCGCCCGGTAATGCTTATATTTTGGAGACACTAGGAGGAGAAGAAGAGTTTGGCCGAGTAATCAATGGGAAGTATCTAAAGAAATATTATCCCAGCGTTTATATTAACACTTAAGTAGCTAATTTGTTCGGTCGACAGCTCTAATAGCCGATATCAGAAAGGTATCGCCTCTAGTACAAAAAATGAACCCAAAGGGACAGAAGCTGGTACGATGCGTATCGCCTATAGGGGGAAAGCAAAAATGGATGAAGTGATACGTATAATGTGAAGTACAAGACAAAAGAAAATCATTCAAGACGAGGGAATTGTTTGCTAAAAATCACCTATTGCAAGCTATGGGTCGGAAAACAATTTGCTCACTACATCATCGGCCAAAGTATTGAAGGCTATAGAGTTGGCGGTGCTAAAGAATTCCTTAATCAAACGCTCATGATCCTCGGGGGGCACTGCATCCGGGAAACCATGAGGAAGAAGCCGAAGATTGTGACCAGAGCGGGCTTGTGCAATAGCCAACGCTATGGAAGCACCATGACGAACGCCATGGAGAGCAACCTCCCTGACATGGTTTGGAATGTCATGCAAACGGACTACCAAAACGGCACCCCTGGCATTGACAAATCCCACCGCGTGATCTATGGCTGATCGAAAGCTCTCCAATTGAGCAGCTAGATCTGAAAAATTCAAAGAAAGGGTTGATCAGAAGATCTTGAAGGCAAAGTTAAGAGAAAAAGCGAAGGAGATTGTGGTGGCCATCTTACCTGTGACTCTGGCTTCAGCCCTGGCCAACCGATCCCTCAGATCGGCCTCAGAGGATGATCGGATTTGAATCATAGCCAGAGCCGACTCCGCAAGGGAAAGACAATTGGTTAAACTTTGATCAGTCCGATCAATGGAAGCGATTAAATCATCATTATCAATCTGCCTCCTCGGACAACTAGGAAGCTGGCGACGAATCAGTGTTGAAGACGATCTCGAAGATTGAACCAAGTTGACCCTGTGCTCCGGGGCGGTGGAGACATCTCGAGTAGCACCCTCCCGGTGATGAAGGCACTGGCGCGATGATGTGGACCTGTTAAGAACTTCTTCAGCAAGCCTCTTGCTATTCTCCATGATCTCAAACCTACAGAAAAGCAGGGACTATGCTAAAGACGCAGAAGGTTTGAGATGAGACGGGTAGTTTTCTGAGCCCCAGCCGTGGCCCGCATATATAGCCTGGGGAGGCAAGGTGATGGATTTCGCCGAGGGTGTGAAAACTGAAAACAGATACGGAAACGGATCGACACTCTAGAATTTCAGGGGAGAGATAACGAAGAGATAACAGATTTGGACTTATTGCTTCCCTAGATTACGAAATGTCATGGGATGGATACGACAAATTTACATTAACCAGAAATCAACCCACCAAGACTTCTTTGGATTAAAGGGAGTCCAGGCCCCCACAAGGCCGAAGGTCATCATGAACCAGGTCACATCAGCCAGATAATGGAATTATACTAGGAGAAGGGGAAAGGTCGCCCGCTTGACAGACCCCTAACTAGTTTCTCGGTGATCGGGAACTGCGGGAAAGAAGCCTGTGGCTCTCCCAGCGGGCGTTTGATGAAGCAAACAAGGGGAAGGTGTCCGCACATTTTAGCCCTTGCAAACACTAGAATAGCTTTGCGAGCATGGAGAGAAGACTCAGGTGGTATCACAAGACTTCTTCTAGCCGCAATAGCTGATCCTCTTGCTCGATAAGGCGCTAGAATGAGCAACATAATCACCCTATACACAAGAATTCTTCTAGCCACTCAAGATCTTCATAGCGAAAAAGATGGACCATGGAGGGTCTGGCGAAGTCAGAGCTCGAGAGGGCAGGAAGAAGAGAAACATAGCTGAATCATTAAGCTGCTCTCACCGGGGATGGATAGGCATTTTATAGTCGGTCTAAAAGGATGAATCCAAGTGCCCATGAAGCAATGATGCTCTCATAAAAGTTGTGAAGCACGGGCTCATGAGCTGACATAGGCAGCGACAAACAGTAGACCCTAGATCAAGATTCTCTACCCGTGACTACAGACCCATCGAAGATGAAGATGTGATAATTTTGGAATAAAATTACTTTTATTCCAAAATTGGGGGGCATGTGTTTACACCAGAATTTGGAAGAAGAGTTGCAGGGATTTGGAAGATCCCGAAATCATGTCATTAAGGAATCAGCTGCGTGGAGATTAGAGCTAGTTGATTCGGACGCAGCACTAGAATCAGCTTTCTTCAGATAGCGCCAGCAGATAACGATAGAGGCTACGATCGGTGCTGGGATGAGACATGCTGGACTCTACAAAAAGGGAAAGATTAGAGTCCAAGTTATCTTAAATTAGGAATGTTTTCATTATGCCAAAGATTGTATTGAGTCGTACTCGAGTAAGGTTCATTTTTAGGCTCCGGGTATAAATACCAAACCCTGGCTATTGTAAAAAGACATCAATCAATCAAATACAAGTCAATTACTTTTTTCGGCTCCGGCCACCCCTTAAGAGTAGGAGTAGAGTAGATCTCGGTGAGTTCTTCAGCGAGTATGGCTGCATCAATCCGGTCAACCTCCACTGCTTGTCTGTAAGTACCATCATGGTTTATACCTCTGTTCGTATGGCTGCATCGATCCGGTCGACCCTCACTACGACTCTGGTATAGGCTAGTTATCGACTCTTGCCTAGTTCAAGTATGGCCTGTGTGATTCTACCTCACACCCCACTGCTTGAACTAGATCAAGGTCAAGTTATCAGCTCTACCTTAGTATGACAGTCTTTGGTAGATTCATTAAGTTACCGATATTGCTTATTGCTTTCATTGTTTATCTAATTACAGCAATATCACTCTGCCTGATTGAGATTGATCTAGATCAGCCTTATATCTTATTTGACTCATCGTTTGTTAATCTGAAATTGATCTAATCTACATCTTAAGCGATGAGTTATGTTTTTATCGGCTGTTTTGTGTCAATCTTAATTGTGCATAGCATGCGGTCAAGGCATGTTCGTTCTCGAGTAGATCTATTAGTTAGCGAAAACCGTTCCATGGCCCATCATCATGGCCTGTGGGATTCTGCCTCTCACCCCACTATTGGCACCGTGGAGTGGGGATCGTTAGTTGGTAGACCCGTTCCTGAGAAGACATGACCTTAACTGTGCGCTATGCCTGAATCGACTGTTTATCTGATATCGAGCGCTTTCACGAACAGTTAACATTACGAGATCATCGAAGTAGAGATAGGCAGAAAGATATGTTAGCCCCATGATCTTATTATTGTATTACGGCCTGCATGATTCTGCCTCATGCCCCACTGATATTAGTAATGAGTTAGGGTCATCGAGTCTATTGTTGTTTCTATGGCCTGCATGATTCTGCCTCATGCCCCACTGGTCATGGTGATAGATAAGATCTAACATGTTCATTAGATCTATTTTTATTCAATGGTTGAGTGGTGTTGAATTGTTTCTTTATATAAAAGGGGTTCGGTTACTTGTAATCATTGGCTCAGTATAAACCGATCATCATTGATACCTTATTGTCATTCATTAATATTTGCTTAAATAATATTTATCCTAAATGATAACCGATTCTTCTTATACAACCCCATGAGCTTTAATCGATTTATTCTTATAAATATGCTCGAATTGACTATTTAGTCGATCTCCTCTCATATCGGCTCTCAGAGCCGCACATTCGGGACTGTCTGGCAACACTGGCATGTTCCGCCCTTAATTACTGATGAGCTTTCTCTCCTTGTCAATTGCAGGGTCAAATTGACTGGCATGTCTCGGGAGGATTGCGCAGGATTGACCACCCCTGCGCTGAAGCTAGGTGGATCTACTCCATCGAGCGGACCGTTCTGGCTTGCTGCGTGTGTCCTCAGCACAGAGATGAAAATTATGTGTCGACATACTGCTGCTCCTATCCTACTACTAACTACTACTCCTCCTCCTACTACTACTCCTCCTACTCCTACTCCTACTCCTACTATTACTTAACTACTACTACTACTACTACTACTTCCTGCTATACTACTCTATCTACTACTTGCTGGTACTACTGCTGCTGGTCCTATACTTCTACTACCTATACTACTGCTGCTAGTCCTATGCTACTCTCTACTACTACTCCTACTAATGCTACACTACTGGCTGCTACACTGTTGGATGCTCCTACTACTCTATCTACTACTCCTATATACTACTACTACTCTATCTACTACTCCTATATACTATTGCTGCTGGTCCTATACTTCTATTACCTATACTACTGCTGCTAGTCCTATACTACTCTCTACTACTACTCCTAATGCTACACTGTTGGCTGCTCCTACTACTCTATCTACTACTACTACTACTCTATCTTGTTAGAGTACGTTAGGGGCCTATTGGGCCTGGGTTGGCTGTATAGCCCATTAGTGTTAGGGTTAATTAGAGATAAGTGTCGCTTACTTAAGGGTCAAGTAAGCCTTGCTTGGGAGTCAAGTAAACCTCTCTATATAAGGAGAGGAGATGTATCGATCTAATCAAGCAAGAATTAAGAAGGAAATCACTTCCCTCTTGCTCGGCCATGGGCAAGGCCCTCGGCTGGCCTTCAGCCTCCCTCACAGCCTTAGCCATCACAATTATGGTCGTGAACAGTACCTGCTTCACTGTAGCACCGCGGGTACTATAGCCCGACCGTCGCTGCCTCTCCCTCAACTCTCTCCCTCTCAATCCTAGTAGCCACATAACAATCTGGTATCAGAGATCTCTGGTTCGATCATGTCCAGCCCTCTACCGAGTTCTTTCCACCCGCCGCTACCGCACACCCACCCGCCGCCACCAGCGTCTTTGTCGGCGCTGCTGCCCCACACAGCAGGCGCGCCGACATTGGGCGCGCTAGCGTCTTTAGGGTCGATTGTGCCCTCTGCCCCGGTGCCGTCCAACCTCGTCCTTACCCCGGAGCAGATGACGGCCGCAATCCTGGAATTAGGGCAGGCCGTGGTGGGCATCAGGGCCTTCCTCGCCTTGCACTATGGCTGGCCAGGCTATGGGATGACAGTCATCTCCATAACCGGCACCTAGCAGATCCCAGTCATGGGCGAGAAGTTGCAGCAAATCGAGCAGCCGATGGACATCGCGATGATGTCGGCGGGGAAGATGCTTACCCGCCAGGTGTCGGCTACGGTGCGGCTGCAGGCTACTACGCGCGGCCTCCTAGCATGTCGCGGGTGCGGGAGATGTGTGATCTGTAGCTGATTCAGCCCTGCACTCCTTTGCAGCTCCTCCAAGTTTCGTTTCACTGTGCGGAGGACCTCGATCTCGTCCGCTGCGTCAGGGATCTCGGGCATGTGGTTTCCCCCATGGGCGGCGGGCATGCTTTTTTCCCTGCGGGCGGCGGTTGGGGAGGCGCATCCCTCCACCTTGTTCTCCATCAAAAGCCCTCTGCTCTGCTCTGTGCGGTGCAGACCAGCAGCTGTTTGGCGGGGAAAAGGCGTGGGGTCACCAGCGAGAGCGCACCGCGTAACGTCGTCGCATGGTCGCTGTTGCGACCACTTCCAGGTGGCCATACACATGTACCCCTTTCGTCTAGATGGTGTCCATGGGATCCAGGAGGCTGTACACATGCAGGTTTGGCGTGTGGATGGTGTCCACCTTATGTTCAGGAGTCAAAAATAAAGAGTCCCAGTCCATTTCAGGTTGAGAATAATAAAATAAGCCAAGATGTAAAAGGCTTGTTTTTAGGTGTTAAGATTCGAGTTAGCGTTATAAGTTCGTTAGGTTGCAGCTCGAGGACGAGCTACATGTCCAGGTGGGATGTAGTGTTAGAGTACGTCAGGGGCCTATTGGGCCTGGGTTGGCTATATAGCCCATTAGTGTTAGGGTTAATTAGAGATAAGGGTCGCTTACTTAAGGGTCAAGTAAGCCTTGCTTGGAAGTCAAGTAAACCTCTCTATATAAGGAGAGGAGATGTATCGATCTAATCAAGCAAGAATTAAGAAGGAAATCCCTTCCCTCTTACTCGGCCGTGGGCAAGACCCCCGGCCGGCCTCCAGCCTCCCTCGCAGCCCTAGCCGTCACAATTATGGTCGTGAACAGTACACGCTTCACTGTAGCGCCGCGGGTACTGTAGCCCGACCATCGCTGCCTCTCCCTCAACTCTCTCCCTCTCAATCCTAGCAGCCACATAATAATCTACTACTCCTATATACTACTGCTGCTGGTCCTATACTTCTACTACCTATACTACCGCTGCTAGTCCTATACTACTCTCTACTCTGCTACTCTCTATACTACTATTCTCTATAGTTCACTGCTATACTACTACTTAAGTTCACTAGTTCAATGCCTTTCTGCCTAAGTTCACTGCTGCTGCTCTATCTGAACTTTTTTAACTTCTATGTACTACTCTATTACTACTAGTTATGCTCTATCTACTACTGCTTTACTACTTTTCAATGGCATATGCAATGATGAACTTTATTAACTTCTAAAAATGTGCTGAGGCAGTGGCATATGCAATGATGTGAACCCTTTTATGCTGAGGCAGCGGCTATGATGATCGAGTGCTCCCTACTTGTAAGCTGCTAAACTAGGATGGCTTGTATACCATATACAAGCAACCAATTTAGAAGCAATGTGATGAGAATGGGCCAAATCTGAGCCAATTTTGTAATTTTCTTTTTCTTTACTATAGATTGAATAAACCCATGTAATTTTCTTGTATATATATGTACTTTTCTTCTATTTTTGTATCCCGACTCCAATGTAATTGAAAAAAATTATGTAATTGAAGATTTGATATGAATATAATGATTCCATTGTGTTTATAATTATGAAATGTCCATATAATTCTCTTCTTCATAGCTTCCAATGGCGAACGAACCCTACTACTCCTCTACTACCGCTCCTACTACTATACTTCTAGTACTCTCTCTATCCTCTCTTCTCTGGCTGCTGCTCTTACTACCATTCCTCTCCTCTCCTCTACTCCTCTACTACTCTACTCCACACTGGTGCTGGCTGCTACACTTCTCTACTACTCCTAGTACTTCTCTTCTATTTTTGTGTCCAAAGTCCAAATGTAATTGAAAAAAGTATGTAATTGGAATTTTGATATGAATACAATGATTCCATTATGTTTATAATTATGAAATGTCCATATATATAATGATTCCATTGTGTTTATAATTATGAAATGTCCATATATATAACTCTCTTCTTTGTAGCTTCCAATGGCGAATGAACCGGAGAACACCTTGCCAACGTTAGGATAATGGCGCAAGCCTACCCTTGATGCGAGTGACGAAGGCTCATCAGACTCGGACGGGAGCACTAAGTACGAGGGCGAGGAGCCCCTAACACCGAGGCTGCAGAAGAGACCTCATGGAGAGGAAGAAGATGATGTGGACTATGACCCAAGGGGCGAACCACAAGCTTCTCGGGCGAAGCCATGAGTGAATTTAGATGAGGATACCGAAACAACATGGGTCAAGGTACTTGCAGCAGTGCACGTTAATTAACACAACCTTTGAGGGCCTCCTATAAGTATATGATTAATGCGAGTTCTTGTCCTCGATAGATACCGGTGGTGCCTCTTTGTTTGGAGTACCCCAAGGATCAAGAAATGGCGGAGGAACAACCCGCTCCCTCCACGGGGACTTCTTCAACCCCAGCGATCGATGGCAAGACGAAGAGGGGAAGGGGCCAACATGGGAGGCACAAGAAGCACGATGATGTGCATGTGATATCCCAGGTGGGCCCACAGGGAGAGCCCTTGCAGCCAATAGAGATCCTCGGCCACTTCAGCAACCAATGCTCCTATATAGTCAGTGAGAAGGTGCCCATCACATATGAAAATTGGAAGTCAGTCCCAAAGGACCTCAAGGGTGTTGTGTGGGGAGAGATGATGAGGCGGTTCACATAACCAGAGGGCTCTGATGAGGAAAAGTGTAAGGCACATGTCATGCACCTGGCAGGCAAAGCGCTTCAAAACTTTAGGTACAAACTCAATAGGGAGTACGTGTAGACAGGGGAGAACACATGCACCCGTTACAATTATGTCTTGCCTAAAGTTTGGGAAGCATTTGTCATACAAAAACAAACCCCAGAAGCAAAGGCCAAGGGCGAGCAATTCTCTGAGCTCGTAAAGAGGAATGTGCACCACCACCACCAGGGCATGATAGGGTATGCTGCTAAGAAGCTGAAGTGGCGAGCGAAAGAAAGGGCGACAGCTGAGGCCGGGTAGCCAGATCCGTACGGAGGCATCATTAAGAGGGCACGTGTCTACCTCAAGGCCCGCAAGCCAAAAAAGTTGTAGGAGGGCAAGACCAAGTTCAACGAGCCATAGACCAAGGAGATAGAGAAGAAGATCCTGGCGGTAGCTGCGGCCGAGCAGAGCGGGTCGTTCGAACCTCGCAGAGAGAGGGACCAGCTCGCCGAGGCACTAGGAAACCCCGAGCACCGTGGCCACGTCGGTGGTGTATCCTCGAGGAATAGCTAGAAGATTGTGGAGTCCTCGCAATCAGATGCGAGATCATACAGGACGAGGTAGGCGTAAAAGGAAAGGCTCATCCAGCAAGGCCATGATCAGGCTATGAACGAATTTGTCAACCACAAGATCTTAGAGGCATTCATAAGCAATGACCCTAGCATGGTGGAGCTGAGGTCATAGTTGTTTCACCAGGGCGGCGTGGTGCTGCCATAGATAGAAGCTGCTATAGAAGGGCAGACCACACAGGCGACCGAAGAAGGTGAGAGGAGGTACCCGGTCCATGATATCGTTGAACCTATGCCTTGTCACCTCACGGTCCCCTACGGTAGTAAGGTAGTGAGAATGATTATGGTTGCCGAGGGAATAGCATTGCTAGGACACATGTACCATGATATTCCGATCCCAGTCGAATATGCTAGGGTGAAATTGGCTTGGGTCCACCCAGAACATGTCGGTGATGAAATTGACTCGGGCCAACATTTATTTTGATGAGGAGCTTCATCTGTCACTGGCCTCGCTGTCTCCCACGGGTCATGACTATGATGACAACAATGGTAATGACCCAGCAGGCACTCCTCCAGGCACTCCTCACGGCATGTGCAAGACATAGTGAGATACAGGGGCAGCATCGAGCACTGCTACTCCGCCTGCAAGTAATCCAAAGGAGGGGAAACACACAAGGCCATGTCCTCCCACACCATGAAATCCTACAGAAGAAGAGGAGACCATAGGTATCGATGGCCACAACAAGGTGAGTAGGGCGGTCACCTCAATAGCCAAAGAGTACGAAAGCTCGACTAAGTATGCAAGGTATGATTCTGGCTAGCATAGTCATAGTAGAGCATATGCGGAGATGCTAGCAGGGTTTTTCACTCTCGAATCTCTCAAGTATACGGCGCCATCACCAGTGTCGGTTTGGCCCCTTTCGGATGATTGCCCCGATAACTATGAGCATGGGAAGTTCATGATGACCTTGGGCCAGCTCATACATGATGAGCCGTGGGAGATAAGGAGGTTCCATCTCTGGTACATGGAGGCGGCGAAAGTAGGCCTACGAGATTTCATTGTCAAGGTGCCGAAGGAGTACTTCCACTTGACCAACGATGCTCAAGTCGTCATAGATTTCCATGACATGCATAGGCTACTACGACGCAATGACCTCGATGTCGCTCAAGTCACCTTGTTTGCCCTGTAAGTTAAGTATGACTTTCACACCATTCCGTTGCTGTAGGTACTTTAGGAAGAAACTAATAATGCCATGACTTGTCCTTGCAAGATGCAGTCCTATGTATGCAAGGAATTGGACAAAAATATTATTTACCTCTCTCCAATGCATATTACCCAGTGAGTCATCGTGGGTTATGATGTACTGGACACTTATGAAAAGCTGGTGAACTTGAACCCACAAGAGAGAGTGCAAGCCCAAAAAGAACTGCGCAACGAATTGAAGTGTTGGGCAGGAATGTACGTGTATAGAGCCATGAAGAAGGTCGAGGAAACTGGTTGTATCTTTGTCGCCCGCCTATTCGGGTAAGTCAAAAGGATACTTAGAACATGTATGTAGCTACTAGGATCAAAACTTTTCATATTTGAAGATTTGAAATATGTATTGTTTCAATGGTGCAGCAGGGGCATCATGGGCCACTAGATTGCATTTCTAATCTATCCCCAGGATGGAAGGGCCGTTGTATTCAACTCTTTGGATTCGGACAAGGAGGGGTACAAGGATTTTGAAAGCGTATTGAGATAGTAAGTGATGGTACTTATTCTTTTACACTTAACATACGCGTTAAATTTGTCGTTGACACTAGTGGTTTTCATACAACGCTTACCGGAAGTACGTGGAGGATCCTAATTGCATCGATCGAAGATCTGAGAAAAAGAAGAAGAATGGGACAACACTGAAAGTTAGGCGCAACTTCCTGGTACATATCAAAAGTCGTATGTGCTATTATATCGTGCTTGCTCTCTATATGTTCTAATGATTGTGTATTATGTATCATGCAGTACACCAAACAACCTCTTGGAATAGTATTATGTGGATACTACTTTTGCGAGTACCTCAGAGCGTGCGGCAAATTCAGCCATAGTTGGCGACAGCTCAAGAAATCACAAGATTGTTGGCAAAAGGAAAAGGTCACCCATAAGAACTTCACTCAAACAGTAGCGAACATATGTAAATTTGCCATAGATTCCTACGTGCATGTTGGCCGACCATTCTTCAATGAGGAGAGCAAGTTAGCGCGTGAAGAGAAGTTTGAGAAGATGAGAAACTAGAGCACTCAGCTACGTGTCCTGGATTACAAGTTGCCGGACGTCTTTGGATTAGGGAAACTAAAGTAGCAGAGATCTTAATTAGTTTCACATGTAAATATATGACATGCATGTAACTTGAATGTTGGTTTGTGCTACGATAAGTGATATGTGATAACTTGAATGATTTGACATATGTGATATATGTTAATGCTCTATATGCGTATTTTTTGCTTTATCTGTGTTTAATTTGGGAAAACAGAATTAGAATTCAAATTCAAATTCAAATGAAATGGCGGGAAATTATATTTTTAACTGGAAAATCATTAACGGAGGCGGGCAAGTAATAACTAGCCTCCTCCCTTAATACATTAATGGAGGCAGTCGCCTTACGGAAACTGCCTCAGTTAATGGATTAACGGAGGTAGGCGAGTTAGGGCAACTGCCTCCGTTAATAGATATTAACCAAGGCAGTTGCCTTAAGGAACCTGTCTCCATTAATCAATTAATCGAGGCGGGCAAAGTAACCGCCTCCATAAGGTCACCATTAATGGTGACCTATCGTTGGAGGCGGTTGCAATGCCCACCTCCATTAATACAAAACACCCGCCTCCATTAAAGTTACTGTAGTAGTGATTCCTGCATCTTCCCGTTAGTGAAGGGAAGGAAGTCCTTGCCAAAATCCTTGAGAACACCCCCTACACTAATGTGTATGATGAAGCCCCTGAGGAAGAAGAGGAACCCATCCCCAAAGAAGAAGAAGGAAACTCGATAGCTGAAACTCCACCTTCCACATTCCAAGATCCGGCCGTCGAGCCTGAACCACCAACCCCAAAACCTCCAAAGGAAGAAGAAATTCAACCTTTGAAATTTCCTTTTGAAATCGAGGATGGTTTATTTTTTGATTTTGGAAATACCTCGAATCAATCTGTGCGAAAGAAGTCTTCTGCTCCAAAAACTCCAAATCTTCATATTCCAACTCGCCTTGAGGAACACTACCTCAAGGAGACAATTCAAGAGCTCACATCTATTATGAGCAATGAATGGCTTAAGGAGGCTGAAACTTCATCTTAAGTAATTTAGATTCTTTCATCCTCCACAACCATTCCTTGTTTCATAAATAGAACGGCTTTAGACTCTCTTTATGATCCTGCTGTCGGAGTGAGCATTATGTCTAAATCTTTAGCAAATGCCATCCTAGGAGATGAACCTCTAGCTCCGACTAACAAATTCCTCAAACTTCCTTCCGGGCAATTGGTCAAGAGTTGTTGGATCTCACAAACCATCCCAACCATAATCAATAAGATCTCTATCCTCCTAAATTTCTATATATTTGATATAGAGGATTTTGACTTGTTGATTGGGCACCCACTCATGAAACTCCTACATGGACATCATGAGGGGAGCCTAGATGTCCACCTCGGGAAAAACTTCAACCTCTCAATTCCATTAACCAACTCTACAAATTCCAAGATGGAATAAAATCCCGAGCCTGATCCTATGGAGGAAGTGATGGCCACATCTCTTCTAGAAACTTCTTAACCAAATCTAGAAGAAGATACTGAAGATTTCATCCAAGAAGAAGCTGATCTAGAAGAAACCATTGATCTGGAGAAATCTGAGCTTCCATCCAAACCTCCAATCGAACTCAAACCCCTTCCTTCTGGACTCAAATATGCTTTCCTTAATGGTGATCGTGAAGCCCCCATAATCATTAGTGATAAACTCTCTGTGGAGGAAAACTTCAAACTCCTCACTGTTCTAGAAAAGCATCAATCTGTCTTAGGCTACTCTCTTCAAGATCACATTGCATCCCTATAGGACCAAGCACCACACCTTCTAGGGAGCTTCAACGGAGGCTAGATAATGCGATGAGTGAAGTTGTCAAGAAAGAGGTCTTGAAACTCTTCCATGTGGGCATAATCTACCCCATTCCTAATGGCGAGTGGGTGAGCCCCATGCAAGTTGTGCCTAAGAAGGGAGGCATGATGGTCGTTAAGATTCATAAAAATGAGTTGATCCCTAAATGAACCGTCACGGGCTGGAGGATGTGCATAGATTACCGAAAGCTTAACAAGGCCACAAAGAAAGATCATTTTCCCTTACCTTTCATTGATGAAATGCTAGAACGGCTTGCAAAGTATTCTTTCTTTTGTTTTCTTGATGGTTATTTGGGTCATCATCAAATTCCTATCCACCCTAATGATCAAAGTAAGACCACTGTGGCAGAACCTCCTAAATTATAGGGCCCACATGCACCTGTCACTGTCCAACGACCTTTGACATCTATGCATACGTTCCCGGTAACTTAAGAAGACTGTCGGGTGTCCTCGGGGAACCCCGAACCATCCACGATTTCCGAGCAGGATCCCATTACAGAGTCATTGCAGTATTATAATAGTTTTTTCAAATAGATACATCAGAGTAAAAGTAGCGGAAGACTTACAATAACATAGTTTACAAACCATTTGTTTCAAACCATACAACTAAGTTCGATATTAATGCAAACCAAAGTAGTGGAGTGGCATTATAATATATTACAAAACACACAACTTAAGCTGCCCTGCCCAAGGGCCACACATTTACTTATTGTACATCGCACTGAACAACAGTCATGCAGCACGATCCAAAACAGATCTGCTCATGAGCCTCACCTGCAACAAGGGTCAACGAACCCTGAGTACAAAAGTACTCAACAAGACTTAACCGAAATAAGAATTTAAAAGAACATAGGAATGCAGGCTCATGGGATTCAAGGTATGGCTTTAGCAATAATCAAGGTTCTTTTGCGTAAAAGCATTTTAACAAAATTCTTTATATCAATGTTTAAAACTTCATAAAAATCATATACAAAGCTGACACGATCCGTATAGAGATCATGAAACTTCGTATCCAACACTTTCTCATACCAACCTCAGGTTCCAGTTATTAATTACTACGATGATGAACAGTGAGTTGAGTCTCCATAACCGAGGAGCAACGACGATTCGAACCGATTATAACCCAGCTGGGAATTCCAGACCACACGACATATGCAAGTCCCCGACCTACATATACCAACCTACCCTCGGATCCTCTAAAACAAGAACGGGTCCGCGCCACCCGAGAATACAGTACTCCACCAATCCAACCCATTGCCACGTGGGTACACGCTATTCCCGCCATCTCTCCACTCCTAGTGCGCGAGTAGCCATTCTCGTAATAGAATAGCCAAGTTAAGGCTTACCGAAGTATGTGGTTAGTACTACAAAGTCTCACCTCATGCAATTCAACAACAGACGGACCTTAATCGACACAGGCAGAAAGAACATGCTCACAAGACCTCCATGTCTTGTGGCTCACACACACCGAGTCCGCCCGGTCTAGATTTATTACTCCACATTCCCATATCACATGATAACATAAGTAACCATAGTTCCACTTAAAACTTGCAGATGACAGGTAATCACCCGACTTTCATCGTTCTAAGCATAGCTAAGCAAAACTAGGCATATACGAATTTAAAACTAGTAATATGGTAAATATAGAACAACAAGGTTGGTAATGCACCAATTAGGTTTCCACTTGACTCCTAATCACTTAATGCAGTAAAAAGAAGCAAAAGCAAAAATCAATTTGTAAAATACAAGGTAGGGTTTTATGCATCCGGGGCTTGCCTTCGTTGATGAAAAAGTCCGGGTCCGGAGTCGTTCCACCAATATCAACACCAACTTCCACAGACGGATCAACCTCCTCAACTACTTGATTAACTACCACGTGTTCACCTTCGTTCACTACACGTAGTAACAATGCCATGTTTAACATGATGCGGATACAAAATATGATACTCGATGATGGATGCAAAAATTAACAACTTGAATATAACTTTCCTTTGTGGTATAGTTACAAGTAATTATCATAAAGCATTTTTAGTCGTTTTTCTAACAAGTCAAAGGTTCACTTATCATACATGCTTACCGACTAAAGCTTCATCATGAAAAGACATGTATAAACAATATACAAAGAAATGTATACCTTTTACTTTTTACCCAAGAGGTTGCATCGAAGAAGCAATCAAGTTTATTAACATGCATTTACTAAGGAAATTCTTAATTAAGTCATTTAGAATTATTAACTAAAGGGCGAACATTAGCATATCAAGACAAACACAAGATTATGCAAGACATAGACACCAATAGCTATTTAACTAACATCACACAACTAACTATAGAGAGCAAGCACATCAATCATGACACAAGTTTACAAGGTCACAAGTATCGTAACTTGACCATCAACAAGGGCATAAACCACACTTAGCAACACATGGAGTAAACAACCACAACTAGCATATGTCTATTTCTGGACTGGAAACAACAACTTCATGTTTGGATCATAATTAGAGTTATTCAATTCCATTAGCCATGCAACAAGACATTATGGAAAGCTTATAAAATCTTCTACAATCCATCTTTAATCATCTTAGCATGATTCTCAAATTAACTAAGTCAAATATATCCATTTACAGAAACTGGTCCACAATTGATAGAGAGCAGCCATTTCTGGAACCCAACTTTAAACAGGCATAACTCACAAACTACTTAGCCAAATGACACCAAATTTTAACAGCAGATAGATACATGAATTATCTATAACTTTTGTATAAACAAGTTTCCCAACAAAACACATTATCATGAAGAACTCTGCTAAGTTACCAGATCTGTCCATAAACCACATTGGCAAGAAAATAATTATTAACTTATGTTGCAAACACATAATTGGGCAAAACCAACTTTACCAACATTTCACACATGACTAAAGAACACCAGAAAGCATGGTGCTCACCTCTAAATAAATTTTCTTAAAGCATTTCTTAATTTATTTAGACATCAAGGTGTATTTATGAACATATACCAAAAATGCACAATAACTTCTACAAAAATTACAGTAGATCACATATCATCTCAATAGTCTACTATACATATTTTATACCATTTGCATAAGTATAGCTGCCTCTACAAAAAAGACAATTTGCTATTGCAAGAAATCATGTGAGAGCGAGATAAACCAAAAACTCACTCATACTTCATCCAATACTCATGAAATTTTTACCACACATCAACTATCACATGAGTAGCATGCCACAAAAATTTCACTTCATTTGGAGCCCTAGATCTGCAGTTATGGAAAATAACAAATTCAACTAGCATTACAACCTTACTGCACAAATCTATTTTTGCAGCTAAAACTTTAAACTAAAACATGCCATATTATAGATCTAATGCATAGAAAATTTCACAAGGATTCCAAAAAGTCCTCATTTGCTATTTTATGAATTTCCTATGAATTACTATGAATTTTCAAAGTTCTAGCCGATTTCAAAGCAAATAGGTCCAAAAGGCACTATTCACATGAGTCTGCGGTTCACAGAAAAGCCCCTCACAATTCTCGAATTTGAAGACGAAGTCCCTGGTCACGAGGAAGAAAAACAGAGGACGCCGGAGAGCTCGATTTCCGGCCGGCTGACGCTCGTAGGCGGCAATTGGAGGGGTGGTCGAGCGACGGGGTGGCGAGGCAAGCTTGAGGATGGCCACAGCTCGGCTGGTCGCGACCCGTGACGGCCTAGCCACGTGAGCCCGCGGCTCGGCGGCGGAGAGGCACGTCGGCAGGGAGTCACGATGTGCCCTGATGATAAGACGAGCAACCGGTTTGCTTGCGAGAATCACGGCACAGAGGTAAGCGCAAAACAAGAGAGATAAATGAGTGAGAGCAGCCGGAGTAGGCCGGCCACGGCGGAGGCGAGCTCGACGGCCATGACGGACGGCCGCGAGGAAGAAAACGGCTCGCTGATGACTCCGACGAAATTGGACGGCGGGAGCGAGTCAAAGTGTTGCGCAGGGATGTGGCGAAGCTCACAACGCGCTCAAATCGGGCAGAGGATGAGCGGTGGAGGTGGTGTGCGTCGGCAAGAATGGACGACGGCGACGGCGAACAGAGGGAATGAAAAGGAGGAGAACGGCGACGGCACAAGCTATATATGACGGCCAGGAAGCACGCCGGCGATGAGTTGGCTTCCGCGGTTACTGTTCACCGAAATTACAGAACTACCACTCGCTTAATTTCCCAATTTACTCCAAATTTTATATGGTAACTCAAAAATCTCCAAAAATAAAAGTTGTTCCAAATTCAAAGTTCTACAACTTTGCTTTTATAACCACCCCCTAATTCGGTCTACATTTTGAAATGCAAATTTGAATTCAAATAGGGGACATTTAAAGAATTACGTCTTTTCAAATTACTTCAAATTTTACTAAACAACTTTGAAAACTCAAAAAACCAACTTTGTACAACTTGATAAGATCTACACTTTTGCTTTTAGACTCAACCCCAAAATGTGCTTAGATTTTGAATTGGGTTACCCAGGGTAAACTTAAATGCTGGAAATTCGGGTTTTCGGAAATCCAATTAAACACAAATGTTTTGAAATTGATTCATCCATACAAGTCAACACATATCCTAAAACAAGGTTCACACCAAGCATTGCAACAAAGATTATAAAACTTTTATTAAGGAAGAATTTGACTTGTTAAAAGATTCCCACATCAAAATTCACAAAGTTTCTTAATCACTATTATTGACATTATTTCATGTAACATATAAAACACTTTATAAACAACATTTACATGCTATAAATTAAACATGAAATGCATTAATAACTTGATGCTTGATGATTATGCATAATGATGACATGATCAATTTCTTAATTACTTTTTAGCATCTAGGATGTTACAACCACCTTCATATGCCCCTATTGGACATATGCATATCGATGAATGTCTTTTGGTCTATGCAGTGCCCCTACTTCCTTTCAAAGGTGCATGATGTCCATCTTCTCCGATATGATCGAAGAAATCATGGAAGTGTTCATGGATGACTTTTCCATCTATGGAAAAACTTTCGATGATTGCCTTGAGAATCTGGATAGGGTCTTACAAAGATGTGAAGAAAAGCACTTAGTCCTGAACTGGGAAAATGTCATTTCATGTTTGGGAAGGAATAGTGCTAGGACATAGAGTGTCCGAATGTGGGATAGAGGTGGATCGAGCTAAGATAGAGGTCATAGAACAACTTGCACCTCCCACGAATGTCAAAGGAATTTGTAGCTTCCTTGGGCATGCTAGTTTTTATAGGCAGTTTATAAAAGATTTCTCTTAAATTGCATGTCCTTTAACAAACTTGCTTGCCAAAGACGCACCCTTTGAGTTTAATGATAAGTGCTTAGATGCTTTTTACTACCTTAAGGAAGCACTTGTCTCCGCTCCAATCATCCAACCCCCTGATTGGACGTTTCCTTTTGAGATCATGTGTGATGCAAGTGATTATGCTGTTGGTGCCGTTTTGGGCCAAATTAAAGATAAGAAACACTATGCAATCTCATATGCTAGCAAAACCTTAACAGGTCCACAATTGAACTATGCAACAACTAAAAAAGAGCTGTTGGCTGTAGTCTTTTCTATTAACAAGTTTACATCTTACTTAGTTGGAGCTAAAGTAATTGTTTATACCGATCATGCTGCTTTGAAATACTTGCTCACTAAGAAAGATGCTAAACCATGCCTAATAAGATGGCTCTTATTGCTCCAAGGATTTGATCTTGAAATAAAAGATAAAAAGGGAGTAGAAAATTCTGTTGCCGATCACTTGTCTAGAATGCAATTAAAAAATGTAGAGGATTTGCCCATCAATGACTTCCTTCAAGTTGACACACTCCTCAAGATCACGAACTCCAACCCCTGGTATGCAAACATTGTGAATTTCATGGTTACACGATATGTATCACTAGGGGAAAACAAGAAGAAGCTCATCCAAGAAAGTAGAGTACAACTATGGGATGAGCCATATCTTTAGAGAGTCTGCAATGATGGAATGCTAAAGAGATGTGTCCCCATGAATGAAGCAATCAAGATCATTGAAAATGTCATGGGGCAGAGTACGGAGGCCACTATGGAGCATTCAGAACCAATGCAAAGATTTGGCAAAGTGGATTCTATTGGCCAACCATGTACAAAGACACACACAAGACTACATCAGAAGATGTGCAAGATGCCAAAGCATGGGAACATCAACACCCGTGATGAGATGCCGCTCACAAAAAAACTTACAAATTCAGCTCTTTGATGTATGGGGGATAGACTATATGGGACAATTCCCCAAGTCCCAAGGATGCGAGTATATCTTGGTGGCTGTGGACTTTGTGTCCAAATGGGTAGAAGCATTACCCTGCTACTCTGCATGCCACGAGCTCAAGAAAATTATTCCAAAAAGTTATCCTCCCAAGTTTCGGCACCCCTAGATTGGTAATAAGCGATGGGGGCTCACATTTCATTGATCGGGGATTCCATCGTTTCCTGAAGGAACAAGGCATAAGGCATAATGTTGGAACTCCATACCACCCCAAACAAGTGGACAAGCAGAAATATCCAACAAACAAATCAAGAATATTATACAAAAGACCGTAAATGAGATGGGAACAGCATGGAAGAGCAAGTTACCTGATGCACTTCGGGCATACAGGACCGCATACAAGACACCTATTGGTATGTCACCATACCAACTTGGATACTGAAAGACATGCCACTTGACTGTTGAGTTGGAGTTTAGAGCACATTGGGCCATAAAGAAGTGGCACATGGATCTGCAAGCTACGGGAAGGAATAGACAAATGCAAATCTTAGAATTGGAAGAATGGAGAGAGAAGGCATATCACAACGCCAGGATCTACAAAGAAAGGACTAAGAAGTGGCATGACAAGAGGATCAAATTGAAGGAATTCAAGCCAGGAGACAAAGTTCTCATGTTCAATTCAAGGGTTAAGCTATTTGGACACGAGAAACACAAAAGCAAATGGGAAGGGCCATTCCTTGGTGTCAACACATCAACACATGGAGCAATCACACTCTAGGAAGACGATGGCAACATCTTCAAGGTAAATGGCCAACAACTTAAAGTTTTCCTTGAACATAATATACCTAAAGAAGAAGTTGACATGATTGACTTCGTCCTTGCACCTGAACTTACTTAGGCAAAACTACATGTCTAATTTTTCTTGTTCATGTATTTAGTTTAAGTAGCTTTTCATAATCTCCTTAGTCTTAGTCGGCCCCACGCCAAAAATGAGGCTGTTTGGCCATGAAGTGACCGTCGGGCGATGGTTCAAATTTTGACAAAACATGAAAACACAGCACCAGAAGACATCTTCTAACATGGAGAAGCACCCCTAGTGGCCAGAAGCCTCCAGGTGGGGTCAGCCAACCCCACCATAGGCCCCTGGCCCCACCAGTCAGCTTCTGTTTTCATTCCTCCACGCCTAGTTGCTAGATTGGCATGTTCCCCCTTCTCTTTGTCACATTTCTTCCACATTGTGTTGAATTCCTATGCAAATTAAAACAAGTTAGAGCCACACTCAAATAAAATTTTGAAAAAGTGACATGTTCATGACATTTAGAGATAGAAGCTTCATAAAGTTTGTTTCTTACACATACTTATGCTTGTGGAAAAAAATCTTGATAGGAAAATCATATTGACTAAGTTGTTGTGAGGTGTGATATAGTTCTAGCTTATGAATCCTACCCTTTCTATTCAAAGTACTTGGATGCTCATTTTTGATAAATATCCAAAATCATAGTATCACATACTCCTCAATGGTGAGACTTACTTACCAAAGCCATATGCTATATTCATACAGGCTTTAAAACTTCTACATATAATGCTTGCTATTATGTAGAGTTTAGCCAAAACTTGTTGACCCTTGTTGAGAAATTTATCATGCTCCCAAGATCAAGATCACATACACACCACATATACATGCTACTCGTACAATGGAAGTACGCACAACTTGCCATTCATTTCCACCAATAAATACTCCATGCATGTTCTAAAACTTGTGATCTCTCTCTATGTGTTAATGTTTGATGACTGGCAATCTTGCTACGAGGTTACCCGGAGCGAGGATTGGTGGGCTTCGGCGTAAAATGAACTCGATGGTTAAACGCGAGATAGCGATTTATGTTGATTTAGGCCGCTAAATAGCATAACACCCTACATCCAGTGTGGCATGTTGCCTTGTGTTGGAAAGCTTTGTATGATGTGTGTTACAAGGAGGGTGCTCCTGCCTCTCTTTATATAGTCTAGAGGGCAGGCACACGGTTCTAGTCCGAGTCAGTTACAGTAGAAGAGTTCTGTCAACAAAAGATGCTCGGCAGTCCTCCGAGGGGTATCCCACGAAGGGAGATTGATCGACAAAGATGCGTGTAATCCAGAACAAGAAGGCAACAGAGACACAAGAGTTAGATAGGTTCGGGTTGTTAGCGTGACGTAATACCCTACTCCTGTGATCTGTTGGTTTGTATTGGCTATCGTATGATATTGTGTGTGTTTTGAGGAGGTCCCCTGCCTGCCTTATATAGTCTGGGGCAGGGTTACAAGTCGGTTAGATCTGAGAGATAACCGGTAAGTAATAACAGATTACATGAATCATGGGATCGCAACAAATTCTAACAGATTATGGCATATCTTCAGGATATTTTCCTGGTGTCTTGTGGGGCACACCGAGCAGCGCCGTGCTCCACAAGGCTTCATCTTGTGGGCTAGACCGCCCCTGGTAGCATAGCCCATGTAGTCTACCATGGGTATCCGAGGTCGTACCCCCCACACCTAGTCCCTGAGCGCCTTGTATCCGCTGGTAACGCCGTCTTGAGCTTGTCCGAGCACGTGAATCTGATGCCGAGCAGCAAGGACTGAGCTCCGACCAGCATTATTGATGATCTGAGTAGCAGTAAACGTGGCCAACCAATATAGCCGACCGGCAGTGCTCGGACTCAACTAAGCATGGCTTGCCAGAAGGATGTAAGGAGCTCAAGTTCAAATTTTGAAAATTCTTTTTGAACTAAGTGTGCTCACTTAGACTCCGTTCGATGAGGAGTGGATGGGGGCCATCTAAGTGCTCGAAGACATGGAGACGTTCATCAGACACGAAGATCAATACACGCACCGCAAGGTGCAATGTATACACTGTATTCCTCGAGCCTGGTAGTAGGTGATGTAGTTACGTGGTGCCAGGGTCAAATTTTGAGAGCCTGAAAGACTGGCCGAGCGGGCAACCAGCTCTTGGGTGTAGCTTTGCAATACTAGCCACGCGTTCACCGCAAGGTGAAGTGTGCCCACTTAGTCCCCTAGCCTGGTAGTAGGTGACGTAGTCACGTGGTGCCAGGGTCAGAAACAACAGTAACCAAAAAAGTCCCCAGTGTGGTGAGAGACCGAATCATAATGATGACGTAGTCCCCGAGCCACAAGTGGAAATCTCAGATAAATCAAGAAGTGCCAATTACTCAAATCATGAAGAAAAAACCAGAATAATGACTGTAAAGTAGAAAGTACTGAGCCATGATGGTATTGTGGAGAAGTCGGCGAATATTCGGTGCGCAATATGTAGTGGCATCCAAAAATGGGCGATAGGGGCCATAGTTGTGCGAAAGCCCATGTAACGGCCCAACATGGCACTTTGGGTAATTCAGAAGGGCACAGATCAACACGGTGCGGTTTCTCAAAAAACCTTGAATACGAAAAGTCAGGAGGGTATCCTTATAACTCCGTCGCCGCACTCCGCGCTCCAACCTTTACCACTCCGTCACCTCATCTTCCACCTTGCCCTCGCTCTCCCCCATTCACATTCTCAAGCGCTCCGCCGGTAGGGCTAAAAAACTTGCGCGAAGGGGGTAGTTCTAGTCTAGATCTGAGAGATGGAGCCGAAGAGGGCGGTGCAAGCACGAAGAAGGCAGCCACCAGGATGAGCCATGACATGGAGTGGGTACCATTGCTCATGGGGGAGACAGAGCTCAAAGAGATCGTCGAGGCGGGCGTTCTTCCCGATCGTGTGACCGTCGGATTGCGTCCGACCGACGGTGAGCCCTATCCGATGCCACACATCGATAAACTCGTTGTCTTCGAAGATTACTTCTGGCGTGGATTAGGGCTTTCGGTACATCCTTTCTTGCAGGATCTATTGGCGTATTGGGGAGTGAGGTTATGTAATCTCCATCCAAACACTATTTTGCACATTGCTATGTTTATCCACTTCTGTGAGGTCTATCTTGGCATTCTTCCCCATTTCAATCTCTTCTGACACCTTATCTGGCTCAAGAAGAAAGGAGGGGGCGGTTCCAAAGTGGTCAGCGGTGTGAATCTATAGCTCCATGATGGGATGGTGGGCGAATACATTACTGTGTCACTGAATACCTCGCTAAAGGGGTGGAATGCTAGGTGGTTCTACATGAAGCACAGTCATCCTACCATCTGATGCGACGTCGACCAGATTCCATAGAATCAAAGGAGCTACTCAGAGAAACCGACCAGAGCCGATATGGAGCAGGTGAAGGAGCGCCTCGAGCTAATAAGGGGCATGAAGATGAATGGAGTGGTGGTGGCGGTGAACTTCATAATGCACCGCGTCTAGCCCTGCAAGGAGAGGGCTCATCCGGGCTTTGACTTCAAGGGAGATACTGATGGCACCCGGGAGAGGATGGAGAGACTGACGAAGGAGGCTGTGCTGCACCAGGCTGCTGAACTCTTCACTCTGAAAGTGTCGTACACCATGCCGGGGCAGGCAAAACCCTTCAACTGCATGAACCCACCTCCTCAGGTAGCAATCTTGACTATTGTTCCTGGTGCTTTTTATCCAGTGCCGGTTCCGAGTAGTGGACTGATTCGCTTGTGGGAAGATCCATTTGCAGGAACGGGTGGTGTACTTCTTAGGTGTGCCAAGGAGCAATTGGCCGAAAGCAGTGGACGCCATGCCGACCACTCAGCCGAAGGAAGGTGCCATCAGCGCCTCGTTCGAATCCGAAGGCGAAGGTGCTGGTTGGAAGGAGAGTCCCCCATGGTATCGAAGAAAGTTCAGGGGAAAAGGGCGGCAAAAGATGAGCCAGCCCGAAAGTAAAGAAGAACAGCGGATGTAGCTCCCCACAAGCCAGGCGGTATTTCACTTTGTGGTAGTCAAACTACTCGGATGCAGAGTGCGGCGGTATCCGAGTGGTTGGACGACGACGAGGCTCCAGTAGCTCCCCCTTCGAGCACTAAAGCGTCATTGCTCAAAACGCGTGCGGAGGTGCAATCGGAAGGAGGGGAAGGAGCTCCCGAGCAGTAGGTGGAGGAGACGCCAATGGCAGGAGACGCAAGACCTCCAACTCAGGACACGCGGGTTGACCCTAGAGCAGTGCTTGGGTGCTCGGGAAGGAAGCGCCGGTTCAGAACCATTTATCGGGAAGCTAACTTGTAAGTATCTTTGCCTTGGGATCAGTAGCTATCCAATTTTTATAGTTGTGGTGATCGATGTGCTATTCTGATGTAGAGCGGGGGGCGCGGAGGATCTAAATCCTTCAGGCCAGACTAGCGAGCAGCCAGGGGCTGGTCCCAGGGTGGAGACATTGTGGATGGACTCTATCCCAGAGTCCCCGGGTGCTCCTTAGTTTGCAGAGGATCCGACCACCGCTGCTGATGGAGTTGGAGGTCGAGAGCGGTTGGTGACGATGGCGGGCAATTCGACGGAGATGCTGGGAGCAACGACGAGAGCCATCGAATCTTTGGAGGTAGGAGTGGGAGCTGCTGATGTCGTACCAGAGTCTGGGGCGCAGATGCCGGCAGCATCGGAGGAGCAAGTGGCATGCCTAGAGATGCCATGGGGCATGGTCGGTCGGTCTGTGCGGCCACCGAGCCCCTAGGGAGTGCCATCCGCTGTGGAGGAAGAGGACGAGGTCAAGGAGATTGAGCGTGAAGGATCACGATCCCAAACCATCCGTATCTTCTGCAAGCGAGGTGATGAACTTGTGGTCGTGGAAGAGGACACCACCAGGGAGGTTAAGAGGCTACGGTCCACCCTTTCCACATATATGAAGAAAATTAAGGTTAGTATTTGCATCAGCGGTGTTCTCTTGGGTGTTGGAGAATATGGTCCTTTATAATTTTGGTGCTTTGTAGGGCATAGCGCGAACTACCATGCAACGGCAGTAGTTGATCAAAAGGATGGAGCCCCTCGCCGAGGAGAATGAAAAGCTAAAGGAGGCGGTGAAGCTAATGGAGAAGAACGTCTAGAGGGCCCAGCGCGAAAGGGATCTTGCTGAATCAAACATGAAGGACCTAGAGTACCAAAAGGGCATCTTGTTCAAGTAGTGGAAGTCTGTCTCTGAGCAGCTGGAGCGCACCTTCGAGCAGCTAAATAGTGTCTCCGAGCAGCTGGGGTGCACCTTCGAGCAGCTGAAAGGCATCTCCGAGCAGAAGAAAGGTACTACAGATCGGTGAATTTTCTTTGCATTGCCGAACAATCTTGATGTTGCTGTCGACTGTTATGTTTGTATAGCAAGATGCGAAGCTCGGCCGGTTGCGAGAAGTCATCGGTCAACTCCAAGAGGAGAAGGAGAGGGCGTCTAGGCGAGGGGAGAAACTGGCCGAGGATATTGAAGGTGAGTAGTTCGTGGTCGGAGTTGTTGCTGAAATGATTTCTTCATTTGATGAATCCCTTTGGTGTCTGCAGAATACCGTCAAAGGACCAAGGCATAGTTCGACGTGCTGGAGCTAGAGGCAAGAACCCAGAGGGGAAAACTTGATGCCGTGGTGGCCAAAGTTAGGCCGATGCTCGACTGTATCGACATGGAGGTAGCTCCTTAGCCAGACAACAGGCTGCCATGTCCGGACACCATCATTGATAGGTGCAAGGTGGCAAGGGAGAACTTGAATGTCTTCAACCGAGACGTTGCTGTCTTCGTCGTAATGCATGCCCTGGCGGTAGTCCGGTCTCATTACCCTGCCATCAATCTTCGAGCGATAGGGGCCGGATTCACCAGAGGGATGGGTGCGACGAAGCAGGAGCAGCTAAAAGATAAGGTGGAGGACGTGGCGAAGCAGCTGGCCGGTGATGTCAATCTGTTCGGTGAGGTAGATGGTGATGGCCAAGCCTAATAGCCTGAGTAGGGGAAAACCTGTATGGGAGAACCGGAAAGGAGAGTTAAATGCGTGAGGGCATAAACAAACATTTGTGTATTGTACAAATGTTGTAAGTAGACGACATGTGCATGTTTAGGTGGCTTGCTAGCGCTTGCAATGAAAAAGAGACATGTTGTTAACCCTTGATGCATTTATATGTGGTATAAGTAGCGTCCGAGCAGTTAGTTCATTACTAGGCTCTTGGCCTTGGCTAGCCCGTATTCCATAACATCGAGCGCTGGAGCCCATGCACGTGTAGGAGAGACAGACGTGACCAAGGAACCACTGCTGACCACCCATAATGCAGAGTGGTGGAGCCCATAGCACGTGTAGGGAGAGATCAGAGACATGGTTTTCTCCAAGGAACACAGAGCGGAATGTGTGCTACTCGGTGGTTGGTGAAATATCTTAAAGATATTTTAGTATGGAGAAACTAGGCGGAGCATTTATGGAGATCATGTATAATTGTCGGTGTTTGTTAAGGAGTAGCTTGGAGCTGGTAATCGCAAGTGGAGATTAAACTGGAGTGGAGAAATAATGGAGACAAATTATGGCAACAAAAACTTCATTCATTATGGAGTGAAGAGTACATATCTGGAGCGTTTCAAGGATAGAAACGTATAAGGTGCTCGATGTGGCACAAATTGGGGATATCGACTCCCTCCATGTCACATAGCCAGTAAGACCCTGGTCGGGTAACCTCCTTGACCATGTAAGGCCCTTCCTAGGGGGAGGAGAGCTTGTGCATCCCTTCGGTTTTCTGCTTTCTACGGAGAACGAGGTCGCAGACCGCAAATGAACGACCTTTGATATTGCGATTGTAGTATCTTCGCAGGCCTTCTAAGTATTTGGCTATGCGGATGCAAGTGATCAGGCGTTCTTCTTTGACCCTAGCAATGTTCTCTATCTGAATAGCTACGGCTTGCTCTTCATTATAATGCTCTTCTTTGGGTGCTCGGAAGGCAATGTCCGCGGGAAGTACGACCTCTGAGACGTAGACCAAAAAATATGGAGATACACCGGTGTTGCGACTAGCTTGAGTGCACAGTACCCAGATCATAGCTGGGAGCTCTTTGAGCCATCTGCCCGGATGCTTTTCATCTTTCTGGTATAGTGTCTTTTTGAGGGCATCGAGGATCATGCCGTTCGCCTGTTCGACCTGGACATTGGCTCTAGGATGGGCAACAGAGGCGCATTTGATAGAGATGCATCGGTCTTCGCAGAAGTCACAAAAATGGTGGACAGTGAATGTAGTTCTAAGGTCGGTGATAATGCTGTTCAGGAGACTGAATCTATGGGTGATATATTCGAAGAGCTCGACTGCCTTCTTTGCAGTAGCCAGTGAATGTAGTCGCGATCTACACGCAATTGATTCCTTGATGACATGATCTTGGGAGCTTCCGAGCCCCTGCAACTCTTCTTCCAAATTCTGGTGTAAACACATGCCCCCCCAATTTTGGGATAAAAGTAATTTTATCCCAAAATTATCGCATCTGCATCCCCGATAGGTCTGTAGTCACGGGTAGAGAATCTTGATCTGGGGTCTACTGTTTGTTGTTGCTTGTGTCAGCTCATGAGCCCATGCTTCAAACTTTTTACGAGAGCATCATTGCTTCACGGGCACTTGGATTCATCTTTCCAGGCCGGCTATAAAATGCCTATCCGACCCTGGCAAGAGCAACTCAACAATTCAGCTATGTTTCTCTTCCATCTGCCCTCTCGAGTGCTTGTGACTCCGCCGGACCCTCCATGGTCTATCCTTTTTCTATGAAGATCTCAAGCGGTTAGAAGAAATCTTGTGCATAGTGTGATTGTGTCGCTCATTCTAGTGCCTCATTGAGCAAGAAGACCAGCTGTTGCGGTTAGAAGAATTCTTGTGATATCACCTGAATCTTCTCTCCATGCTCAAAAAGCTATTCTAGTGTTTGCGAGGGCTAAAATGTGTGGATACCTTCCCCTTGTTTGCTACTCCAAACGCCCACCGGGAAAGCCACAGGCTTCTTTCCCATAGTTCCTCAATTTACCTAGAAATCGGCTGAGCATATGTTAGGCGGGCGACCTTTCCTCTTCTCTGGCACAATTTTATCAACGGACCGATGTTGATTCAGTTCACGATGACCTTCGGCCTTGTGGGGACCCGGACTCCCTTCAATCGAAAGAAGCCTTGATAGGTTGATCTCTGGTCAATGTAAATTCTTCGTATCCATCCCATGATATTTTGTAATTTGGGGAAGCAATAAGTTCAAATCTGTTATCTCTTCGTTATTCGTCCCCTGAATTCCCGAGTGTCGATCCGCTTCCGTTTCTAATTCCAATTTCACACCCCTTGGCGAAATCTACCTCCTCGCCTTCCTAGGCTATATATACGGGCCACGGCCGTGGATCGAACAACAACCCACTTTGTCTCAAACCTTCTGCATCCTTAGTATAATTCCTGCTTTTTTCGTAGGTTTGAGATCATGGAGAACAGCAAGACATCTATCGAGAAGGCCCTCGATGAGTCTGCATCATCGCGCCAGCGCATCGATCGTCAAGAGGGTGCAACTCGCGATGCTCCTGTCGTTCCAGAGCAGAGGGCCGACCCTGCTCAGCCTTTGGGATCATCCTCAACACCAATTCGTGGCCAGCTCCCCTGCTATCCGAGGACGCCGAGGGATAATGATGACCTGATTGCTTCCATTGACCGGACCGGCGAGAAACTTGTCGACTGTCTTTCTATTGTGGAGTCGGCTCTGGCCATAGTTCAGGGCCAATCACCCCCTGAGGCCAACCCGGTGCGGGAGAGGCTGGCCAAGGCTGAAGCTCGAATCTCTAGTGAGACATTTACCATAGTTTTTTGTTTCTTCTTAACTTTTGCCTTCAAGATCCTGATCACCTCTTCCTTAAATCCTTTAGATCTATCGGCTCAGCTAGAAAGCCTTCGTTTAGCTACAGACCAAGCAGCGGGATTCGTCAATGCTAGGGGCGCCGTTCTGGTAGTTCACTTGCACGACATCTCGAACCGCGTCAGAGAAGTCACTCTTCATGGCGTTCGTCATGGTGCTGCCATGGCGTTGGTTGTTGCGTAAGTTCACTCCGGCCACGATCTTCGGCTTCTTCCCCGTGGAGCCCCCGCCACTAGATACCCTGGAGATTATGAGCACCTGGTCGAAGATTTCTTCGATGCCGCCAACTCCATAGCCCTGACCTCCTAGGCCGATGATATAGTAAACAAAGTGTTTTCTAGTATGTAGCTTGTAATAAGTGATATCAGCAAACAATTCCTTCATCTCCAATGATTTTCCTTTTGTTTCGTACTTGACATTATACTCTGTCCGTGTTGACTTTGCCCCTGTAGGTGATACACATTGTACCGGCTTTTACCCCTTCGAGTTTATTTTCCCACTAGAGGCAATACCCTTCTGGTATCAGCTATTAGAGCCGACAACTGAGCAAATTGGTTGTCAAGTATTAATCCAAACGTTAGGGTAGTATTCCTTTAAATATTCCCCATTTGATTGCTCTGCTGAATTCTTCTTCTCCTCTCAGTGTCTCTAAAATATTATCATGCGCACAACGCTTGATCCAATAAGGTCCTTCCCAATTAGGTGACCATTTGCCGAATTTGTTATCTTTTGACCCGATCGGTAATTTTACTCTCCAGACCAAATCTCCTCCAGAAAATTGCTCATTCTTGACCTTTTAACTGTAATATTTTGCAATTCTCAGTTTATAGGCTTCAAGGTTTTCAAGAGCATATAGCTGAAGGCAACTCAAGCCTCCTAAGTCATCCATCACAAAATTCTTGCAGACTTTGGCTGGTAAATCATTTGGTTCCTCTGCTCTTGGTCCTCAAGGGTAATCCATCCCCAGTCTTTTCCAGGATCTTATTGCCATCAATTGTCATAAGTCCACCCTAGCTCAAATACCTGATGCCATTCAGTAAAAAGAAACGGGAACTGCTGGCCAAAGTCAGAGCAGGTAGAGCCATCTAAAGCAGCCTCGAGAGCATCAGCCGAAGAAGACAAACAACAGATTGTAGAAGCTGATGCTACTCGCTTAGAAGTATTGAGAGTGATCTAGGATGTTCCAGACTTGAAATCTGCATGTTAATGCATATCTTGTGTAGAATCGATCATACTCCCCGTTATTTAATTGCACTTTTTGTTTCGGCTAAAGAGCCGATTTGATACAGCCGATCCCAGACTTCTAATCTTAATTCAATTAAGTCTGAAAACACGGCCTTCATTAAGCAAATCCTTCGATCTCCTGCCTTCAGTTGCCCAATGCCGTATTCTCATCGGCATTAGTGAAGTGGCGCTTCGCCTTCTCTTAATTGCGGTTGCCTTTTGTGCGCCCCAATGTGTCTGCCTCTTCACTTCATGTCTTCAAATACCAGCCGATGGCTTGACCTCGAACATATCTCCACCCACAACTGTTTCTTTGCTCTTCTCCGTATGCTAAAACTCTGTAGCGGTTTTCTTTCTCTCTTCCGTAGATCCAATCATTTTTCATGGCCGGTGGGACAACCGAGGCAAGCGCGTGGCAGAGGAGATCCCTGAGGAGAATATGCTGATGAACCAGCGTCTCCGACGCATGAGGTGAGATTGACATTTCTTGTTTATGATGATGAACTGTTCTGACTCGCCTATAGGTTTGTTGTGAATCACAGTCTTCATCCTCTCCCTAGGGCCGGCGGGCCTTCTAACGCCGCATCTTCTACGCCGGCCTCGTCAATGGATTCTTCCGACTCCTACAATGGCGACGACGCCCAGTGTTACCTTCATGAGTGGAGGATGGCTCAAAATCGTTATTCCGAGGTGACTTGGGAAAATGGCCAACTTGAGACTCACCTCGGGGTCTCTCAGGCTGCCCTCCATGCGGCCAAGGAGGAGGCCAGTGCCGTTCGAGCATGGCTGGCTAAATTTGACGCTGCGGTGGCAGGTAAGATGAGTTCCATAAATGCTTCCATTCTAATTTCCTCTGTCTTAATCTTGATAGTCTTTCTGTTCCTGTGATTGCCAGCACTGACGGTGCAATTGCAGTCTCTCCAACTGGTGGCGAACACGGCCGTAGATGTTGTCAATGCTCGGGGTTCCCTCATTGATGCTTGTCTCCAAGACATCCCGGCCTGTGTTCAGGAGATCGCCCTTCACAGCGTTCGTCATGGTGCGGCGGTGGCGCTGACCGTGGCACGAGTCCAAACTGGGTACGAGCTCCATGCCATGGAGACTGGTTTCCTAATGGGCAATGTCCCTGAGGAACATGAGGACCTGCTCAAAGAATTTGTTATGGCAGCAGAGGCCATAGTAGACATCACATCCGCCCAGGATGTGGTGAACAAGGTCTTTGATTAGATTGTATCTAGGGTAATCTGATGAACAAAGACTCCTGTTCTTTTCATGAATGTGTCTCGGTGCAATGCCCTTGTGTATGATTATTTTTGTTTTTTGATTTTTGCTCTATAGATGATACATAGCGTCTCAGCTTTTATTGTCTTTGAAGATTTTCATTTTTTGAACTAGAGGCGATACCCTCCTAGTACTGGCTATGAGAATGAATCGGCTATCAAATGTTGATCAGATGTTAGGATAAAGTCCCTTTAAATATTTTGCCGCAGAACTTTTCACACCAAAGGTTTAGACGATTGATCTTTCTAGAGCAAGCATTTCGTTAAGTGCAACAAAACTTCGTTTAAGAAATCCATCGATTCTGATCCACACTTTGGATTCCATTTAGCATTCATATGTCGGCCCAAACCCATACTCAGAACTAATGCTTATTTTTCCTTAATCCAATGGCCAACATGAAGCCGTGACTTTTACTAAAACAAACACTCAGAGCCGATCGCTTGCATCGGCTATTGGCTTTCATTGCTGATCTTAATGAAGCCTCCTTCCCATAACTTGCCAGAAAAACATTCGAAGTCTCCTAGTTCCCAAAAGACTAGATTGGCTATCACGATGCTCACGGACTCATCAGTGCGAACCAGTTCGACATCATCTCCATGCCATTGAATCAAACACTGATGCATGGTCAATGGTATAAAGCAGTTCGCATGAATCCAATCACGACCGAGGAGCAAACTGTAGGACCCTTTTCCATCGATGACGAAGAATATGGTGAGCAGAGTCTTGCTCCCGATTGTTAGTTCGACGTTTATTGCCCCCCTGGGTCTTAGATGTATTCCCTCCAAAGTCCTTAAGCATCATGTCAGTCTTCATCAGATCTCCTGGTCCTTTGCCAAGCTTACTGTCAGGAACCTAATACCGGGGTACCCAATGAGGTGGAACTGGCAAACACTAGACGTCGGCACTCCCGGTCAAACAAGGACACTACTGTGCCTCTTGACCGGACGACAGAAGATCAGTTCTGCCTCGCCCGACCCTCGAGGACTAGGTTCCGCCTTGCCCGACCCTCGAGGGGCTAGGCTCCATCTAGCCCGACCCCCTAGGGCAGGCTCCGCCTCGCCCGACAGCTGAGGGCTAGGCTCCGTCTCGCCCGACCCCTAGGGGCGGGCTCCGCCTCGCCCAATGGCTAAGGGCTAGCTCCGCTTCAACCAAATGCCCGAGGGCAGGCCCCGCCTCTCCCGACGGCAACAGGCTGGCTCCGCCTTGCCCGATGTTCGCGGCCTAAACTCCGTCTCGCCCCACCTCCGAGGGCTAGGCTTCGTCTCACCGGACGGTCGGGGGCGGGCTCCACCATGACCGACGAGGTACGTCACGACCCTCCATAATAATGAACACAGGGTATGACATGACATACGGGTCAAACGCAATACCAAGGACCATGCCCTGCGCCGTTGCGGATGGGGCTATCAGGGCACGATGGGACGGGCGCTTTAGGCCCTTCCAGGCGCAGCAGAGCCTGAACAGTGTTGCAGGTGCGTGCTCTTCACCCTATAGTATTGTTGGCGCCACCTTCAGCCCTCGGGTGCGGAACCCGACACAGACACGCGACAACCGCTATGCTCCAAAGGGGAACTCCTGCCCTCTACAGCAGGACACTTCCCACAAGGTCACAGATCGACACCCCAGACCGACACGCCGCCCGCAGAGGCAGGACGGGATGTGACCACTTGCAGAGCATGGCATCATCAACGCACGTCTGCCTGACGAACGTGCCCCCTCTGACACCATCCGGCTATGTCAGGGGGCTGGGCCAGAAGAAGAAGAAGACCCGGTGCTTTCGGAGGGGCTCCTTGGTCTCTGGTTTTTTCTCCTTCCTCTGACATGTAAGCCCCGCTCCCCTTGGTCTATAAAAGGAGGGGCAGGGCACCCCGCTAAAAGGGAGATCAACTGGCAGAAAGCTTGATCGACACAATTCATCAGCATACCCACATACGCACGGCCAAGAAAACACCAAGCTTTTGGCGTCCTTTTGACCCTTTCCATCAGAGACCTAGGACCAGTCCCTCTCTTGACCGTTTGTAACCCCTACTACGAACCATTTTTAGTGCTAATAACACGAGCAGCAGCAGACTGGACGTAGGGACATTCGGCCCGAACCAATATAAACCTTGTGTCCTTTAGCACACCATCCGGCCCTAATGCGCATCAATTTATAAATTTACTAGCCGGTGCTTGTTCAAAACACCGACAGTTGGCGCGCCAGGTAGGGGCCTTTGCGCGTTCCAAACCAGGCCACGGATGGCGAACCACAATGTCAGCTGGGTCCCAGGCACACACGTGTGCTTCGGGACCCTAGATTTCGTCATTACGGTGGGGGGAGAGCTAGTACGAGCACACACCGCCATCCAATCTCTCCCCTCCATCGTCCTCGACCACAAGAGGCTTGGGCGCTAGCTCGGCGTCTCCCTTGGACCCCAGCAGTCTAGGGAGAACCAGCGTCGCCTCACCCTTTCCAATGACGACAACATGGCGTGACCTTCCAGAAAGAGCCACCTCTCTCTGGAGCGCCACGTGCGGAGCGCCCCGACAGTGTTTCCGTTCGGTCTCCGCAACGTCGCGGCAATCGCTTGCCACCTCGTGGAACTACGCATGGTTCAACGCACCGCGGATAGCGAGTTTGTGGGGTAATTGAATACGACACGGAGTCCCTCCACAAACTCCTCACCGAGGAGCCAGAGTCATCCTCTGGCTCTAACTCCAGCATGGGGAGCCATCACCCTTCCCAGGAATGCTTCATGGCGGAAACCTCTAAGGGGCACGTCGAAAGTGTCTCCGAGGGAGAGGCTACCCCGATGGCCAACCCTGACGTCAGGACTGGAGGGGAGGCAGCGGCCCCATCCCACATAAGGATGGAGCAGCTGAGAGCATGAAAGCTGGAGATCGATGACGCCGGGCAACAGCTTGTTCGGGAGTACCGAAAGATCGATGAGGAAATCAAGTGTCGCGAAGACGGTGGGCACGCACGCGCCACCACCCATAATGTACACCAAAGGATCCTCACCGACGTCGGGACCCTCCCTCACTTCGCTCGGGCAAGCCAGAACATCGCCGCTGTGATGGCCTTGTTTCACGGCCTTCCAGAGGCCGCGACATCTGAGGATCGTCGGGCATGCTGGGAAATTCGCACGTTGCTTGAGCATGCGGCAGCGCAGCAGGTAGAAAGCTCATTGTCTCAGCGACGCAAGCCCGACACCAGCCAGCGCACGCCCTCGATGCGCCCCGCCAAGGACGCGTCGGTTTACCAGACACCACCAGATATCAGGCAGCACACCGTTGTTCTGGTGCATCAACGTCACGGCCACAACCATGACGCACGCAGCACCATCAACGCCCGCAGACGCGCCTACAATGACTCGAGAGAAGGAGCCAGACGCAGCTACCACCCTTGGCATGGCGGATGCTACGACAGCGGCGAGGACCAGAGCCCAAGCCCTGGCCTGCCGGGCCCTTAGGCCTTCGGCCAGCACATCCTCAACGCTGCTTTCCCATCAAGGTACCGACCACCTACCAGCATCCCTAAATATTCTAGGGAAACAAACCCCGGGCTCTGGCTCAAAGACTATCAGCTTGCCTATCAAGCCGGTGGCACGAATGATGACGATTTCATTATTCGCAATCTCCCACTATTCTTGGCCGATTTGGCACGAGCATGGTTGGAGCACCTACCGTCCAACACCATTCAGAGTTGGGCAGATCTGAGGGAAATCTTTGTGGGGAACTTCCAGGGCATGTACAAGCGCCCTGGGAACCCATGGGACCTCAAGAACTGCCGCTAGAAGGCTGATGAAACCCTCCGTGGGTACATCCGGCGCTTCTCCCGGTAGTGCAACGAGCTCCCTAATGTCACCGACACCGATGTGATAGGAGCCTTCCTATCCGGGACCACCTGCGAGTCTTTGGTTCACCAGCTAGGATGCAAGGGCCCACGGACCACCAAGGAACTCCTGGACATCGCCACCAACCATGCCTCAGGAGAAGAGGCGGTCGGAGCGATCTTCGACCGTTCCGACGGCAAGGCAAGGCAGGACGAGGGCACCGGCGAAGGTGCCTCCAACCGTTCCCCCAAAAGAAAGAATAAGAAGCAACGGCACGACGACTCGCTCGTGGCCGCTACCGACCACAAGGGTGGCCGAAAGCCCACGGAGAGCACTCCAAACCACTTCGAAAAAATGCTCGAGGGACCGTGCCCAAACCATGCCTTCCCAGCCAAACATCTATACAAGGATTGTAGCCTCATGCGCAAATACTTGTCCGAAGGCCTCAACAAAGGGGAGCAGGGGAAGGAACCTGTCCCCATAGCAGACGACGCCAAGGAGAACGACAATGCCTTCCCAACGCCGAATGGCGCCCTCATGATCTTCAGAGGATCAACGGCCTATGACTCCAAACGCCGCTAGAAGGTCACGCGCCGTGAGGTCTATACGGCCGGACCGGCCACGCCTGCCTTCCTCCGATGGTCAGAATCCATCATAACCTTCGACCGGACCGACCATCCGGATGCCGTCCCACACCCGGGAAGGTACCCGCTTGTGGTTGACCCAATCGTTGGCCCGAAGCAACTCACGAAAGTACTGATGGACGGAGGCAGCGGCCTCAACATCATGTACGCCAAGACGCTCGACGAGATGGGTGTCGACCGAATGAACCTCCACCTGATCCGAGCACCTTAACATGGCGTCGTGCCTGGAAAACAGGCCGTGCCCCTAGGATAGATCGATCTGCCCATCACTTTCGGGGATCAGTCCAACTACAGGACTGAGACCCTCACCTTCGATGTGGTGGGGTTCCCCGGAACCTTCCACGCCATCCTAGGACATCCATGTTACGTGAAGTTCATGGACATTCCCAACTATACCTACCTCAATCTAAAGATGTCGGGCCCGCACGGGGTCATCACCGTCAGCACCTCCTTCCAGCGTGCCTACGAGTGTGAGGTCGAGTGCTACGGCCACGCCACGGCAACCGTTGCCTCTGAAGAGCTCATTGCCCTCTAGGAAGAGGTGACCGGAGAAGCACCCGACGCCAAGAAATCAGCCGGGTCATTTGAATCGGCAGAGGGCTCCAAAGATGTCCTCATAGATCCCAACAACTCCAAGGGTAAAACGGTACACATCGGTACCACGCTCTCCTCCGAATAGTAAAGCACGCTCGTCGACTTCCTCTGTGACAACAAAAACATTTTTGCGTGGAAACCCTTGGATATGCCAGACATCCCAAGGGAGGTCGCCGAGCACACCTTGAAGATCTGCCCAGGCTCTAAGCCAGTAAGGCAATGCCTGTGCCGCTTCGACGAGAAGAAGCGCAGGAC